>VZTX01020050.1:0-34305 GCA_013400915.1 Pardalotus punctatus | reverse complement strand
GGGGTGGGGGGGTGTGTCTTTTTATAATCATACATTTGAGCCATTCTCAGGTTTATCAGGCAGTTATTTGCTGTATGAAATATTTAGGCTGGGCTTTATCCTTAGTTTCTGGTTTCTTCCTGCTGGACATGAGGGATACTCTCCGCTGAAGAGGATATCATCCACATTTTAAGGCAAAAATAGTATTTTACCCTGTTCTAAAAGAATTGACAACAAAGGTAAGCAGTTAAAGTTGATGCCAAGATTGACTAAAAACAGGTTCTCGAGTGAAAAAGTTATTTTCTTTATATCTGTGTAACTGCAGGGGAATAATGGACAGCTCTTCCTCAAACTATTCTTATAACCTCTCTGATGCAGCTTTGCTGGGTGCTTAAAGTGCTTTTAAAATGCATTCTGCCAAACTTACAGCATTTGCAACCCTCAATAACACCACCTGCTTTGTTTTCCTAATGTTTCTGTAGGGTTGGGGTTGACCCAGATCAGGATCCTCCACCTACTAATGACAGCTTTCAAGTCTTACAAGGAGTAAGTAATTATATAACTTCTCTATTAGGCTGATCTTATTTTATAATTAAGACAATAGAGAACTGCAGAAGTGTATGCATGGATAAAACCTTTCTCTCCTAGCTGGCAAGTCAGATTTTGTTTTATAATATTCAAGTAATGCCCACTGAAAACATTCAGCAGTGTTGGGTGTAATGCTGTCATGTTCAAGTTTGTGTGTATACATAAGGCATCACAAACCACACAAATGTACTAATGCACTCTGTTTAACAATAAGCTTTCCTCTTCTGCCACCTACCCAACGTGCTTGCTTTTAGCATGCTACTGCATAAATAGTTCTTCTGAGTTTGGAGGTAATACTCTTGGCTACTCTTCCTTAACTGATACCAAATGTTGGCCCTTGGACTTGCTTAGAATCCAAGATTAAGTTCACTAATCTGATTTCAACTCTTGTATACTGAATCACAAGCCAGTTGGATCCTGTCTGAACGATCTACCACCTGGATGACGCAGAAGGAGCACTGGAAAATTGCCGCTTGTATTCAGCAAACTTTTGCTATGAATCTTAAGTGAAGTTTTCCACACATCAATAACAACCCAAGAGTTGACTTTTTTCCCCTGAAATATGCTATCTGCAAACCAAGAGCATTGGAAGAATGTTGTTCATAGCAGAATTTTCTGTTTTGCTCATCTATAAACTGATTGATTAATGGGAGGAGTGAAAGGTCTGGAAAAAAAACAAAACAAATTAAAATTTCTTCAGGCTTAACTGGGAGTTTGCTCTGTTCAGACCTTGGTTTACACTCTCCCAGAGTTCTGCTTGACACTGGTTGTTTAGCAGCACAGCTGGTTGCTTATGTAGGAATGTACTAGAGGCAGTTGAATGCCAGGTAACTTGGGATCCAGAGGATGCTTTGGGAGCAAGTGCTGTGTGAGGATCCTGGTGTTTAAGCTGGTCAGAGAAAGACTCATGTATTCGGGATTCGCTTTCTTCTTAGTGGTTTCTCCTGCCTTGTTTGTTTTTTTGGTTTTTTGTACTTTCTTTTTCTTTCACTGTCACATGTTGTACAGATAAGAGTTATTTGCTCAGGAAGCATCTCTTTCATTGCAGAAACTGCACTTAGCATCTCTGTGTTCTTTGTAAAAGTCTGTGCTCAGCACAAAACATAGATGCTGAAATGGTGGAGTTGGCTACCAGTAAGGGTGAATTTTGTTTTATAACTGTCCGGAAGCAACCAGAAGTATAGGCCTCAAAACACCTTTTACAGTGAAGGCCACAATTCTTGCATAAAACCAAGGTTAAGAAGTGGTATTGTGCTAAGATGGCTTTGGCCAGTTCAGACTGAGCTTGTCAGTAATTGAGGAATTGCTTTAATGGGAAACAGAGCATGCGTATTCTGTTCTCATTCAGTGTCTGCTGTGGAAATACCTTGTTTGCTTTTTTCCCCATGCAAACATAAAGAATTTACCCATTTGTTTCCCTCTTAAGCTGTGCATTGCATTGCTAATGTAGTCCATTAGTCAGTTCCCTTTGGATTCATCTTTCTTTCACCAAGCCAAGATTAGCAGTATGTCACAGTTAAAGAAAATATATCATTTGGGATGGGGAGGAAGTGAAAATGTACTAAGCTTTAACTCTTGGTAGATCGTGGATTTTTTTTGCAGGTCAGAAGTACAAAGTGCAATCCTGTCGCATTCTTTTCCAGTAGTTTGGAGGATGATTCATGCAAGGCATTCATCTGTTTTCCTGTGTTTAACTCTGGCCTCTGGCCACAAACACCCCCCTGAACAACAAACAACAAAATAAAAACACAAAGCAAAACACTCAAATGCCAAACAATAACAAAAGTTGAAACAAATGCAGCTGCAGACCAGCTGGTGTGATGATTTGCAGCACAGCTAGGTTAAGAGATTACGTTTAACACTGTTAGCCCCTTCAAGGTTTATCCAGCATTTCTGAGATTTGCATGGCCTCCCTCAATTGTGAATTTTATATGGATTCTCTGTTAAGCGTGTTTCTTTTAAATGTGATAAATTTCATCAGGTTTCTGAGAGTTTATCATGTATGGTAATTTCCTTTGTTGTTCCAAGGAAGCAACAGGCTTAAGGAGAAAACATCAAAACTAGAGTTAGACCTAGACCTAAGGAAGCCAACCAAGCAATGAATAGGAATCAGTCTAGAATATCAATGAATCTTATTTGTCAGTTTTGAAGTTATTTCTATATCCATTACTAACAGTGAAATAAGGTTTTAGGCTCCAGGGAACTTGGTGGTAGAGGGCTTGTTAAGGTAACTTGAGTCAGCCTGGTTCTCTGCCGTCATTTCTGATCTTTCTAGGAAAAGTAAACTCAGTATAAGCAAGTCTCTAAACAGCTTTCTTCTGCATTCCAAGTATAGTACTGAAGTAATTTAGCTTTTTTTTGGACAGGACATTATAATACGTATTATTGGAGTGTATAATTTTGGGTTTTTCTGCCTGAAGTAATTGAATATATTTTTATCTTACTTTTAGGATGGCCAAGATTCTGCACGAAGGAACAGGACGAAGCAAGAAAGTGCTTGGCTCTTCAGGCTGTGGTATAGCTTTGACCATAAGTATCCTTTTGAAAACACAGCTTAGTTTCAAGGCATGAAATGTTCACCTTTTCCTTTCCATGTATCGATATGTGGCTTTAAGCACTCGATCTTTCTCCTGTTTGACTCTCTCAAGTGTTTGACAGGCTCAAGGCACAGAACTGGAGCTTGAACTCACTGGCTCAGCAGTCAGACCTTTCCTTTCTGTGATGCATGGTATGTGACACTTGCTGGAGGACAGAAACCAGTCAGTTCCAGGAGATGAACTACCTTCCTAAACAACAAGACAGACACTTAACTAGTTCAGGTCCTCTGATTTGTTCTATTAATCTGTTCTCATTTTCACTGATGCTCACAGCATAAACTAGTTTTCCGGGTCATTGTACATGTCTAAGCCTCAACTCATCACTCTGCAGAGCCCTCTGCTTTTGTGATGAAGTCCCAATATCTGTGGTTGATCTCCAAAGAGAAAGTTCTGGAACTAAAAATCTACATGCAATCCATCTTATCTCCTTAACTATATCCAGAATTTACTATGGGTGTTAAAGCAGGGTGCCCCTGAGTGTATATAGTACAACCTTTCTGAAGTTATTGTTGTATAATTTAGATAACCTTGTTTAAGATTCTGAGCAATTTTTGTGTAGCTGTCCTGTATTTCATGCTTGTGGGTTTTGGGATTTTTTTTCAAATCTACTTAACTTAATCAGTATGTCACTCAGCTGCTCCTCCCCAACAGCTTACAGTCACTTAGCAGAAAATGGCAAAGATAATCTTGTGGCCTTGGCAAGTCACTTATACCTAGAAACTCAAAGAAATTTCAGTACTGAATTTCTTGTAATTTCTGGGGCAGCTAAATATGCACAATTACCTGTGATAGGGCCCTAATGTTCATGGAGCTTGCATCTGAATCTTTTCACTGGGGTCTTGGCCTTTGATTGATGAAAGATTGCTGGGCTGGTTGGAACACAGTCGTTTCCTTCCATGCCTTGTGCATGAGGCTTTCCCACCCAGGCAAACCCAAGTAGCAAGTTGAAAATATTCTGATCCTAATAGCACTTGCCTCTTTGGGATAAAGTCTGTTTGTGACCAGTGCTTTCAGATGCAGTAGTATTGAGCCAAAACCCAAAAGGGAGTGTATGTGCTAGTTTAAATATTCATAAATGCTTATAATTCCAAGTTAACACTTGGAGTTCTAGTGGCTGATCTCAAAGTGCCTCGAGGTCAATTTTTATTATTAAAAAAATAAAAGATTAAAAAAAAAAAATCACATACCTTTGGTGTTAAAAGCATGAAAGGATCTGGCTGTGGCTGACTGCTTCTTTTTTGTCTTTTTAAGAAGGAAGCAGAGCTGTCCTCTTCCCCTGCCCTTACAAAGGGGATGTGCCTGATGAAAGGAGTGGTTGGCAATGCTGACTTCCCTTGGCTGATGCTTGCAGATGGCAGTCCCTCCCCAGCAGCTGCAGCAAGGGCATGGGGAGTGCCTGGAGAAAATTACAGCCTGACTATCTGACTACCTGTTTCACAGAAACTGAAAGGATCCTGATAGTGCATTTGCTTTTTTTTTTTTTTTTTTCCATTGGTGACTAGAAATCTTTAGGAACAGTTTCTGTGAAGTTTGTGTCAAGGAAACTGATGCCGAGAGGCAGAACTGTCTTACTGTATGTTAGAAATTAAAGTCTGCTCCTTCTCTTGAAAGGAGGTATTCCAATAAGCATTGTCTGGGTGGGCTTAAACTGCACAGATGGGATGATCTTTAGAATTGCCACCTCTTTATCCATGGCTAACTGTCAAAATATTTTTTTGCTGATGCATTCACTTGGTTCCTGGGTGGAAAGGCAGATTGTCTCAAAATTCACTCTTTGCAAGGGAGTTTAAGTTAAAAAAGATGTAAGTGATGGGAAAGTGTGCTCCAAAGCTCACTCTTGCCTGCAGAGCTCTGCACACACGGATTAGCAGGAACCACATTCCTATGGAATGCGGAGTTCATTTAATGTCGTGGGCTGTTCCCTGGGCTCACCCACAACTGTTAAACGTGGAGAAAACTGCAACTTTGATAAAGTAGCATATGTCTTTAACTGGGTTTGTTTTTTCATGGCTGAGTTGCTGCCTGTCTGCCTCAGGGCAGCACGGTGCCTGGGTTAGCGCAAGGCAAAGAGCTTGTTTCTTTCCAGGAATGGGTGTAACCGCACTCTTAATGAAGGAGGAAAGGAGGGAACATAACTCTGCTCGATAAACAGCTATACCAGGCTCTGCTAAAGGGAAGGGATAGCTTTTTTCAGCCCCCTTTTTCACCCCCTCTTTCCCCTAAGCATCTTGATCCGTTGGGAGGATCAGGGGAACTTGTAGTTACAAATGGACTTGATTCTCTCTGTGCTTAGAGGCCTAAGAAAGTAACTAGAATGCCTGCAACTTATATATTTATACTTAAAATAATCAGACTGACTTGTGTGGTAGTCAAGATCAACGTGCTGCTCTTTAACAGAGACATATTTTGACTCAGGTATTTTTTCAGGCATATCATCAGTGTGGAGTACTGATGTGAAAAGTATAGATTTACCTGGGCACAGACTTGTAGCAGAGGTGTAAAGACACTTTCCGTTCCCACACCCATGTCCCCTCAGTGTAATTTAGCTAGCACTGCTTTCCTTCTATGCTGTATTTATGTGGTTCTTGCACACAGTTTTCCCTTTGCCTTTCTGAGGCTCTGCGTGGTACATGTATGTGCACTGCAGAAATGTGAGCATTACCAGACTAACATCTCTGCTTGCACGTCTAGGACTCGGTAACCAGCAGGTCAAGTGGCTACATTGCTTTGCGGATACTGAATGAGCAGAATTTCTTTATTTCCCGGTGTTGAGCCACATAGAAATGTCACTTTGTTATCTCTAGCTTGCAACCTTGATGCCATGCTCCCATCTTCAGAGCAGAAATACCCTTGGACTTTCCAACACTAAAGCACCTTTGCTTATTCCTTTTTGCCTGAGAGCACAGGAGCTGGAAACATTGCAAGCATTTGAAATTTGTAAGAAGAAAGTTAGCTAGTTGTCCTCACAGAAGATGAATGAGTAAAGAAACTGCCCTTGAAACAATCAAGGGGAAAATGGTGGGAGGGTGTTTTATGTATAATTATTGTATATCACAGTTCAAAGGCAGAACCCCATTTCTGTACCATTGTCTCTTTATTTTCAGTAGTAGTTTTTTGAGCACCGGTGTGTTTTCCTTAACTACTTAAGTTATCTAAAGCCAATTCTCACTCACAGTGGCCCTCCGTTGACCACAACGCTACCCAGCTGGTGTGGCCTGATAGCCCGCTGTCTGACAAGTCCCCAAGTTTATGATGTAAGTAGAATAACTAAATACTTCTTTGTTTTGGATTTATTTATTAAACTTCAGCACATCAGTGTTTTTTCTTTTTAGGTAATGTCCTGGTTTCAGCTGGTGTGATAAACATACTGCAAGAAAGTGCTGGTTTGTCCTAGGCAGAAGAGATTTAAGATACTCTCCCCTGAAGCAACAACTTCTGTTGTTTGAGATCAGAAATTATCTTATTGTTCAAATACTGCATTAAAAAAATAATATTTAGGGATATGGGGAAATTGCATGCCTAGTCGATAACCAGTTCAGTGAAACACTTCAAAATATTCAATTCCTTCTCAAGACTTTTGGACAGGATTCTTTCCCTGTTACTACCAAACTTTGAGGTCTCCTTAGAGATGTCATGGACACATTTACTTAGCTGGAAAAAAAACCTGGTAGTGTCTCCCTTTATTGTTTCCACTGCAAAATCTGAGATCAGATTTCAGAAACCATTAATCAGTTACTTATCTCAGTCTAGCAGGTCACTACACTGTCTTTACAGGCATGTCTTGCAATAATTAATGCTCTATTCTCCTATTACTCCTGCAGGATCCTGGTACTTGTCATTCCTATCTGTACAGTGCTTCTGAAATCTACAACTCTTCATGAGCTGCTTGTAAATAAAACTGTAGTACTATGTGGGATATCTCAAATGTGCAGGTTCTCTTGGATAGCAATATCTCTATGCTGAAGTAGTCTTGCACCAGTTGTCTGTTAATCCTTTCCCAGAGAGTTATAAATTCCACTTGCAGCTTTGAAATATTTACCTACATTTCTTTCTCGGTATCATTGGCATCTTCGTTCTACCTGATAGAAAAATTTCAAAGAACTTTGAGATATCTGCTGCCCATTTGGAACTATTAGTAATGCAAGAAGTTGGCCTTGTTCCCATCTTTGCCATGGAGGTCTTAAAACAGGTCTAGATTAGAAGGTATCCATCAGACTAATTATCCTACTTGTGCATTGTCTATGTCTATGTATGATCTTACAAGAATAATTCTCCAGTAACTGAGGATCTAACCAGAATCAATACGCAAGCTTTGACTCTCATTTTCTCTACTAAAAACTTTTTCTTTTTTTGTTTCCTCATTACTCATCATTGTCGGCTACTACCACATGTGGAAACTTATTATTTAATGGATTGGCTCAGTGATACACACAGGGCATTTACTTCATTAAAAATGCCTGTAAGGTTGTATACTTTAAGGTGTGTAATGTGGAGCTTTCATATTTCATTTTTTTTTCTGCTCCTATTTGAGTGCATTGCTGCATTTGTCTTGGGAAAGAATATAATTTTGAAATTTTATTTCTAGTTTCTTTTCAAGATTTCTGAACCCTGCAGTTGCTTTGTGTCTTTTTGCTTCTTTATATGGCTGGCTTTGCTACAACATTTGGTTGTGTTCATTACTGGTTAAAAAGCTGTGGAATCTTTTTGCCTTTCTATTAAATGCAGGTGAAGCAACAGAGGCAGCCGTGTCTTTGTGGGGACAGAAACAGCTTGGAATAGTTGTGCTTTTGTGAGGTATTTCCAGGAAAATTAAATGGTATACCTGTGAGAATTAAAGACTGAAGACTTTGAGTTAAACAAGCAAAAAAAAAAAAGAGACTGAAAATATTTAATAAAGTACAGCATAGCTGGAAAATGTTTCCCAAACAAGTATTAAATCCTGTATCTCATTCCAGATGCATGTCTGAGTTATGACATCTACATAGAGAAGAAAGCATACAAATATGTGGCTATACTGACTATATTTCTATATTGTTTTTAGTTTTTGTTGTTTTGGGGATTTTTTTCTCCTCTAACTCTATTACAGCTTTACTTAGAATTCACTCTCACTTCCACAAGTAGGAGTAGGTCTTTTTAATTAGATGCCAAAGGGGGGTTCGAAAGTCTGAAAGTCAAATAATCCTACAACATAGCCCACCCACGACTTATTCCTCAGCATGAGATCGTGTCCTCTAAGCTTCAATTTGCATGGAGTATGTGTAAGGCTCTGAATCATCACACAGGGGTGAGGTACAGTGGATTTTTTCCAGAGATGATGTTACTGTTCCTTGCTGATGTTCTCCCACTGCTTCAAGGCTGTGCCACTTCGCTGTTTCCAACCCAGACAAACAAGTTGGAATTTAAAGCATGAAAAGTTGCTGTAGTTAGGAGTTAACTTTTAAAAATTATAATTTTAAACAGTATTTTTCTTCTAGTGCTATATTCAGTGTGTGATCATTTGGCAGGGCTTTCCAGCTTATCCCAAACTGACGTAGGTCAGTTCTTTCCTTTTGAAACGCCCTTTGAAATGTTTAGTAATTCTCTGTTCTATTGGTCATTTATCCCAACTGAAAGAAGCACTCCTGGGGATGCTTTTTTGTTGTTGTTTGTTTGTTCTGCAGTGTGTTGTGTCTTCCACACTCTTCCACACATTAAAAAAAAGTTTAGTTTTTACACATACACAGTATGACAGCTTGGTATGAAACTAGCTGGAATTGAATTAATTTAGAAATATATAAGCCCAGTGAAGAAATTTGATTTGCAGTCTTTGGAGGAGATAACTCTCAAAATGGATAAGAAAACTGTTCAGATAGTCTTTCCCCCTTCCCTCTTCTTAGTGGTTCTAGCTTCATAGCAAAAATTGCTTAGTTTTCTTAGTGAATTTAAATTCAGTTGAGAAAGAGAGAAACTAAATGGAGCATCAGATTTAAGTTGGAATATATTTTGTGTGCTTTCATTTTGGAGCCACAAGATAAATAACTTCTGATGCAAGTTTTGTTATCCGTGGTGCCTGTGTTGTGTTCAGCACCAGCATTTGTGATGACTGCCAGCATGTTGCACATGCATCATACTTTCCTTGTGCTTCTTTTTACTTTGTCTTAGGAGGCAATAAAGACTGGCTTTGTAAGCAGAAACTCATTCTAAATAAGTTTAATAATAAAAAACATCTCCAGCATGCATTCTTAGGAGTATGTACAGATTTTACCACAAATAGGACAGAATGCAGGGAGGTCCCTCAAAGTACATCAAAGCAGAATTCAGGCTTTTGCAGAGTTTTGGATTCAGGTCTTTAGCCATTCTAGTATGTCAGTTTAAGAAGTTCAGACCTGTGTTTTCTGAGTGAATTTAAGCTTTTCCTACAGAACCGTAGGGGATTGCAGAGGCCTGTTTGGGGTTATTCTTGGGAGTATTTCAAGTCTCTGTGGATCTATTTAGATACACTTCCCGTCTTCCTTGAAAGAATTGTTCATGCTGCACAAAGCATGATAGGTTTATTCACCCATCCTCTTTGTTTGCAAACATAGTAAATCCATATAGTACATGAGATTGTTTGCGGGTGTTCTCTGAGGAAATGTATGAAATAAAATGCATGCTGCTTGCTGTACTATTCAGGACTGAAACAAATAAGTGGAACTTGGCTTGTACAAGGCAATGTTTGTTCACTACCTTGAGAGAAAGGTCAGTGTTTTCTCTGGAACTGATCATGTTTACGCACATGTAATTGTAGCCTGGGACAAACCAGCAAAGACTGAACTGGGACTTGCCATATAGTATAAAGCCTGTGACCCTCTCTTTCGGTGTCATGCTTTCAAGAGCTTTTCAGCCTTTTGGGGAAGCTCAAGTGTAGTGTGTTCTTACCAGCTTCTTTTCTGACAAGTGGCTACAAGGGTTCGCTGCTCAATAGCATTGTGGAGACAGGAGGTGCTTTGGGATCTTGTGGCAGCCACTTCACACACAGCCCTGGTATGGCAATACCTTCTGGTGCTCTGTTAGCCCTGCCTTCCCTCCTTGGTGCTTCTCCAGGGGCAACACCATGAAAGGGAACATGTGATAGACCTTTGCAGCTTCTTTGACTTTTTAAAACATAATCAGTCAACAGTCACAAACTGCTGGATTTATACTCATTTTTCTGATTTTCATCTTTATTTGAATGCCTGTTCTTCAAAGCAATATATATCTGAACATCAGATTTTCTTAAACTGATTATTTTGTGACCCCTTTAATCATCTTGGTCTTGCACTTCAGACTTTTACTATTTTTTTGCAACTAAAAGTTTGCAAAGGCTGTTTTTGCCAATTATAGCTGAACCCTTTAATTTCTGCCTTTTTTTTCTATTTAGGATGGTGCCAGTAGTTCAGTGTTTTCTTTCTAAACAAAGAAAGCAAGTGTCCTAACCTGTATTTGTACTTCAAGAGCAGTGCTCTTTATCAGACTAACCCTGTCACAAAAAAGCAATGATAAATTTGGATGCCATGAAGGTTCTGAGAAATTAGCATTCCTTCAAGGTAGGGCTTGTCTTGCACCCAACACTGAACTGCACCATTTCTTTCGTTGATTTTGGCAAACTCCTGACACCTCTTCTAGCTCTCTCTAGTTAAATATTCTGTATCATCTAGAGGCTTCTGCTGCTTTATTTCATCTGATTATCTTTCTGACATAATGACGGGAAGCTTTTCCAGGAAGTTTTATTTAGCCAGGAGCTGCATTTTTCATCATGGCCAGGTTAATCAGCATTTTCAATCTCCAGTGCCCTGAACTCCTGTTCTGCAGCAGAAGCAGGGTTTTCTGTTCACATTGATCACAGACATCCCATCTCACATGGCCTGTGCCCCCTCCCTTTGCCACAGTGGAAGAAAATAATATATTTTGAGAGTGTAGCCTGGTTGGTGTCCAGCCTACTGAGGGAACAGCAATACCCACACATTTCAGCTCCTGCTAAGCAATATGGAGCCATTCATGTGGGGAAATAATTGCTCTCAATTGCAAGAAAGCAAGCTTATAGGACTAATTGGAATTTTCTTCAAATATGAATAAAGCCCATTTTCTGACCAATTCAGCTATTTTTCCTATTACCATATTAAAGAGGAGTGGAACATGATACAATTGTTTGTTGTTGTTATTGCTTGTTATGCTGTGATAGAGAAATTAAGTGTTTTATTACACTTCAGTTATTTCTGTTCTCTGACCATATTTTTTGTTCCATCTCTGCCAAAATAAATTCACAGGGTTTTGTGAGCCACTTTCTTAAAAGATTTTGAAAAGAAAACACATCAGAACTAGTTACAAAACTATGAAGCAAGCACTTTCTTGTATCTATCCTTCATGGCTCAGGAGCATTCCCAAGAACTAGGTCAAATAATTCTTTATTTAGTAACAGGTAAAAGTAAGGAGATAGTTTGAAAAAAATATTGTTAGTTCTTGTTGTATAACAAAAAAATGTTGAGGAATCCTTGAATATAGAGATTTTGGGCCTTATGAGTTCTTACCAGTTTTCATGAAAACTTTACCAATGCATTTGGCTAATCAGCAACAGACGCAACTCTGTATCTGGAGTGACTCAGCTGTGCTTGATCTCCAGTCTTTGTCCTGTACTGCCTTCTAAATTGTCATGCAAAACCCAGTATGTACCACTTGTCTCTTGTACTTCTGGTGTGCTTCCAGTGCTACTAAATCCCGGGTTACCCATTCCATAACCTAGTTCTTGGCTTCAGCTCCCTCTCATCTGTCCCCAGTAGCAGCAGTTATACACGGAACAGTAAGCTGATTTGCAAACACTGGGTTCAAGGTTATTTTTAACATTTCTTAAGGTGGAACCTTATCTCTTCTGTATTGATATGTAGGTGAATTCTTCAGTTATGTCCTGGGCAAAGAAAGGTGCTGTGCACTGTATAAAGATTTTTCTTTTTTTCTTTTTTCAGAATCAGGAACAGCTTAGAGAAGAGGATTCTGATTTTATTCTGAATGATGGTGACCTTACAGTGACATATGGTGATACAACAATAACTGCAAATGGTTCTTCTGGCCCCCATACAGCTACCACTAACCTTGACAGCAGGAGAACAAAAAGTAGTTCAGAGGAAGCACTGGAACGTGATTTGGGAGCAGCAGATCATGAAGTTACAAGCAGGGGTACCCGGCTAGTATTTCCTCTGGAATACAATGCATGATTACTGACTCAGTAAAAATAACTCTTGCTCTGTGAATGGATCAAGGAAGACTGCAGGCCACTGTGTCACTTGAGGTGGGGGTATTTATTTAAACAAGTTAACATGCATAAGTGGTTTTACTAGAGTCTGAAGATGTCGCCTATTTTTCACTCAAGATGCTGACAGTGGGGTTTTCTATATGTCTAAAAATAGACAAATGAGAAAACTGGTTATTCTCCTCTTTCCAACTGCTTATTGAATCCAAGTATAACTAGCATGCTGCAATTGTCTTGTTCAGCTGCAGCAGCTCTCTCTCTCAGAAGAGAGGTACATGGAAACAGCACAGAACTGAGCTTGTCTTGGCTTAGCTTGAGAATGTGAAAGGACAACTATAAACTTGATAATTAAGAGACAAAAAAGATTGTGTGTGTATCTGAATGTGGAGAGATCCATTGTTAAGTTCTCTTGTGAGGGTGAGGAAACTCAAGTGAAATGGGACAGTAAACATTAGGGCTTAGAGATGCATGAATGAAAGACTGGGGAATCTGTTACCGCAAACTGTACTTAATCTATTTCAGGGAAAAAAAAGGGAAGATTTCTTCACTGGCCAGCTGTTTAAATAGGAAGGCAATGAGAGCTACTTGTCCCTTTAGCTTTGGGCAACTTGACTATTACTATTAGCCTAACTTCTAGTGCCTCAAAAGAAAAACATCCAGCTTCCTGTGGTCTAAGATGTACCTGACCCAACACAAGCCTGGAGCCAGGCTCTCTCGGGTAGCGGTCATGAAGTAAAACTTTTTTTCATATGAAGGTAGCTGGAAACCTGGGCTGGGGAAGACAGCAGATAGGAGGAGAGGAGAAAGAAAGAGAGAGGGAGGCAGTATTGAAGCTGCATGGAACCAGGTGGTTTCATATTGCTCAGAAGAATCCATGGACTCTGCTTACAGTTCTTGTGTGTGATAAACAGCAAACATCTAATTAAACAAACAAAAAAATACTACTGTTTTTGCCATTTGTGATTATCCTAAAAGAAAGCTGTTTACCCGTGTTCTCTTTTGCAGAGTAGATGTGAAACTTCAGTGGGGCATTGCACAACAGCATATAAGCTACAGAAGTGATGAACTTTAGTATCATCTTAAATGTGAAAAGGGAAAAAACTCTGACTAGTATTTAGCCCACTTACACGTAGGCTAGCTTTAACTTATTGCTAAATGCTTTTTAATTTCCAGATGAGACGATAATCATTGTCTTCACCAATAGCTGAAAATGTATGCTTTGAAAAGCAGTTCAGCTATTTAAAGCATGCTAAAATGTGATTTCATTCTCATGTCTCAAAGGATTTATTTTTTTAAAGAGTTCTGTGGCCCACTAATGTGATGTAATATCAGTTTGTCCAAAAAAGTGTATTTTTCTTGCTGCCATTTCAGTTGTTCCTCTCATAAAATTGTGTGTGAGTAAATACCCACTCTGTTTTTCCTTAACTATTAAACTTACTGGACTAACCTCAGTACGAGAACTTTCTGGTGCAGAGAAACATTGTAGTTGTGTTGTCTAGTCTGCTTTCTTTCAAATGTGTTCTCTAATGAGTGATCTACCTCCCTTTCTGCACTCCAAGGTAAATTTATAAAGGGTATTGATCTGTAATGACTGTCTCAGATTATTAAGGAGACAGGAGGAGACCAGGAGTCTTCATGTAGAGAAACTAAGACCTATATAGAATCACAGTGTCCCCAGTTGGAAAGGACCCACAAGGAACATCAAAGTCCAACTCCTGGCCCTGCACAGCACCATCCCTACCACCATATGTCATACCATGTGCCCGAGAGCATTGTCCAAATGATTCTCAAGCTCTGTCAGACTCGTGCTGTGACCTCTTCCCTGGGGAGCCTGTTCCAGTGCCCAAGCACCCTCTGGGTGAAGAACCTTTTTCTAATATCTAACCTTAACCTCCCCTCACACACAACTTTGGGTCATTCCCTGGGTCCTGTCACTGGTCACTACAACAAAGAGATGAGTGTTTGCCCCTCCTCTTCCCCTCATGAGGAAGTTTTATACTGCACAGAGGGAGCTTTGTTCTTAAATGGTGCAGTGTAACAAGGCCTGATGAAGATTTCTGAGCAGAACAACTTTTGAGGTCTGCACATGTTTTGCACAAAAAAAACAGTTCTCTTCCCTCCCCTGGGACCAGAGGCATTTATCAGTCAAAGCTGAGGAGCTATGAGCAGGTCCTGTGACTGCCAAGAGCACAGGGGTGTGACACTGGAATTTTCAGGGTGCTTTCCATGAGAGGTGTTCCAAGCTGCTGATGCTGGCTCCAGGAGTAGAGCATCAGAGCTATCTCCAGTTATGAGAAAGGAGGAACACTATGACAAGTGTGTTTACATGGTGTGTTACATGTCTACTATGCAATGTAAGCTGGCTTTTCTGATAAGCCTGAACAAGGGTGAAGTATCACATACTTGGTATATGACCAAGTCTAGTCCTATTCCAAGGATGCATGTTTTCTGGCCTATGGAAAGACCAAAAAAAAATTTATGTACTTTTACAATGAAGGAATTGCCTTTGGGGAAAGGACTGCAGGAATTTTAACTGGAAGAAAGAAAAAAAATTCTTTTTTTGGCTGAACTTCCAAAGAGCTGGTCTGAAGCAATTAAATAGCAAAGATTAAAATGACATCTATTATTAATGAAATTATTGCCACTATGTTTTACTCCTGGGGGGGAGGGAAAGATCTGACAGTAGGAATTCAAGGACCTTAACAGGCTACAACTCATGTTCCTTGGAGGCCAAAGTCTGTGATTTTTGTCCTTAGAATCAGATTTGCATGGTCCATCTTGTATGATATCAATTTAACTCCAATTGTAGTCTTTTTTTAGACAGTATTGGTCAGAAAATGGTCTTTTGGTCTTATTCTGGGCAGTAAAACCTTAGGAGCTAATATGCTTCATATGTCTTTCAAAGAAAGTTTCAGTGTTTCTTTTAACTCTGAAGCAGCTCACTGGAATAACATGCTTGACCTCAGCCTTGGCAGACATGGTGTCTGCTTCTGCACAAGTGTGGGAATGGAATTTGGATACTTTCAAGCCTAAACTTCATGTGCTTTTCTTTAACATTTGGGGGAGGACCTTTTTGGGGGAGAAACCAGAGAAGTTACAGATGCATCAGCAGGGAGTATTCCTCTCCAAAATTACTGAAATCATGAGCCACTGAAACTTCAGAAGAAAGGGAAGACAACCCATGACCAGGAGCCGCAGACCATCCAGGAAAAAAGAAGTCAATAAATACCCTGGAGTGCCTATGAACAATGTTGGTTATAATTGGACTTGTAGAAAGTAGGACAAAGCTGCTGCATAGGTTGAACACATTACTCAGTTGAAATCATGTAGATTAACAAATTCAAATGTCTCTATATTGGAAAATCCTCTTTGTAAGAAGTAGCCCCTGCAAAGCTTATTTTCAACGCAGGAGCAGAATCTTGCTTCCCAAGGTGGGGGGGGGGGGNNNCCCGGGGGGGGGGGGGGGGTGTTGGGGGGTGTTGGGTGGAGCTTAATATAGTGCCATGAAAAACCACAGATACTTCTTGGTCTGGAATTTTTGGGAATACCATTCTAAAAAATTACTTCCAGTAGAAATAAGCATGTGAAGTGAAAGAGGAGGAAAGTCTGGAGGAAACAGTGAATTACAAAGCCAGGAAATGGTTTAAACAGGCAGCTCTACTGTGGGAACAGCACTGTAAACAATTGCTATTCTTAATTTTGCAGTCCTAAATGCTGAGAAGTTATGTTGACTTCTGTACCCCTTACCTTAAACAAGGGCAGTGGGATAATGCAAAAGTAATAAAACCACCCCATCCTAACTGACCAAAAAATTAGTCTTTTACAGGGCAACACTGACTTGCTTCTACTCCAGAGCAAGGAAAGTAACTTTGAAAAATTTTTTTAAGGTAACCTCCCATCATTACTATGTTTTCTTGATTCTAAAATGCCTTTAGTAAATTTGAGAGCAGTTCTGTGGTAACATTAGTGTAAAGATGGTGGTGCCTTGTAAAACATGCACACATACAAACAGGATGCAAATGCTTGTCTAATATATGAATCTAGGTTGCAGACTCAAATAACATTTCATATCTTCATTTGATACTTACAATTTATATTAAGTTCTTGTTATGGAAATTAAGTAGTTGTGACAAAGCAAGTGAATATTAGAATTGGTTCAGATTTTCAGGTAATAAAATGATCTATCTGGTTTGGCTGCTTTATTTGCTATTCCTCTGCTACTTTCTTGATAATGATCCACTTTGCACCGCCGCACATGGACTTGCAGACATCCAAAATGGCAGTGGGTTTGAAGCTTTAGCTAGGGACTGAATCTTAACTGGGAGAGACAGCACATTATAATTTATACTGGAATAAAAGACTTTATTAATTGCCTGCACTGTCTCTATTAGGAACTTGCTGGTGGAGAAAGGTATCTGCAGTGAGGGAGAGAAGCCCTGGCTTATTGAATACCTGCCTAAGCTGGCATGGATAAAGCCAGTGCTCCTCTCAGGTTCATGTGCAGTAATGCAGTGCCAGAAAGAATTTTTATTGGTGCATGCAAGGGAGCAGCAGTCTTCGTCCTAGAAAAATTAAAAATATTTGGGTTAGTTCTAGCTTTTGTTAAAATACTGCTTTTTAATTTAATTTTCTGAAGCCCCATTTCCTGCAGTTCTTTAACTTTTTGGAGCTGGTAAATGTCACATGTAATCACATTAGATATAGATTCTAAAAAGGCAGGGAGGGAGGCAGAATAGTGAGACTTCACTTTTGTGCCCGAGTACAATTTCAAAGCTATGCAACTTCACTAACTTAGGCAAATTTGATTAATTATATGGCAATAATCTGAAATGCTGCAGTTAAAGGTCACTTTCCCACTTCTAATTGAAAAAAAACCCTCCACATTTGCATTCCCTCAGAGAAAGTGAATGCCCAACTTAAAAGGGTTTTGCTGCAATGTTAAAATACTTAACTTTAGGCTATGAGAAATAAATTGGATTTATTTTTTAACTAGTAAAATCTCTGAAGTTGTTATTACTGAGGCAGGGAGAAGTAGGTCATGCAGTTCCGTGTTGTGATATATTTATGACTTTTGTTTCCAGATTTTAGTTTAATCAAGGAGGTTATCCTCCACTGCCTGATTTTGAATTTCAGTCCTAAATTGCTTGGCTTGAATGTCTTGATGTTGACACAGATTAATACCAGAAAGCAGAACACCAGAAGACGTTCTTCTGGATCGCATCAGCCGATTAGTAATAGCTGTTGTGAAATAACAACTTCCAGCAGAAGGGGTCACTTGAGGTGAGTTTGTCTGATTTGTGTTTGGGATATCAGAAGCAGAGAAACAGAAATAAAATCACATGACCTATAGCTGGGTCTGGTGGAGCAGGGAGAATATAAGCCATCTAAGGATGTCCCAAATTTGTTTCTTCCTTAAAGGGAGACAGGCTGCTGTGCCTTGCCTTTGCAGTTACAGGCTGGGTGCTACAGGTTTCCTGTTAGTCTCTATCTGTTCATAATGCTCAAAATGATAAGCCACATTTAACCTGAATTTTTAGTTTGCCATTCTTGTAGCCCTTAACCTCCTGTCACTTAAGGTTTCAGGAGGTGTCTTAGGGTTACTTCAAACATAAAAATGCACTAGGTATCCAAAGCATATCATGCTGTCCTGACTAAAACTGCTGTGGTAGATGATCTCTCCAAAATGTTTGGTGCTTCGGTTCCCTTGAGGCACCTAAAGCCTGTGTGGTATGATAGGTTCAAGCTGGGGGTGATCCAAAAGCTGTGTCGGGGGGGGGCTGTAATGGATATTAAGTCCTGTCCTTCCAAGAGATAAACACAGTTTCTTGTGTTCAAGAAACTGCGTGCTACTGCACCAAATGTCTTTAACAATGCTGAAGTAATTACTGTAAGCAGAGGTTTGGAAAACTGGAATATCGTACTGTATCCCCCAATACAACCCTCTTTGTCATGTTGACAGCTACAGCAACAACTGTCCTTTCACTTGAAGCACCGATGATTTAAGGAGAACAGCAACTCTCTGCAGTGCCAGGGCTTGGTTTCTTGGTCTTCAGCACACCAGTGGTGTGCAGATCTCTGAGTCCTAGTTTGGGAGCTCAGTATCCTAAAGAGGTTAAATGGCAAGGGATTATCATTTAGTTACAACAGTGGGTGAGGAAGAGAGATAAAGTGAAATATTGTGAAAGCTCTCCATGTTGTGGGGATAGTAGTGGTGGAGGATGGGGAATAAACACGTGCTGGGCTTTCTGTCACTGGCTGGCTTGTGTACAAGCTCAGCTAAACATTCATTCATGTGGACAAGATACTGCAGTAACTTCAGCTTTGAGTCTCTTGATGGAGGCTTCATCAAAGCGTTCCTTTCTCAGGAGAAGAAATGTTAGTGCTGCTTGGAGCTCCTGCTCTGTCAACAAGTTTCAGGTTAGGTATGAAGATGGTGTTACTGTTCTAGGTGAGCAAAGTACTTCATCCTTCCATTTCTTCTTACTACTTCCTTACTTCAAATAGACCTTGGAGTCACCAGGAAGTAGCAGGTACAAGGTGGTGGGAGCTTTTGTGGAGTTCATTGTTTCACATCAAGTTATACCACTGGCTGCACAAAAACAAATAATCATAGTTGTCATTTGTAGTCAACTCAGAAATATGTCTTTCTTCTTATCTGGCTGATAGTAATGCAAAACTTCCTGTGGCTTGACACATTTGTGATACATATAAACTTTGTATTTTACCTGGGAAGTGAAAAAGGCTGATACTGTCAGGTCTTTCCCCAAGGCAAAGCCAGCAATTCAGCCCTCTTTTCACAGTACAGAACTGATTTGGAGTTCCCTTCCTTAAAATCTAATTAATGGTTCCTACCTTGGAGCATCCAACAATTGTTTTGATACCCTTGTCTTTTAGGAAGGGTTGCAAAGTACAATGAGAAGTAAACATTACTATGTAGAGAAATAAAATACAGATTTACATCAACATGGCTGGGATAGAGAGTAGTTTTAACTTCTAAATCTATTCTTAGAAAAAGTGAATGATCATGCAGACAAAGGAGGTCTGAATGATATAGTTCATTTTGTAGGATATTTGGAAAGTCCTTTCTCAAGAAGCCTTAGCTTATGCTATCTTAGTCACTGTAAGAAGATGAATTTATGAGGATTAATAACTGACCATTTATTCTCAGTTCTGTTTCCTATCTTTTCACCGGTTTTCACAATGGAGAGAAGTTACTAGTACTGTCATCTAGAGATTTGGATGTGGGGCTGGATCAGGAGAAGGGAGTCAGGAGGAAAGAGAAAAACGTGGGGGATATTAATTTTGGAACCCAAAGTTGATCGTAAAATGGGGCCCTGTGCTTAGGAAAAAGCATCTCCAGTGCAGATGCACCTACAAGTGCAATAGCCTATAAAATAGCTGCTTGTCTGTAAGAAAGAGCTTGGAATGATCCTGGTCAGTGTTCAGAAGACAGCAGGAGTGATTAAAAGGACAATGCTGGGAACTGAAGCCAAACTCACAAACCATCTGTTGCACTACAAATCCAGTGCAGAAGCTGCTTGCCGGTGCTGTCCAGAGCAGCGATGTGTGGGTGGCTGTGCTGGTCCTCTGAGAGGATGTGAGGTGGAGCCTTGGCAGAGTGCCACTCCAGTGTGAGATACCAGAGGAGAGTCTTCTTTGTCTTGTATTATTCTATCATATATAGTCAGTAATTTTTCAATATGCTAATATCAGCTGAATATTTGAACTAGATCAAACAAGGGAGGAGTGGAAATAATGAAAAGAGATGATGAGCAAAATTTAACTCAGCTTGAAGAGCTACAGACATTCTGATCAGTGACCTTCTTTCCCCAGACATTCTGTATTTTCTTAAACATATTTAATAAAGGATATTTGTCAATCTAGCATCTCTTCTGTTCGAAGACTAGGGCACCTCTGCTATGACTGAGTTCAATATTCTCAAAGCAACTGAATTTTGTTAATTCAGATATCTATTATTTTTCCTAACTAAGAGTGAGTTCACAAAGCAAAAACAATTCCTGTTAAACTAATCCACAGTCCAGGACAAAGTGATTTCTGAGAAGCACTTGAGGTAACATAAGCCATGTGTGTTTTTGAAGTTAGGAGCTCTTTTCTTTTTCTTTTAAGAATAATTTTAAGAAGAATAAAAAGTGACAGCTTACATTCAAGTTTGTGTAGGGTAACACTTGAAAATGTGATTATTTCCAAATACACCATGTGTCCTGAGACATTTGATCCATGAAATAAAATTATCAAATCCACCCCTATTAAAAATCTCCAACAAAACGACATATGCTCTCTTCTTATGGGACAAGAAATAGAGCTTAAATACTAAATGATTACATACAATCTGAAAAAGGGAATTACAACATGAGGTAAATCTACAGCTATCTTGAAAGCACCTTTTATTCAGGAAAGGATGAGTAATTAAACACATGCCACAGCCATGGACAGAAACTTAGTTTATGGCATGAAATTTTTAGATACCAATTGCAGTGCTGAAATGCACGTCCCTTTTGCTAGAACTCCCAGCCTCATCTGCCCAGCAGTGCCTTTAGGTTTTACACTATAATAGGAAAGAGGGCTTCTCTCTGTTTTGCCATACCACACTTCTCTCTGTACATTGGTCATCCTGCGTAGAAAATTGTTTCTGTGCTGTTACACCAGTGAGTTTGCCTTGTGTGCTGATGGTAGGTTTTAAAACAACAAACAGAAGTTGCACTTCATAGGAAGCAGAGCTTTCCTGGTGCCCTCCCCTGTGTGGGAGGTAGCCAGCTCCTAGACATTGGAGCAGACAGATGGTGTGGGGTTGGATTTGGCTGTGGAGCTCCAGCCACCTGCTCCTGCCCAGGTCCCTCAGTGCTCAAGACCTTGATAGCCCAAGTGCCAGCTGGGTTAACTGAAGGGTGGGATTTGAACTGTGTATCCATGGGTCAGTGATGTGGTCTAACCCCAGCCAGCAACTTAAGCCCACGCAGCCACTTGCTCACTTGCCACCAGTGGGATGGGGGAGGGAATCACAAGGACAAAAGGGAAAAAAATCATGGGTTGAGAGAAAGATGGTTTAATAGGGAAAGCAAAAGCTGTGCACATGAGCAAAGGAGAACAAGGAATTAATTCACTATTTCCCAGGGGCAGGCAGGTGTTCAGCCATCTCCAGGAGAGCAGGGCCCTATCACACACAATGGTGACTTGGGAAGACGAACACCACCACTCCACACTCTCCCACTTCCTCCTTCTGCTCCCAGCTTTACGTGCCGAGCATGAGGCCATATAGTCTGAGATATCCCTGTGGCCAGCTGGGGTCACCTCCCAACTCCTTGTTTACCCCCAGTCTCCTTGCTGGTGGGTAAAGAGCAGAAAAGGCCTTGACCCTGAGCAAGTACTGCTCAGTGATAACAAAAATATCCCTGTGTTATCGACAGTCTGCAGCAGAAATCCAAAACACAGCCCCACACTAGCTGCTCTGAAAAAAATTAACTACCCCAGGCAAAATCAGCCTGGGCTTTTTTGGCCAACAGCATTTGGGCTTTTCAGCCAACAGCAGAAGTTTGGGGTTAGACCCCAGAGAAGCAGAGGTGTTGAGCAGCTTCAGGCAGTGAAAGAGAAGGGACCCCAAGGTGCATAGTGCACTTTTGTCTAATGGATCATGGGAGAAAGTCTCTTCAAACACAAGAAACATCCATGTTGGTAAAACCCTACTGGAAAAATAAACAGGGCAAGATGTGATTTACCCTGGACATTGGTATTTAGAAAGGGGGAAGAAGGGAATGCCAGCAAATTTCCATAGATCTCCCTTCACTAGGAAGGAATTAACTGTTACAACACCATGGTCAAATGTAAACAGAACTACCCCCAGGTTACTATAAGCTATCCATAGCTGCATATTTCAGTATAGATGTTTTACCTGCATGGGGCTGAGGCACCAGTAAGTTTTAAAAAAAAAAAAAAGTCCAAAAAGCTTCTAAAAAGGAAGGTGGTCCATACTGGGCATTTAGCCAACAAAATCTGCAAAGTCGGATGTGCGTTTTTTTCTTGTAGAATTTCATACTTTATTTGGCAAATAATACTATGCTTATATGAAAGCACTTGATTAGAAAAATCAACCTGATTTTACCTTTTAGCAGTTATGCCAAAGCTTAACTGTCAAGTCGGGATGTAAAGGATTTCAAACGATGCAAACTTTGCTCTGTATTAACAGCATTTATGATATTACAGGTATTCAAATTACAGCTTACAGTTAGATACTTCTATTACTACAGCCTTCCCTTACAAATATCACCTTCCCTCGATCCTTTTTACCTTCACTAGTTTAAATTCGCTCAATAGTGGAATTAACTTTTCATGGGTAGAGCAGTGATAAAGCCCTGCAGGCATTCAGAAAAAAGTCCCAGGAATTATTCTGTAGGGCCCTAGACTACTTGTGCATTCCCCAGATCAAAGCATCGTTAGAAGATGAAAAAGTTTTATTAATTAAATGTCTAGCTTAAAATTATTCTAGCCATTCTGTAACAGATCACAAGAGACTTCTCTCCCACTTATCCCTGGATTGTTTTTTGTGCAATAGTAAAGATTTTTAAAATAATGTTTATTAAAGGCACAGCCTAGCTCTTCTGAAGGACAGAATTTTTGCCATGAGGACTGGAACATCACTCACCTGCTCAGCAGCCAGTAAAGGAGTTTTACTCTCTGCATGCTGAGGAGTGCTCCAAGGTCAGCCCTCAGGAGTTTAGTGTCTCAGAACTGGAATTCCTCCTGGCAGGAATCTGTGAAGCTGTAGGTACAGGCATGACCAGATGCACTTTGACAGCTCCAAGCAACCTGAAACTCAGTTTAGAAATAAGCCAAGTTTATGCAGTCTTAAAATTGCTGACTAGCTACTTCCTTCAAGGGTAGCATTACCAATTGACAAGCAACATGCTAACCTACCGTAGAGAGCTAAATGCAGGAGGAGGGCCATTTTCCAAGGCAAAACTATCAAGGCAGCTACCAATAACCTATATTACTTGTCAAGATTTTAACTCCTTTCCCATTAAGGAACTAAGTTTTAGAAATATTTACCAGCTGCTATTATTATTATTATTATCCAATCTGAATGTAATTGCTTTAATTTTAAGTTCTTCGAAGAGTCAACTCACAAATATTTTAATAAGAATTTACAGAAAATCAATAGGAAGACATGGTTTCCACCTTACAATTTAAGGATGAAAAATGAAATTCATACTAAAGCATCTCCTCATTTGCTGCAGAGCATAACCAGCAGTCACTCACTCCATCAGAAATAAGCAGCTTGAGGCTGGATCCTGCTTTCTTGCAGTTTTCACATCTTAAACATAAACGACTTTGTGTCAAAGTTCACAAAACCAATTTTCAGGTAAGCAAAAACACCTCTTTTCATGCAAGAAATTGATGTATACAAATGACTGAAACATTTATCTGGTTATCTGATTTGGGGGCATCAAGGCAGAACTGGGACTTGAGTAGGGAAGTTGATCAATATAAAAGGATGAACAAACCAAAGTGTCTTATTGAAACAAAAATTGGATGCCTGAATTGGAAACAAATAAGCTTGAAAGCTTAATATGTGGGGGAGGGGAGGGTTGTTTGTAAAAAAATAATCCTATGGTTATGTGCTTGTGACAAAAACAAGATAGCACAGAGCAATGGTAGGCTCTGTGCTATTTCTGCATCCAGTAAGGGAAGTAACAGGAATCTGAATCCAGACTTACTCAAACAGATGATTGAGAGCAGTTTTTAACAGTGGACATACTGACTGACGTAAGGGAGTAAATGCTTGCTGGATGAAGACTTCATCCTTAATGATTTTAAAGCCAGCTTGGAACAGGTGACAAATGTCCCATCCTCTCATCTCTAAATCCATTTGAGATAGAGTTAAGTATCACTAATTGTTCTTAAACCGGTTTTATTTAAAAAAGGGGAAAAAGATAAGAGGGGGGTGAATACTCACAACAGTTTGCTCAAGCCACCCCTGCTCAAGCAGCAGCTGCAGTGACTGTGAAAAGCCAAGGAAAGGTTTCCAAACCTTCCATCAGAGGGGCCTCTGCTGTACTTGGACTGATCTCCTACAGCCCTTTCCCATTATTTTAACAAGTGCTGCACTTCAGAACCTATCCAGAGCACACCTGAAACTAGTTTCATGCCTGTGCATAAATAAACAAGGGGCTAATTATTTCACAGCTGTATGGCAAAGCATTAAAGACAGCTCAGCCACAGCAGGGCAATGCTAGGGCTGGGTGGTCCCACACCCTGCACTTGCTGGCACAGCTGGATTTCTACCCATGGCAAGTGAACAACCACACAGCCTTTGCTTACACAAACATGCCCTGCATTTCCTTTCCCTTCAGCTCCTCTCATCTTAAGAAAAACGGGGCAAAAACTACTGGGTTAATGGTGTCTGGTTTGTGCTCCTCTTGATTTATTGTACAGCTTCAATATATTTTATTCAAATACTGGTAGAGGCACAATTACCAGATTTCCTCACAGGAAATGTTATGAGATACTAACTTATTGCAGAGTCCTCCAGAAGAAACTATTTAACATTTTCATGAAAGTCAGCATTGCCTCCTTTTCACAGAGCACAATCAAAATGTACGAAGCATCTTTAAACTGGGGCTCTGGTCTTTTTGTACACTAAAGCTAATTTTTTTTACAGCACTATGTACAGTACTTCCTATGGATCACAGGGCTTCTGGACCACCAGCTTCATATCTTATCATAACATGGTAGTCTACCATATCAGTTCTTTTCTACTTCTAAATTATGTGAAGGAATTATATGCCTTTTAAAATTACTTGTCTCTTCCATCCTTTCCTGCCATGCTGTTCTTATGGTTAAGAAAACACACCTTCTTCCAACTTCCAGGCTGAAATGATTCATTGCTGGTGTATAAAAATCTGTTCTTATGCCAGTATGTTCATAGCCTGATTACCTCTCTCCCACACTGCTGTTCAGGCTGCTGTGCGCTGCTGTCCTCTTTCAACCTTGACTTTGAGTCTAAATAAACCACACAGCTTGGTCTTCTCCAAGAAGTTATTTCACTTGACATTTCTCTATATCTATTAAAAATATTAATTCATCCCCTTGGGACTTGGGTGCCTACAACAGAGAACATGTTAATGCTACCATACATTTCCCTTTTCACAACTAGCTCACTCAGGGGTTCAAAGTCACCCCTTGAACCACCAATGCCCCCTGAGCAGGCACACATGAACAGTGACTGCTGATACAGCAGTTCTGCAAAGCCAACTCCAGCACACCCAAGATGTCATTCAGCTTCAGCCTGATATGGACTTGGCCTCTTCAGAAAATCTAACTTATTTGTCTAACATTTCACAGACACTGTGGCACCAGGGACTGAGTCCAGCTCCTCTGTGAGCTTTTGAATACCTCAGCCATGAGATACTGCCTCCATCCTTTTTACCTCCTTCAGTCTCCTACCAGATTCCTGCACACTTCCTAACCTCTGGCACAGACCAGGCAGTGCCCGTTGTGCCAGACGTGTTGCATGATCCATTCCTGCTCCAGGAGTGTCCAACCTTGAGTGTTGACCAAGTGCTGCAGTGGAGAAAAAACAACCACTTGTGGTACATGACTGATAAGGAGCGTGAAAGGGGAGGCAGCAGACACTGAGTCTGACTCCTTCAGTGCTTGACTTTGCAGCACAGACATTGAGTGTGCATAGACAAGAGGTTTCCTGGCATTTTTTTAAAAGCTCATACTGAAAACAATAGATATCAGTGATATGCACATGAGTCACTGCTAGAACTGAGACTTTTAAATGCAGTGCACAAACATCTGTCACTTGAACCAAGGACACAGACAAGGACCCCCTCCAAAATCCCCTGTTCTGGTGGCAATGCCCACTGCAGAAATGACTGCAAAGGCACTCCCAAATGGAGCTCAGGCAAAGGCAGCTGGATGTGACAGGTCTCAGATCATCCCTCATACTCACAAACTGAGCCCAACAGTAGCAGGAGGTGGGCAAAGACTTAATTTTTACAAATTTGAGCTTTAAAACTTCAGTTTCACAGCAGAGCACTTCTTCCCATGCATCCCACCCCAATGCTGCTAGGAGAGCAAGGGGGCAGTTAATAAATTCCTTATGCAGAAGGAAAGAGAAGAGTCTGGTTTGCAGGAGAAATGCGTTTGTGTGGGCTGAGACAGGCACAGCAAAAGGCAAGTCACTGTTGCCCTGAGGACCAGCTGGTCCACTGCCAGTTGTCTGCACAGCCATTTGCACTGAGACACGGCAAGAGTCGAGGTGTTACCAGTCTTCCCCCTGCACTTTAGACTCAGATTCACCCTATTCTCCATCCCCCCCCACCCTGAGATTTCCTCCTCTATCTCCTCCAAACAACACACTTGGGGCAATTCCCAGCACTTCACTGCAGCCCAGCTCTTGGTCCCTGCTTCTCCTAGCTTGCTCTCTCCATGTTCCTTCCTTCCTTCACACATACTCCCAGCCAAATTTTCCTGTTAAAGCACTCACAACTTCCTGCCCCTCCTCGTCAAATCCCAGTCCCTCATTCCTCTCACATCCAAGTCCTTTGCCCAACAAATCCCACTCTCCTTAACTAGCAGTGAATTCCTTTCCCCATTCCCTCATGTTTACCCCATATGTCACCAATGTCTTCTGCCTCTCACCAACAGCCCTGTCCGTTATTAAGCACTGGAAAGCTGAACACTGCATTAGGGGGTCTTCCTTAGGAACAACTACAACAGGGACAGAGGGGATAGGGAACAAGGCATCAGTGGGAACAGGAATGACAGACTCCTCCCTGCTCAGCCCAGTGATGCACCCCTGCCATAGTTACATGGTTTTAATTCCCACTGTATGTCTTGTACCACACTGAGTTTTCCATCTGAAAGAAAGAGGTTTGCACATTCTCAGTGGAGATAAAAAACAATGCAGATTTTATTTGGTATAAAATAAAAATATACACACACATACCAAAACCACTTTTACTGAGCACATGCTATCCATTTTATACAAATATTAATATATTTGGCCAAATCAGAATAGAAAGCAGAGGTAAAAATAAAAACCTAGGGGACATCCTCTACATAGAGGTAATTTCCCCTACCCAAACTGGAGCTCCGGTCCCAAAACACTGAAGTAGCAAATTATTTCAAAGAAATATCTTTGAGAATATTTGAACACAGGCAAAAGACCACCACATCCTAAGTTCAAAAGAATATGCACTGTTTTGACTGAAATCCTTCAAAAGATTTAAATCTTATGCCCATGACAAAAAGCTTCAGCCTATATACAGTTGAAGTTTGGCAAAGTTGGACATTTAGAAACAGGGCAACAAGTATGGAAACTCCAAGGAAAGACTGGGTTCCCACTTAATAGAAACAAGAAACGGTGCTGCCGGTGCCCTAAGTTAGCAGCAGAGCTTAATATCTCAGTGCTAGAAGCAAGAATTTCACAGTACTCAATACCCAGACTGCAAGTCCTAAAATGTTAATGTGTTGTTCAGAGTCACGACTGCCAGATATATGTCTCACCAACAAACAACAGGCCCCTTCACCACTGAAACCCACCACCTCAATGTGTTTAGATCTAGCATTCATCTCGTTAAAACACAGCCAAGAAAAGGACAATCTGGATCCGGCCCCTCACTCACGCACACACACCACAGGAGGGGTTGTTGAAAACTTCTGCTAGTGCAAGATTTGACAAATAGTGTTTCTCCCATGTCATTCTCCATGGTGGTAGGTGTCACGTCAAGTTAAATAGGAAAGACAAAACAACATCTAAGGTAGTCCCAGTGCTGCAGGGATTGCATGGTAACTCTGAGAAATGACATACACCATCAGAGAGTCTCAGTGACAGCTCTCTGTGTTGAAGAAAGGAACAGAACATGCTGTTGGGCTTGTTGGCTCTCAGGGTTTCAGTTGTTTAATTGTGTTACCATAACAAACCCATAAATTCTACATTATTTTTTATTGCTGGACCTTACTGAAAGTGGTGATACTGAGGACTTAATGAAGAAACTCAGGAGTTTTCCTGATGCCCAGACTGATGGGGGAGGAGAGGGCTAAAATGACCTATGCAATACTGAAGTTGTTAAATAAGTAACTCCACAGCTATTCTAACAGTTCTGGTTAGATACTGCAACTGATACTAAACTATTTCTATTGTACCTGCAGTATGCAAGTACATCCTGTGGATATCTACAAGGACTCCATCAGTAATATCCTATGGAGTAAAAATAAGGCAGGGGCCAGGAGTATTTCTTAGCCCTGGACTTTCATTGCTTCCCCCAAGTATGTCAGTACAGTTTGCCTCCCTGAAAGAAACAATTTAAATACAGATATGATATTGCAAAAGAGTAATTAACAATTATGGCATGGAAATATCACAGCCTTTTATGAATAATTACAGTACTCAAGTTCGTACCTCCCTTAAGTCAGATGTGTGACAACTAGAAGTTACGTAAAAACAGATGACAGAAATGTCTTGTGAGCATTTTCAGTTTTGTACCCATTTCCCACTACGAATTTTTAATCCATTAAAGTTGTTAATTCATTGTATGTAATGCAGCACAAGTAGGTAATTTTCACCAGTCTCAGCCTAAAATACTAAAGCTCTATGGCTCCGTCCTGCACTCCAATTCTAAGCCTGCCAAGTTCAGGTTGGCTATAAAAACGTGTTTACTGCTCCCTTGATTATCATGCCACCCCCTGCTCTAAAAGCAGTTATGGTTCTGTTTTCTACATCATCCTGTAGAACTGTGACTTCACTTCAAAATGGCCAAGCCATAAAAGTTCAGCTGCTCTCAAAATGCAGTCTAACTATGGGTGTCCTGCTTTCAGCAAGTTCTGCTTGCTTCCAAAAATCTCTGCCACCAAAACTCCATGCTGGTCATCCTAACCAGGCCTGTTTCTGTCTTTTCAGTTAAATACCAACACTGACACTTGACAGTACATTTGCTTTTTCTTCAAGGCCTGAGCTTCAAGATCAAGTACACACTGTAAGCACCCTGAATGACACTTTCCAATGCCATCAACACAACCTGAAGAGAAACATGGGGTGCATTTATTGGTAAGCCTAAGTTGTCCTCCTTGAGCCGGAGAATTTCAGAAAACCCTCTAGTGACTGAAGTGCACATCACACCATCAGTCATTAAGCAACTCTCATCCAGCCTTACATGCTCTCACACATACTATTCTAAGATGTCACTCTGGGCTACTGGCTCCTTTCTCAGCTTTGGATATTCTCTGTGGATTTTTTAGAAGAGTTTTCTACTGAACTCAGGCACACTGAATACCAACCACAAATTGCACTTGCTGTATTTTTTACACTTTGCCCAATGAAGCCCTTTGCACATTATACAAAAATTAATAAATTAAAATAAACACTCATAGAGAGCAATCAGGCTAGTGAACAACTTTTGTTGACAGAAATAATTATTGATACAGAAAATGCATCTATCATAGAATACCCTGAGTTGGAACAGACACACAGGGATCATCAAAATCCAACTCCAGGCCCTGCACAGGACAGCCCAAAGAAGCACACCACGCACCTGAAGCATTGTCCAAAACCTTCTGGAGCTCTGTCAGGCTTGGGGCCATGCCTGCTTTCCTGGGGAGCCTGTTCCAGTGCCCAACCACCTTCTGGGTAAAGAACATTTTTCTAGTATCTGAACTAAACCTCCCCTGGCACAACTTCAGGCCATTCCTTCAGGTCCTGTCACTGGTCACCAATGAGAAGAGATCAATGCTTACTCCTCATCTTCCCTCATGAAGAAGCTGTGGACTGCAATGAGGTCTCCCCTCAGTCTCATCTTCTCCAGGTTGAACAGACCAAGTGCCCTCAGACACTCCTCACACAGCTTTCCCTCAAGGCTCTTCACCACCTTTGCAGCTCAAACATGGAAACTGTTTCAGAAAATACTAAATAATTTGCAATGAGTGGATTTCCTCCCAGCTATAAGAACCAAGTTAAGCTAGATGTCAACCATCTTTCCTCATCATGATGACCCACTTTAAGTGAAATTAAGTGTGGATTTTGAAAAACTTACTAAATATATTTACTACCTGAAAGAGCATGATGAGATTCCCTGTCAAGTTGAAGAGAATGCTTAACAGTTGCATCACACAATTCTGTAACTGCAACTTGCTAAGAAAAAATCAGAAGGATATACTGGATTTTAATCTCCCATCCAATTTAAGAAAATAAGTACCATATCATATTTTGTATAGACAAAAATCTTTTTCTTTCCAAACCTGTCAGTACAAGCCAGGCTGGGTGTAGTCCCAGGAAAGCCTTCGAAAAAAAAGGTTACTTGACACAGGTTATCAAGGCATTAGTAGGTATCAAGGTATCATCTATCTATACAAATACCACTATTAAGTGCCACTGGAACACCCAGAGACAAATTTTGGTGTCACAGGCACTGTGAGAAAATGTAGAAACATCCCTTAGATAACACACAAGGCTGTTCCAGCACAAAATGAGATCCTGTAATTCTTACTTCAAGCAGAAGCCCAAGGACGCAGAACTGTATGAAGCATGCTACTGGGAAATGGATAATTTGATCAAAAACATTTTTATGACTACATTTTCCTGCAGGATAATAAAAGAAACCTGCTTCTTTTGCCAACATAGTCTCAGGTGGGAAGACCAAGGAAAAAAAAATGAGCTAAAATAAATGAAGGTTCATCCTGACGTTGTACAGCACAACACTCAGAGCACAAAAATGTACAATGCAATTCAAACACCTCCTCCATGATAACATAACATCTTTGAACTGCCTTTATTTTCAGCACTTTATATAAATACCGCTTTCTTCCTGATCCTGGATTATCCTCAATTTGAAACTCATATTCTGGGTTTGTATTTGAGGACTGCATGTAAACATCCCTATAATCCTGTACACTCTCGTGGGGCCATTTAAACACTATCAGATTGTAATGGACTCAAAAGCAGTCTCTATGAAGTTATGAAACTGCATCCCTAAATTACAACTGAACCTTCTATCCCCACATTAAGAAATTAAGAAACAAAGGTACTCACAGATACACACACACACCCTTCTCATACAAGTTGCAGGATATCTGCAGGAACATGTCATTTTAAAATCCAAAATAAAACTTCAGGGCAGTTTTTTTTGTTTCATTTGTTTGGGCTTTTTTAATATAAGGTTTTATTTGGGAACTTTATTATTAGTTTGTCTTAGCCTCTTAGGAAACATTTGCTTTTGTCCAGGAGTTGCCAGCTGAGAGGATGTTATTGTTTGGAAGGGATGTGATCAGGAGGACCCTGTGCACGGCACAATGTGTCAGCCCGGAAGTGAGGGAAGAAAAGTGATTCTCTCATCTGACAGAGAAAACGAAACGGAAATATCGAGAATTTGCCTTCCAGTCTCATTCACCCTTACACATGTTCCAAACATGTTATTCACCTGTATCTCCCATGAGTATCACCAAACTATATCTATATTTTTTTTTAAAAAATCCTACTTTCAAAACAATTACACATTTCTTTAGAAAAACAAGGATTTCTGCCACAAACATCTTCAAAACACATAAGCAGACGAATGCTTACCCTCTTTGCATGACCGCTTACCCTGCTGCTCTGAATGATGGACAGAGTTAGACAAGGTTCCCCTTCCCTCAGCCCTCTCCCTACAACACCAGCAACCAACAGGGCAGAGACCATCCCTGCAGCGCAGGTTGGGAGCAGGAGAGCTGAGTCCTGCCCTGCAGCAGGCACCCTCCTGGCTGTCCATGCCCCCACTGACCTCTGCAGCAACTTCACAGAAGCCTCTTGTGTTTCAGTAGCAGTAGGACAGAGGCCAGTGTGCTTCAAGGCTCCGGAAGGGCAATGCTCTCACAGGAGCACCTTCCAGGCCCTCAAGTTCCTTGCTGAGAGTCTTCACCTGGGGGATTTTTAAATTTTCATGCAGTTTGTTTGCAGCATACCTGTGCTTTGTACATGATCATGGTTTCATGCTGAAAGGGTTTCAAGAGTGATGCCATACTTGGAGAACACCTCTTACCAAACCTTTCTCTGAAATAAAACATCCCCCCTTGCCCTCTCCACGCAGCCCAGAAGGAACACAGCCACACTGAAGCCACAGCTGGACAGGGGGCCTGGACCCTGCCGCGCTGCCTGTACCCGAGGCGAGGCGGGTGTCCCTCACCCGGGGCTCCCCCGAGGGAGTGCCCGGCCCACCAAGTGGGCGCCTGACATGCCAGCGGTGACTTCCGCGCTCAGCTCCGCCCGACGGTTCCCGTCCGTCCGCCCTCGGGCCAGTCAGGGATGTGGGGCTCGGGCGCTACCGGGAGTCGCTGGCGCTGAGGGGGTAGGCGAGGATGCTCATGGCCTCTCCGCAAGCCGCCTCCACCTGCCGCACCTGCTGGCGGCTGAGGCGCTCCCGCCAGGCGTGGACGGCCTCCCGCGCATCGCGGGCGGAGATGAGGAAGGGCCGGTCGGAGGAGTAGGCGGCGCCGCGGGTCATGTTGAGCACGAAGTCCTCCAGGGCGGGCGGCACCGTCAGCCCGGCGAAGCGCAGCAGGCGGCGCAGCTCGGCGCGGGGCTCCTGCACCAGGTCCTCGTAGCGCAGCTGCGTGTAGCGGCGGCGGAGCCAGCCCGGAGCGCGCCGGGCCAGGAGGAGATCGCGGAGCCAAGCCTGGCAGATCACCTCCAGCGCGCCGCCGAGGAAGAACTCGGCGCGGTGCTGCGGCTGCGGCGCCCGTCCTCCGCCCAGCAGCCCGGGCGGCAGCAGGAGATGCTGCTGCTGGTGGCGGGCCGGGCCCCGCGGCTCGGCTCGGTGGCGGCTCCGCAGCACCTGGACGCTCTCCCGCAGCAGTGCCTGCCGCGCCTTCAGGCGGGAGTTGTGGACGGCGCGAGGGTCGCGGAAGAGCTGCACCACCCGCAGGTTGAGGCCGGGCTCCCGCAGCAGCGGCAGCAGCGCGCCCAGCTCCAGTAGCCGCACGTCCTTGATGGCCACCACCGGATACTTGCGGCACTCGGCCTCCAGCTCCCGCAGCGCCCGCGGCGGACACGTCTCCTCGCAGGTGGCGCCGTCGACGAGGCCGATCTCCCCGCGGGGCCGCGGGGCGGCGGGGCAGAGCGGCGGCGAGCAGATCCCCTTGTTGCTCCGCCAGCCGAAGATGCTGGCCGTGGTGAGGTTGTCGGCGGCGGGCGGGGCGGGGGCCAGCGGGTCGCGGGGGCCGGACGGGGCGGCGTAGAGGCGCAGGACAGAGAAGTCGCATCGGAAGAGGGCGCGCAGCATGTCGCGGAGGGCTCCCTGTAGGCTCAGCGCGTCCCCCGGGTAGAGCGCCTGCCAAAGGTGCCACATGGGCTCGTACAGGTAGAAGACGTCGGGGTGCTGATTGAAGAGCTCTCCGAGGAAGGAGGAGCCCGTTCGCCAGGTAGCGTGCAGGTAGATGTGCCGCTTCCCCGCCGTCCCCGCGCTGCCGTTACCCGCCGCCCCGACCGTGCCCGCCTCATCCTCCTCCTCTTCCTCGTCCAGCGGCGGCCGCTGCTCCCAGCCCCACTCGCTCAGCGCCTCCTCCAAGCTTGGGCAGCGCCGCAGCAGCGGCTCCTCGTCCGCTCGCCCGCGCCTGGCCCCGTAGTCCAGCGCGTAGGGCACCAGCAGGAGCAGCAGCAGTGTGTACAGCACCAGCACGGCGGCGAAGCGGCGATGTTCGCCCCGCCACCGTCGCCGGCCCTTCATCGCGGGGGCCGGCTCGGACCCCGGGTCCGCCGACCCTCTGTCTGCCGGAGGGCGGCTCTTTGCGGAGAAGCAAAGTTAGCGGCGGCGGCGGGGGTGTGGACGGCGGGCGGTCCTCCCCGCCGGGGAGCACGCCCACGGGCACGCCGGCCCGTCTCGGGGCCGCTGGCCGCGCCGCCCGCCCGCT
>VZTX01020049.1:505872-551270 GCA_013400915.1 Pardalotus punctatus | reverse complement strand
CTTATCTCAACCCATGACCCCTTCGTTAAATTTTCTCTCTGTCCAGTTTGTGGAGCTTGTGAGTGAGAAGCCTTGGGGGGTGCCTGGCACCTTGCCTGCATCAACCCACTACAGCATCTTTAAAAGAGGGAGGTAAAAAGTGTTTTCTTTAATGGGCACTTTAGCCAAAACCCCACCCACCCCTGAAGAACATAAAGATTTTATAGGAAATTTAATCACAAACCTCTTTGATTTGTTGCTTTTGCTATATATTTTCTTCTATCCTGCAACTTCTCTCTAGTTTCTTGGACTGTTTCAAATTCTGGAGCATAGCACACATGCAGCAAACTACCAAAGAAACTTCGTTCATCCATTTTTTTCTTGGCCACCCTGAAGGGAATTAAATTGTATTGGCAAAACTGAGGATTTTACTCCAAAACTCTAGCAACTTAACACATTGCAAGTACAGAAGGGTGTAAAAGATTAAGATAGCAAGAGGCAGATATTGCCCTGTCCAATACCTTGCACATTGCAGTTTTTTGAATTTTATAAGATAGACTTCAGTAAATTGCTCTGCTGGATATTCATCTAGAGGATGATACTCCTCAATGGCACCATATAATGCAAATTGTTCAACTAATTCCTTCATAACACCTAGTGCTGGAACTCCTTGTATCAGTACATAGCGAGATTCCAAGTTGATAGTGTAAACCTGAAAAAAAACAAAAACAAAAACAACAAATATTCAAAAAATGTTCCCATTCTTGCTTTATTGCAAAAGGCAGGCATTTTCTCCATGTTTTCTGTTGTTCTCCAGATCCTCTCAGAATGCTGAAAACCCCTATGTACTCTGTTTTGCGGGGCAGAAAGTGCAGTTATTTGGGACCTCTTCATCACTGAGCAGGAACTGAAATCGAGCTTCTCACACATCATAAAATACAAATGAGACTTGACTTTCCTTCACAAGGTCAGAGTTCTACTGCCAGTTGCTGAGTAAAATCTCTGAAGTCTCTGGCCAATTTTCATGCAAGACTTACTCGTAACGAGTTCATAGGAGGTATTGTCAGAATACAGAAAAAAACACTGAAAAACCTGTCTTCTTCATAGGTAGAGAAGTTGTGCAGGTGAGGAAAACTGCTTTTTTCCACATGGGAAGGAAAAAAAACAATTGTCACAATTCCCTGGGCAGATCCCATGTGTGCAAGCTCTCTCCTTGCCATGGTGATTCAACAGTGCATGTTTTTAAGACATACAGATAAAATCTGGATGCTGAGAGAAACAAGGTTTTCTCCCAGCAGGTTAAAAATCAACCACTCTCTTCTGCTTTGTGTAGTGACTGTCACATAACAGACTCTAAGCAAAGCTTTTCGATGGCTCACTATGTACAATAGGCAGCTAAACACTGAGATCAAAGGAAATTAATTCTGTTTGTTAAAAAAAACCACCCAAAACACATTTAGACTGCGTAAGTTACACATATTTCTCAAAAAAACCCAAAAAAATCTTCTGGACAAAGTGGGAACTGCTTGGAAAATCAGCTCTCAAACTTCTGCTACAAAAAAAATAGTCTCCACAGACTGCATAAGTTCTTTTTGTGGCAGCAGCATACTCCCACCTGCATTCTTTTGGGAAATAGGGATTGAAGGAACCTGATGCTTTCTCTGTGTGATTTTTTTTTTTTTTTTTTTGTAAGTTTGTCCTTCTGCCTCTTTCTTGTCCAGGGAGAAGAGATTCGAATAAGGTTTTTTTCACACTTGTGGTATCCATACTGTTTCTCCCGTGTGTATATGCTCCAGTGCCCAGTGATAGCTGGATGCCTGTGGTGGCCATCGTCCCTCTGTGGACGCACAAGCTCTCTGTCCTCTGCCCCACCTTGCACACTTGGAAGAGTAAATAGCTTATTAGCTTTGAGAATTCATGACGCATGAAGGGTTTGAAATTTTACAGGAGAGTGGTGACAGTGAAAGAGATGTGCCTGATGTGTGTGTGCAGCGAGTAACCATTGTTCCGGCACTGGTGTGGCCACACCACAAATCCCGGGATCGGTTCAGAATCCCTCTCACCAAGACACTGAGATGCCGGAGCCATTCCCGAGAAGGGCAATGGAGCTGGCGAAGGGTCTGGATCACAGGTCTGATGACGAGCAGCTGAAGCAGCTGGGGGGCTCAGCCTGGAAAAAAGGTGACTCAGGGGAGACCTTATCGCTCTCTGCAACTCCCTTACAGCTGGAGACAGACGCGGGTTGGACTTCAGGATCTTAAAGCGAGTCTATGATTCTTTCTTACGCCAGCCCTAGAAGGTGCCGCTACAGGTCGCTGTACACTGAGCGCACGCACAGATACCCAAATCTCGCAGTTCTGCTGCAGTAACGAGAAGCTCCTACCTCGCAGCAGGCCAGGTCCAGGGCCTCTCTCTCTCCCTTCCCCTGCCCGGCAGCCGCGGGACTCCAGCGCCGACCCGGCCGCCCCCACCCCCTCAGTTCCCTCACCCGAGGCGGCTCCGCCCGACACTCAACCCCCCTTTCCCCCCACCTTCACGGCGCGCGGCCGCCACCCCTCGCGGTACTTGGCGCGCGACTCGCAGGCTCCCAGCTGTGCGTGGTGCCGGCACGGCGCGCCCGGTCCTCCGCTGCTACCGGCCGCCATCTTCCCATCGCCCACCGCGCCTCGTGACGCACAGCCCCCATTGGCTCCCTCAGCGAGGCGGGGCGAAGGAACCACCTCCCACGGCGCAGGAGCCAATCAGAGGCTGGCAGCGGGGAAATAACGCGCCCACATTGGCCGGCAGCGGATTGTACCACTGGTGTGAGGGTGGCAGGGATAATTACACACAGCCCCCGCTCCGCCCCGGGTAGGCAGGTCCGTGCCCGGGCGGAGCGGGCGCGCAGGGCTCGGCGGCTGGGGCCATGTGGGGCTGTGGCGACCCTGGCGGAGCCGCCGCCGCCACCGTCGTCCTGAGCGGGACCCGCGACTGCTTCCTGCACCTGCCGCCCGCGCTGGCCTCGCTCCTCCGCCTGCAGCAGGTACCGGGGCGGCGCCGCTCGGGGCCCGGGCGCAGGGACGCTTCAGGCAGGCAGGGAGGATTACGTGAGCGCACCCCCCCCCACCCCCGCATCCTGTTGCCATGGCGACACCGAGATCTCCTCCCCTCCCTCACGACTCGGCTATCCCCGCAGCCGGAACCCCTCACAGGGAGACATCGGGAAACTCCTCCTTCCCTCGCCTCCTGCGTGGCCCACTGTCGTCACCCATTCCTAATAAAAAGCGGGAAAAATTGGTATTTATATTCCCCAGCGTGGTCTGGCACTGTGGGCATTGGCGTCTCTCAGCACTCCCTATTTCATACCAGTTTTCACAGTAACTCGCCAGCATTAAGCTGTCTCTTGTATGACTCAGGTAGGAGGTGAGGTGGTAAATCCATGCAGAGTCCTCATTCTTGGTGTATATAAATGTGTCACCACAGAAAGGGACTCCCGTCATGCAGAGCCCTGCTGAGGACGCGGGGTCAGTTGCAGGGAGTGCACCTTACATTGTAAATAACATTTCACACGTGAAAACGAGAGGAGAGACACTGTGCGCCTCTTGTGCCATGAACTAAGAACTAGTTCTGTTCTGCTGGCACTCTTAGTTCTGTTCTGTGAACAGAACTAAGAGTGCCAGCAGAACAGGGTGGAAAATTGCAGGAATGAGCCGAGAAAGATGCGAACAAAGCTCAGGAGTCCTGGCAGAGCCCCTGTGGGCCAGGCAGGCCTCCCTCGGCGTGGGTAACCTCCTGATTTCCCAAGGCCAAAAAAGACATTTCACAACAGGAAACAATCCAGGCGTGTAAAAACCTGCTGTTCCGTCTTTGAGGTGGTAGAAGGAGGTTGGTGGAATTGAAAGAAATGCAGTATTAAATATAAGCTTCATTTTAGCTGCAGTTTGTGAATGTTTTATAGATCTGCTGGCAAAAGAGAGGAGAAAGGAGTGCAGTTGCTTTGAAGTCTTGTAGTGTCATTCTGAACATCATTTCTTGTGGTGGACTCTTGCTTAACTTGAGCTGCAAAATGAAAAGATAGGATCTCTGAAAACCTGATAGAAATAGCATATTAAATAAATCTTGTGAATAAAAATCTAAAAAAGGGCATAAATGGAATCAAAAGCTGAATCTAATTTTAGAAAATACTAGATAAGTGAATGACAAAATGTTGTACAAAACTCAATGTTGTGTGAAGATGAGACACTCAGAGTGATGCTTTGTCTGTGGAAATACAGGGAATTAAATATTACATTTGATAAAAGGATCTCGGAACCATTGTAGATATTCTCTGAAAATATTTTCAGAGTTTACCAAAAAAAGGAAAATAATTGAAATTATTAGAATACAGTTGAGAAAGAACAGAACATCACTATGTTAACAAGTAAATCTATGGTATATCCACAGTGTACATTGTCTTGGTCACTTGATTTTCATAAAAACAGTAACTTTAAAAAACTGCAGAAATTATCAGTTGAATGATACCATGTAAGATACAGTGTCTTTATGGAAACTGGCTGAACATACTGAGATTCATCAGTTTGAAATTAAAATACCTGAGCAGTTCTGAAACAGATTGATAAAATCGTTTTGGTCTGAGTTAATGTGATTTTTTTGACTTAAAATTAAGTTTGTCACAGAAGCACTCTTGGAGACCATGTATATGTTATAATTTTTGTGAAATCAAAGTGTATGTTTATTTCTTTTCCTCATTTGGGAAATATGAATGTGCAGTTACACACATTATTCTGTAAAATACTTTTTGATACCCTATAATGCAGAAGAAAGGAAAAAGAATTAATTTTCTTACTTAAAAATAGTCCATACAAATAAAAAGCTGTGTAGGAATTGAAACCAACATGCACTTCTTTGTCAAGAGTTGAGCAAACAAGGTGTGAAATCCAGATAATATCTTTAATTCCTTTGATCTCTGTAATCAAATATGGGTTAGGTTGTCTATTAGTTATCTTACTTAGCTGGTTTTATATTAATTTATCTTATTTCTTTGAAACTCATAGGGCCAAGCTGTGAAAGTATCTTGTGGTCATCAGCCGATATTTTTGAGCTGGATGGAAATCAGACATCGAAGTCACCAGGGTGAAAATATTGCAGAAATTAACAGACATTTGGCAGAGAAACTTGGCATCACAGAAGGAGAGCAGGTTTGAAATGCTATCTTTTTTTTTTCTATTTAAATAAAGAGTATATTGGAAGATAAGCAAAAAGGTAATAATTCACAAGTTAGCGATGGCCTTGTTTCAAGTATTTAGACAGTTTCTTCATTTACATCTGCTCATGAGGAAGATTAACTGTCATGAAATGTCTCAAATATGAAGAGATTTGTTCATTAAATCAGTTGCTTAATGTTAGGATAGGCTTGTGGATAGGTCTTTGCAAGGCTGGGGCATCTATCTTCAATGACACTAATTTTAAGAAAATACACTTTTCAGCAATTGCAAAATTTGGGAATGGGAATATTTTGCTTGGAGTTCCTGTTATTTTAAATATTAACTAGTAACTATTGACTCCCTGTATGTTCTGGTTTAATTTATTTGGGGTTTAAATTGAAATGCTATCTTTTGCCCCTTCACCATATGTCCCTATGTGTCCCTTCTCTTGGAATATGTGTATTCACCTCTTACATGTATATATAAATGTACCTCTTGTATAGTCCTTGAACACTCTATTAAACTTCTCATAAACAACTATTTCATTGAGCAGAAGTTGCAGAGATGCCCAAGAGGCAGACAGACTTTTCTGACATGGGACTATTAAAATCTCCAAATTGAAGAATTTTTTTCTATTAATAAGTAGAGATTTAAACAAACAAGAATAGAAAATTACTGTTCTACACGGTGTTATTGTGTAGTATGTTCATGTATGTCTGTTCTCTAATATGCAAAATTTTGTTCAGCATAATAGAAGACATCAAAGAATGTGACTGAGAGCAGTGTATTATCTTACCTTGTTTACTTTTTTAACATCTCTAGAAATTATGTGTCTGTCTGCAGAAATTTCCAATTTAGTAGTTGAGCAGCAAGTTTTTAGTTCTAGCAATTAATAGCCTTCAACAGGAAAACAATTGACAAAGGAAACCTAAGAAAACCTCACCCAGCTGTTGCCTGTGAATAATCATCTGTACAATTGAGTAAATATATGATTAATTAGGTAGTTTTGCTATTGTTTCGGATTCAGGAGTTACATGTTTGCTGTGTTTCATAACAGTATGGTCTTCTATTTGCTGTGCTGGGAAAATGATATTCCTCTGAATTATTACTTCAAATTAAGGACATAGAGAAATTCAAAACTGATTGTTACTTTTTTAAAAGGTGACCTGATATAACTCTCTCAGGTAAGTCTCCGAGGACAGGTAGCTAGTTTTATCTCCGGAAAAGAATTAATGACTCTTCTTTGAAAATTAATTGCAAGATGTTGTTTGAAAATTGTTATTTTTTTGTCAGATTAAATCTTTGGCAAAAACTGACTTTTGAAATACATATTTAATGCATTCTGAATGACCTCAGCCACAATAGCTTTTACCATTCCTCCTGGTACACAGGGCATTAAAACTGTTCGGTGGAGGTGGGGCTGCTTCCTATGAAACCATTCATTGAGGAGCTGGGCTTGCTTTTCTATTGTACTTTTTCCTTATTTTTCAGCTGGTTTTGCTTTGTCTAAATTTGTGCACAAGTCAATGAATTTTTCATCTTTCTGAAGTCCTAGAGATTTAAAAATAAAGGTTAAAAAATGGAAAGATGTTTATGTGATGAAGGTTTATTAAAAATTGATTGTTTCTTATCACCTGATACAGCTCCTGTTGCTTTTTGCATTTGCTGTTTATTGATGTCCCCAAGCCTAATGTGATGGCTTTCCCATCCATTGAGCATTCATCTGCTTATTAATTACCTAGTGTCATTAAGATGGTGTGTGTTCCAAGTTTTTCACTTGTAGTTCCAAGTAGTGAAAACATAATGAACGATACATAAGTTTTCTAGTTGAAATAAAGATGGAACTTTTATATATTTAAAAATAAGAAGTTAAATATTTTGATGTTACTTTTGCCAGGTATTTCTTGAACCCTGTTCCCACGTGTCCTCCTGTCAGCAAGTAGAAGTGGAACCACTCACAGCAGATGATTGGGAGATTCTGGTAATAAAACCCCTTTCATTGTTCATGGTCTTGTCTTACAGATGACAGAGATTCTGACTCAAGCAGTTCAATGCCCCATCCTTTTCAGCTCTAAGAAAATACTAAATGTGGTGGAGTCTAGTTGTATTTTATATTTCAAAATACGTATTAGAAAGAGACATACAGTTTTTCTTCTTCAAACAAATGTTAAAAATGCATGCAGTATTTAATTTATAATGGTATCACATTTCCCCAGGAACTGCACGCTTCCTCTCTTGAAAGACATCTTCTTGACCAGATTCGCGTGGTGTTTCCAAGAGCCATCTTTCCTGTCTGGGTTGAACAGCACACCCACGTTTACATTAGAATTGGTAAGCAGTGCTGAAGGCTACTGGGCACCTCCTGGAAGCTGTTCTGCAGGGAGTAGATGCATTCATGGGCATCTTTTGTTCATACTTAGGTACACTTGTGCCAGCAGCCCCATATGGGAGATTAGAGCCATGCACAGAGCTTCTGGTATGTCCCAAAACACACGGACCCGAGGAGAACATCACCAGCACACCTTCCACAGAAAGTGACATCCTGCTCAAAAATTTTGTGAAAAATAACATGGAACAAGAAGAAACATTAAAGGATCCTTTTGCCAAACAACCTTACCTAAAGCCTGGAGTCCTTGAACAGAGTAAGGCTGATGCAAATGTGACATTTGGCTCAAATGTTCTCCCAAATATATGGAATTTCATAGGGAACATTTTCTCTAATACATCTGAGCAGAAACAAAAAACTTCATGTGATAACGATGAAATGAGCACCTTCAAAGACAAGCTGCTGAACTTAATTCACATGGATTCCATTTTTAGAGTATGTCAGTCTCAGCCTCCCAGCGTACAGAATGTATCCACCACTCATGCATTTCTGAAATGCAATGCTGTTCATGTTTTTCCATGGAATTTAGAATATATTGATTTGGATCCAAATCCTGTAGTATCTTATGGGAAAATTAATGAGCTACTTTCCCCAAGACAGCGTCATCAAGAAGCAAAACAAAATCTGCCACTTGAAAAGCAAAATAATTTGACTGGTATGCAAGACAAAAATCCTTCGAATTCTAATAGCAGTCACGCATCCAGTGAGGGATCTGTTGTTCAAATCGTTTGGAATGGATTTGAAGACCTAAAGAGTGTGATAGAGTATGGCCACAATGCGGAGGCCCTGCATGTCGGAAGAGTTTGGGTCAGTTTGAGCACACTGTATTTTGGGCATTTTATTTTATAATACTTTCTATTGGTTAGTGGTGGAACTGGCTACTTAATGTATGGGTTTGGGCTGTAGACTTTGTGTTAATCTCTCGAGTTTACTAGAATCAAATACTGTTTACTAGAGCCGTGCTTTCCGCTCACTCTGGACTACATTACTTACCATCATTCTCCAAGATGTATAGTGTACTCTGGGTGTCTTCACACTTAGCGTTTTTATACCAAATGAAGAAAACACTTCAGTGTTTCTGAAGGCAATATATCCTTCCTTTGCAATCTGTAGGTAGCCATTGTATTAACAAGACACTGAAAGTATCTATTTACATACATTCAGTACTGCATAATAAGACTCTTCATCAGTTAACACTTTGAAATGTGCCTTGCACCCTAGGGGTCATCAAACTGTAAAGTAATGGAATCACGTATCATAGCGTTACATGATGTTTGTAAGTCCTTTTCTATACTCTTTAAAATACATCTTAAAAATTAATATCAAATAACCAGCTTGTATAATTTAAACTGTTTTAGTTTTTGTATGCCATTTTGCAAGGTGCCACAAGTCCTGGTGTGGAGATACTGATGTTTCACCTTGTTCTGGTAGAACTGCTGCCTGATGATGTTCTTTCTTTCCTGGAAGCACATGTGAGATCAAAAACAAAAACAAAACAAAAACCAAACCAAAAAGAAACCAGGAAAAAACCAAACCAAACCACCAAAAAACCCAAACAAACAAACAAAACCAACAACAATAACAAAACCAAACAAAAAAACTACCCCCCCCAAAAAAACCCCAACTAAAAAAACCACAAAACAAACCAAAAAAACCAACCAACCAAAAAAGAAACCAAACAAAACACCCCACAAAAAAAAGAAAACACCAAAAAAACTCCCACTCACCATTACACTATTTTGACATAATATATTTCTCACTATTCAGTTATTGCTTTGTTAAGAATGAGAGCAAGTGCCTGCGGTGGTATTTGCCACAAAATCTTTTGACAGAAGTAATAATTTTCTGAATGCCAGCAATCATAAAGTCTCTCAGAGTTAATAAATATTTATGAGATGTTTTCTAATTGGTGTAAGTTTAAAATATCACAGATTAATTGAAAAGGAGTTTCCTTAAAAGGGCAAACTGACTAGTATGATTTAGGGAGACTGGATTTTCTCTCTGCTGCAGGTCTGCTTAGTTCTGGCCTCTATAGTGACCTATGTATCTTTACCTATCCATGTAAGGTTAATTTTAATCAGCAAATGAAATTAAATTGTTGTGTTTCTCCTATACTAAGAGCATTCTAGCAGTGTTCTAAGAATTCCTCCTAATTCTTCTTTTTTGAGCTTTTGGGTTTTATTCAAAGAAGTTAGTAGGTCAGCTGTAGTGAGCACTTTCACAAATAGGATGAAAGGTAATTAGACGTCTGCATGTAAGAGTAAGGTTTCGATATCACTGTCAATTTTATAAATTCCTTCTTTTGCTCAGTGATCAAATACAGAGGTTCCATTAGTGATGAATAGATTGATGTAGTATAAATGCAATGTTACTAGTTTGCTTTTTAATAGTTCCTTTTTTTTGCTTTTATTTTAAATATTTCAGATTCCAGATGGTCTGAGAAAAAAACTGCGTATTGAAATACATTCAACAGTCCGAATTAAGTCAGTTGAATCTATTCCTAAAATTCCTGTATCTCTTACATTGCAGCCCAAACACAACTTAGTGAGTTGATATTCTTGGTCATGTATTTGTTCATATATTGGAAAACTGATAATTTATACAGCTCTGGTCAAACTGGGGGGTGGGGGGGGGTGGTATGTGTATGTTCATTTGTTTTAATTTGTTAGGTGATAATTTGGAAATTGTCTGTTGTTGATTATGAACATAATTCCAAAGGAATTTCTCTTGTATAATTCCTTGTTTTTTCTTTTTATTATGTAAGTTTAAGTTAGTGGGTTGCTATGATCTACTTAAACAGATCTTATCTAGTATTTGTATTTTGATCAATGTACTGTAAACATCCAGCCATTAAATTTTGGGTTGCTCTTGCTAGATAATTCCAAATAGTTACAATGCTAATTGTAACAATTTTCTATGTAAAGGAACTGGTAGATGTCACAGAGGATGGTGAAAATTGAACTTCTGAATTTTGACTCGTTTCCTGAAGCTATTAATAGGATATAGCACCTTTAAGTCCTAGCACTTTTAAAATCATAGGGTTTTCTATTATTCTCAAATTGTGAGAATTTCTGATGCTGACATGAAGGAGAAATGGCATTGGTAGGGAAACTACACATTTTTTTGTTAAATTAGGTCTCAGGTATGAAGAATCACTGTCAAAACAGGAACAATAATCAATAATAATTTCACATCAGACCTTCACTTAAAGTACATTAATACTGGTTCAAACCTAGCAAATATTAAGTGTATACCTTTAAGCCTATGAAAACAAACACCAAAAAGAAAAAGAATCATAGGATTAAGGAATAAATATCCAGTTTCAATCTTCTGGGAGAAGACATGCATGAATTTTCCCAACATTGCAATGCCCAGACAATTGTAGTGAAATTACCATTATTTGTATGTGCTGTTTAGTTTTTTACTTTCTTTTTTCTTTTCTTCATGCTAAATATTTAGTTTTTTAAGTTTTAGCATTGAATCCCTCTGTTTTCCTGTAACTGAGACATATCCTGAGTGAGCATCTGTGACAGTAGGAATATACCTAGTACCAGTTCTCACTGTCCATGAGATGTATCTTTGGAATGATGTATTTCTTCATAATTTATGTGACACTTTTTCTATACTGTGTGAGACTGGCCTGATTATTTCCCATGTTGGCTCCCCCTCAAAGCTTTAAATACAGCACTTGCCATCACAGCAAGCCTTAGGCAGCTTTGTTCTTTATCCCCAATATTCTAACTTGGTTTCTTACCTACAGAAGAAGTGCATTTTTGAAAATATATTGGAGATAAAAGAATTATTAGTTGGAATTGATGATCCTTGTGGGTCCCTTCCAACTCAGAAAATTCTGTGATATTCTGCCAGTAATCTGCTAAAATCATAAAAAAGTAGTTATGTGTGCTTTTGTATATTTTAAATACAGATTTCTCCTTTTCATTTCTAATTGAGTTAAAGTTTTTGTAGTTCTAGGGAAGAACCAGACAAACGCAGAAAGAATTATTACAGTAACTTTCATTTTCCTTTCTGAACACTGCTTCCAGGATCTTCATTGATTCCCCCTTTCCTACGTGGGAACTTTGCATCTGTGATTAGGAACTTAGCCAAGAGATATAGGATCTAGACTCAATTTCTTGTCCTATTCCGTTTATCTAGGTGATCTGGGATAAATTACTTGGTCTCTGCCTGCCTGTTGAAGTTTTTTGGTGATAACCCTGAACTGGATGAGCCCAGGGTTCTTTATATAGGGAAAGGGTATACAGGGAAGAGAGGGGTGTAATGAGCAGCTGAAATAAGTCTCAGGTCAATATCGGTGCATATCTTCAAGCCCAGGGTCTGAGCAGTGCCCTTGGATCAGGCAAGACATATAAGTAAAACAAAAATAAAAGCTTTTCCTTGCCCTCCTGTCAGTGTTCCAAGGGAAACATATTTAGAGGTGGTTTAATACTCAGCTGGGGCTGTAGCAGGGGCTACCTGGGTGCTCTCCCTAGAGCAGGTGATAGAAATGGTGTTTGTTGGCAAAATGCTGTTTTCTAAATGAGTAAAACTCTTACATCATCTTCCATCTCTCTCTTGCCATAAGAGAAACAAATGCCTCCTGTGTAGGAAGAAAACATTTTTACTTATTAACACCTGGTTTTGTTTTATTTACCTCTTTCCTTTTCCCTATTTAGCATGAAGATATACATGAAGATGATGTTAAACATGAATTCAGTTCTTGGCTGCAGGATTCCACTACTGATGATCACCCATGGATAATGACAAGCCCTGACAGTATACATTTGTCTGTTAAAGAAGGCAAGGATAATACTGTCCTGTCTATAGTGGAATTTACTTAGCCAGTATATAATTTAATTTCTGTATACATCCTTTAACATAACTGATACCTCTTTACACTGAAAGTGTAAGCTTGAGTTACCCTTTAATAATGATTAACCTTTTTTATTCTTTCATTTTGGATTATATTGTAGTAATATTCTAATCTATCTTACCTTTGAAGAATGAAAACTGAATTTATTTGGAATTTTAATAGTTGTTTGTTGTGTTTTTACAGGAATGGAGGAGTTTGTCCTTAGTGCAGCGCATCCCATGCACACTGAAGAAAATAAGTCTGAGAATATTTTTATACTGAGTCCCGGTTTGCTACAAAAGACAAATATACAAGTAAATATCACATAGTATCAGGTATCAAGTAATTTAAATTGTTATACTTGTTTAAAAAATATTACGTGTTGTATAGAATGTATTTCAGTTTCCCTTTTAAAGTAAATAATGTCAGTCTATTCGTTAAATTATATCTGCATCCTTTATGTTATTTTGTAGCTTGAGGCCCTGCTGAGATTCCAGGCATGCCATGCTTGTCACTGAGTTTCACAGTCCACTTCAAATTCTCATAAAAATCAGAAGAAAGTCAGTACTGTCCAAATTTGAACATCCTTTTAGTTACTTGTATATGTACCATCCTTATACTTAGTTTTTCTTTCTCTTGGTAACTACATCACTTCTCAGTGTATCTGGCAGGAACAGTAACTTGCTCTGGCAAAGATGAGACATATTCCCCATTCAAACCTACCACACTCACCCTGCCTTTTCTCTGATATAATTTCTGTCCCTTCTGTTTCTTCCATATTTCATTTCTCAGGAGAATAAATATTTCTATTCAATATTACGATTACTGCTTCCATTAATAATTCTGGTTAAACCAGTGCCCATTATTTCAGAGTATGGTTATAGGAGGGGGATATTTTTTTTTGTTTGTTTTTTTTTGTTTTTAATCATTCAGTGAAATTTTAGTGGGCAATTAAGGTGTCTTTTTGCTTTTCAGAATAGAATTTGTCTGCAAAATTCAGAATTGCTGTTAAAGAGAAGCTTCCTTTTATTAGTTGTAGGGTACAAGAAGGCTTCTAGAAATTGTTCTAGTGACTGGTACTAAGATTAAAGAGCAAGATGCATTTCTTAATAGCAGTGTCAACATCTCCTACTAGCCTGTTCTTACCTGTGAACTTCTGTAACCCCTGTTTGCATGCACAGCTTTCCATACTAGCTCCCTGGTGAACAAGATTGAAAAATTCGTGCCAGGTGTTTTGTCAAGTTACTTTTCTCCCAGTCAGAGGCCTGACCCGGTTCACTATTCTGCCTCATGAGCTCTCCTGCTAGCACAACAGGGGAGGGCACAGGAGAAGGAACAAGGTGCAGGTAGGGAAAGAGATAGTGGGCTGCACAGTCTGGTATAAACAGCACTTGGCCCAAAATCTAATCTTACATTATTAAATCACTGTCAGCACTAGACTGTATTTTGGAAGTAGCTGTATCTATTCCATTTCACCAGTGCACCTTTCTTTTAAGCACACATGAAGCATTTTCTTTGCACAGTTGCAGAAATGGCTAGTCACTTCTTGCTCTTCTTCTGTAGTTACATATAATCTAAAATCCTAACTCTCCTTTGTTGTAGGTTCTTTTACATCCTATAAGTAGAAAAGCTGATGATGACAGCCAGCCATCTATACCTGATAGAGACAAGAACCTTCCGTACCACAAGCTAAGCGATTTAGGGTGAGGCATTTTAATGGAAAAAGACATGGGAGGGAATGGGAATGAGAATTAGAAGAAAATAACATTGGTGGAAATGCGGATTTTTTGAAAACTAAGCAAAACTCTGCATGATTTGGCTTGAGTCAGGTTCAGAGCTTATCCTAGTTTATGCAGATGATTATTTTTGTCCTTGAATGATCTTACTGCAGTGAATAGAAAACTTCATATGTTGAAAGGTACTGAAAATTTTGGCATGTCCATCAGTAGGATGGAAGGTCTCAGAACTGAGACTGCCTCAGAATGGAAACTCAGAACTGAGTTTTAGAAGAAATACTGACAATTTAGCAGTTCTTGCTGTTCTAAGTAGTATGAACAGACCTACATGGCAGCAAGGGATAGTGTGGTGGTTTTAGCTGAGGTGTTCAAATGAAACAAAATTTATGATAAGTTGCAGTCTGCCAGTCCTTGTCACCCAGTAACTTCAACCTGTTTTCTTGTTCAACTAATTTAATAGTAAGGATCTCGAAGAACTGTAGTTCCTAAAAGTTTTATCTGAATCATCAGCTGAGGAGAGAAATGCAGTGTGCTGTGGTCATCAGTACAATGGAAAACACTTGTACTGTGTAGCAAATGTGAAGTAGGGATGGAGCAGAGGAGACATGAAAGGCTTGGAGTATTGTGATAGTGTGCTGTCAGTGCTGGGAAAGGCAACTGGAAATACAGTTTGTCAGCATTCTAACTTCCCCATATTGCAAGCTTTTACAGCCTACAGAGCATGCACTGATGCTACCTTAGGCCATTTAATGTTTCCTTTACCCTACAGAGGAGTGGACAAATTAGGAACATCTTTATTTGAACACATAAGCCACAGTCTTCTGGGGCGTCCTTTATCTCAAAAGCTGGCTGCTATTGCTGTGGGACTGCGAAGTGGAGGGGTGCTTCTCACAGGAGGAAAGGTACACACTTCTGCTTTCACCTTGCAAACCCTTGCACATTGTTTCCCATAGTTACAAAATGGTTGGCATTAGTTTTCTTTGATACTATGCAAGTTCCAAAGAATAAAGAAGAAGCTGAATAAAAGAGCAGTTAACGGAACCAAGGTAATTCAGTAAAACATTATCTCACACACACACACACACACACACACACACATATATATATATATATATGCATTTTAAAGATTGCTACCAAGGCAATTTCAATAGGGGATTAATCTACTTTGTGCTTATATTATGATAAACACCTATTGTCTTTGAAGTATTTGAATGAAAATAAGCATATATTTTCTCTTGTGTTCTAACATAAAATGGCAGTGGAGTTGATACTGTTATTTTCCTGTTGCCTCTTACAGTGATCCATTTAATACCATATGTCACTGAACCTAGCAGATGTCTTAACACTGAACTCAGTGGAATCAGAACACTGTACTGGATGTATCCACTCTGAATTTATCTTTGCTTCACTCTAGGGCTTTGATCCCTACCAAGGTATACAGAGGCAGAATACATCTATACTTTTACTGAGGAATAAACTCAGTGTGTGTACTGTTTCCCCAGCTTGTTGACTGGTGCATACTGTGACAAAAACACAGAAACACAAGGAATTGACTCTGTCAATTTAATTTAGCTCACATTTATTTTTGTAGGGAAGTGGAAAGTCAACATTAGCAAAGGCCATCTGCAAAGAAGCTTTCACTAGACTGGATGCTCATGTAGAAGTAATTGATTGTAAAGCTTTAAGAGGTATGGTAATAGTCTTTTTTAATCTCCAATGTTTGCTGTATGATAAAGAGGCATAGTTATGAAGTTACTATATTTGGTCTGAGTAACTTTTCCTAGTATTTTTGGTATTTTTGCAAGGATGTTTGATTCTCCACAATTAGAATCTTCAACAGTCTGATGAAAATACAGCTGCTGTAAGTTTATTTCACACTTCTATCAGTTTCTGTCCCACATACCTCCACCAAATTCAAACCATGCTTGCCATGCTTGTTTCTATTGTTACAAAATAGGAAGAAGTTGCAAAAGTTGACCTGTGTGTTTTTTCAGCTGTGCTAGCTGAATAAAATTTGTATTTTACCGAATAAACCATAAGTGTTTAAGGATACCTGTACTCAGTAAAAGGATGACACAGGGACCAAAGAGGGCTTGAATGACTGGCTGAAACCTGATCTATGGTGGCATATTTACTAACCTAGTGTATTTGGCAAGAGGCCTCTAACAATTGTGATTATAGATGATGAGATGATTCCTTAGGTTTTGTGAGTTCAAAACAAGTATTTTGCGCAAAGATGGAAGAGAGCAAAATAGGGTTTTTTTCTGCTCTTGCATTTTACTGGCTTTTCTAACACTGAACTGTTTTCATACAGAGCCCTTATATTGCCTCACTATATTCTTTTTGCTTAATTCACTACTTAAGCTGGAGCTCCTTGCACCAGAGAAAAGGGGAAAGATTGATAATGAGCTAGGTCTTTTGCCCTGGAAAATTCTTCAAATTGCAGGATTCTTTAGTAGCTATTTTAGAGTGCTGCTGGTACTTCACTGGTTTTAACTGTCTGGAAATTAGACTTATGTGCTTCTTTAGTGGCTAGTGAAAGATGGTTAATCTCATTTTAGAACATGTGGAACCTTCTAGTACTTTTTTGATTGAAGATGTGGACTCTACTGATTCTTGACTCTGGTTTAATCTTGGTATCTGGATTTATACATGTAAAGTTAAGACAGACAAATCAAAAGATTGTGAGCAAGATGTAGTCAGTTTGATGTTTTTCCTGATATTTTCTGTCATTCTAATAGTATTTTGTTTTAGGAAAAAGATTAGTAAACATAAGGAAAAATGTGGAAGAAGCTTTTTTAGAGGCAGCGTGGAGACAACCATCCATTCTTTTGATGGATGATCTTGATCACATTGTCGGAGTACCTTCTACACCAGAACATGAGAACAGCCCTGAAACTGTTCAAAGCAATAGACTTGCTTATGGTAATACCGTGCTACCTGTGTCTGGATAAAAATATAATGCCATTTAGAATTTCTTGCACCTGAGTTGTACTGTCCTACCTGAACAATTCTGTCTGTATCATTATTGCTTCTGGACCATGTGATATTCAGGCAGAGATTCACAAATTAGGGTATGTATGCATATATGGGCCACTAGCTGAATCAAAATAACCTACTCCGGATCTTGGAGTAGTCCTTACCAATGTACTTCCACCACTGCTGCTGCTGGGCCTGCTGTCAGTATCACTGCCAATGCTTGAGGCTTCTCCATTCTTTTTTTTATACAGTTCATACACTCAAATGCATTGCAATTGATTACAAACTGAAGATAACTCTTTAACAGATAATTACTGATAAATTGATTTTTTGTTTTCTGTAGTTATTATTTATAATTACAGTGATACATACATCAGTTTGGTACTTAATGATGTTTAGAACCAACTTCTTTTAGATAAGTAGCAACTTCTTTATCATCCTACTTGGTATACATTGTAGAACTTCTGTTTTCTTTTACATTCTAACAGCCCACAAATGTTAAAAATAAGATGATCAGTTGTAGTTTGACATGACCGTATATGGTCAAAGTCTAGGCTGTGATAAGTTGCAAATTAAAATTAAATCTAAATGATCAAGATTGATAAAGCCATAGCAAAAAGACGTTCCATTTCTTAACTTAGTTTGAGGGAGTTAGCATTATTTTTCTGAATTACTTTTGAAGTTCAGAAGATCTTACTATCATTTCTCTTGAAAATGTCCTCTGAAGTTACATGCAGAATTGTTTGGGTTTCTTACTACTTTTACTCAAAGGTATAATGCAACAGAGCTTTAGAGTTTTAAAGATTATTTCTTGAAGATCTACCTTGCATCCTTAATTTTTTACTTTTATGTATTACTTTTTCCTAGAGTGCTTATTGTCTAGGCTTAAGATCTGTTTTTATTCTTATAACTTTTCCCTTTTTGTTTGCATGGAGAGAGTAATAGCACACAAAAGTAGACGTCATTAGTGAGGTTACAAAATCAGCTTTTAAAAAGCACTTCTGATGGCATTTTCTTAATGGAATGTGCTGTCCTTTTCACTATACGTTTTTCTCTTCCTAGTTTAAAAGAATGGAACATGGGAGTAGAAATAATATATTATAAAGCTGTTACATTTTATGTGCACTAATGCTGCTCTCCAGGGTTAGGGTTATTTTTGTTATTTTGCAATTCATGCAGCAATATCTTCTGTGTTTAGTTTTGAAAGATCTGATGAAAGAAGTTGTTTCCATGGGGAGTTTGATTGCATTAATTGCCACAAGTCAGTCTGAACATACCCTTCATCCTTCCCTGGTTTCAGCACAAGGAACTCATGTATTTCAGTGTTTCAAATGTATCCGATCTCCAGATCAGGTAAATTCAAATAAAAATGATTTAAATGTTGTTTGCCTTCCTAGCAACCTCAAATATGATGCTGGAACAGCTGCAAAAATAGTAGGTTACACCCAAAGATGAGAAAAAGTCTGGAAATCTTAGAAGTTCTCTCGTGATACTTAAATACCACAGAACTTATATCTGTCATTATAAAGTTTAAAAAAAAATAAAAGAAATCCAGTGAAAACTCCAGTTGGCTCCACTCTTCAGTGGTAAGAGAAGGGTGTATTCAGAGGACATTTCAGTTCGATGTAAAACAAGTCACGTTGTCTTAACACAGGTGAGATATGCATGTCTCCTTGTTACCTGTAAGAGGATGCTAAAGGAGCTGCTTTGTAAAAACATGTAAGTCATCAAGTTAGATAAATGAAATTAAACGTGTGTTTTTTCACAGCTCAGTGAAATAAATATGTCCCTAGAACGCCTATTTTAAAACTGTTATTAAAATTAAATGTTAATTTCATGGGAAAGTTTTAGGTTTGTTTCCTATATTAATACTATCCCTTTACTTTTGAACATAACCCAGTTTGAAAAGAAAAATGGATAGAGAGAAGAATGAACAGCATTAACTTCTGTGCAGAAGAAAGCAGATACTTTGAAACCCTTATTCCCTAATGTCTCATTTTTATTTAATATGAGTTGTTCCTGTCTGCATGAATTCGGTCACAGGCCAGCAATTAAAAGCCACTGCTGAGGGGATGCTGTGTTAGATGCATTTTAACTTTCTCCCACTTCCTGCAAGTCTCCTTTTATTGTTTTTAATACTAATGCTCACATAAGGATGAGACATCAGTGGAAAAGTCAAGATCACAAAAGATACCAAATTATCTGAAGTGTTTTTATTTAGCACAATATATCTCATCTCAAACATATTCTCTACTCATACTGAAAAAATGAAAGGTGTTGTTTTTCCTGTGAAATAGGAAAAATGGGTGTAAAAGAGCAGAATCTTCTGGGGAGGGAGGGATGTTCCATTATTATTGTTGAATTTAAAGTAGCTCTGGTAAGGTGAATATTTAAAGTTATAAAACTGGTGAATTTATTGGCGTGCACCTGAAGAACTAGCATTTGTTTATATTGCTTAGGTTTTGTTACTTAAAGGTTTGGTGTTACGCAAAAATTTAAGAAAATTTTAGTAAGTCATACCTATTTACTCTTTGAATTCCCAAACTCCATATAAATAGTAAACTCAGTACACACTTGCTGCACAATTCTGTTTTTCAGAAGCAAAGATGTGAAATGCTGTATTCCATAATGAAGAAGAAATTGAATTCTGATCCAAAGGACTTCTCTGATCTGGACCTCCAGTGTATTGCAAAGGAAACAGAAGGTTTTGTTGCTAGAGATTTTACTATGCTGGTTGATCGTGCCATTCATACCTGTGCTTCTAACCAGAATGCGTTGGATAATGGTGGTATGTTGACAATAAAATCTCTTATTTCATAGTCTTATTTCTGTTATCCAGAACTGGTGGAATAATACAGAAACAAACACCCAGTTTTGATATTTTATGTTTAAAATTTATTTAATTACTACATATTGTGACGAATTTGTTACTGGCAGTCTGTGAATTTGAGTTTTATTCAGGATTTTTTTTTATTTTTTTTTTTTAAGCAGATTTGAACCCGTCAACTGTGGATTTTCAGAAAACTCTGAAAGATTTTACTCCGTTAGCTCTGAGAAATGTCAACCTTCATAAACCTAAGGACATTGGCTGGGACAGGATTGGTGGTTTAAAAGATGTGAAGCAAATGCTCAGGGATACCATCATGTTGCCTGCAAAAGTACTAAGTTCTTTTAAATTAGTTACTTGAATTTGTACATAATGTTAATAGGGAAGAATTATTTTTTAAGGTGTGGCACAGTATTTGATAGAAAGATGGCAGGCATGATTACAAGCTACTCTTGTAGCTTTCCAATCTTCAACTCTTCAGCTACTGGAAAACTCTTTCTACTTCTTTTCTCTCTTTCAAATAGAGAAGGCAATGGCTGAGCTTTACTACAGATCAAGTGTTGCTCTACAATATTGGAGTATTGCCACACTCGCTTGCAGGGTTTGTGATTAGGCTCTGTAAAGACAACATTTGCAGCTGTCTTCTGCAGTGCTTTTGCTAGAGGAGTATTTTCTTCTGGGTGAATGCCAATCCATCAATCTCTCTCTATTTTACTTTGGCCTTTTTGCCTTGCTTAAAACTTGAACACTGAGATGAGCCACTGACCATTGAGTCTTCAAAGACGTGACTGAAGAGTACATTAGATCATGTCATTCGGTGATTAAAATAGGAATTTAGAACTACCAGTATGGACAGTATAAAACTGTAGTCCATCCCTATTCTGTCCTGTTTTCTCCTGGTAGAAAATCCCACTTATTTGTATTTTGGGTACCTGTGAAACCTAGGAACCTAGTTCAGCCCCAGGTAAACTAAAAACAGTCCACATGAGCTGTTGGGATAATATTGGGGATATAATAAATTAGATGCATTCTGTTTAGACAAAAATCTTCACTAGTCAGTGAGGTAACAGTACATTACAGAATACTTACATATTTCAGAATATATAATATTGAAACTCTTTTCCAGTATCCAGAATTATTTGCAAACCTGCCCATACGACAGAGATCAGGAATTTTGCTGTATGGAGCGCCTGGAACAGGAAAAACACTGTTGGCAGGAGTGGTTGCGAGAGAGAGTGGGATGAATTTCATCAGCATCAAGGTAGCAAGATTTTAAGATTAATTGAGTCATTTTATTAACTGAATTAAATAGCTTTATGTAATATCTGAAACTATGTGTTGTGAGGGCAAAATACTAAAGTAAGAATCTCACATTTGAAATTTTGCTTGTCTCTGGGTGTCTCTCTGGATATCTGATTTCTGGAACTTTGCAGTTTTATTACTGAGAGTTTTTTTGCATACTTATTCATTAGACAAAATTATAAAATTTGTTTACGTGTTCTTAGTTTTAATTTTTTTGTAAAAAGACCCCAGATTTTGATTCCACTGAATAATGAAATTGAGGAAACTATTTGAAACATTTTAAAATACAGTGTAAAACTCTGACTTGTGCTACCATAACACATGTTCTGTTGTGATACAAAAATGGAAGTGATTTCTTTTACACAAGTTGGAACACTTGAAAAATCCTTCTGGCTTATCTAGACCCTTTGGCTCTTCTGTTCAGAGATGCCACTCTTGTGGTTGCAAGAAAATTCAGTCTAGTACACAAAATATATGCTGATGTTGAATTACACATTAAAACTAAGAAACATGTCATAAGTGTTCTTTTCTGACTATATTTTTTTAGGGTCCAGAGCTGCTCAGCAAATACATTGGAGCAAGTGAACAAGCTGTTCGAGATATCTTTAACAGGTTTGGGTTGTAAAGATTTGTGTTACCAACTAGTTTTGTTGGTTGAAGCACAAAGAAATCTTTTCATTTTCTGAGGAGAGATATGGCATCAGATCATAAATGCATCTGAAATAATCAGTTGTGCTGAACCAGATGTGTGTATCTTGGCAGGTTCAACCTGGCCATCATTGTTTAAGAACTGGGTGTGTTGGCTCCAGTTCAGAGTGTGCTTTTGAAACTGAGCTCCCAGTTCTTTCCAGCTACAGTGCATTGGTTCACATCACAGAACTGTCATGGAAAACAAATCCTGAATTCCTTCCAGATGATTCCAGAAGACAGTTGACTGTACTCCAAGTAGTAATGCACGCTCAATACATAGGGTCATATAGACTTGGTATTGAGATCCTCAGTGCCAGTAGTTCTTTTTTACAAACCTGCTCTTACTGGCCCTCAGTGCTCACTGATGCCAACATATCCTACATAGCCTTTGCTTCTCATCTTATCATGTAGGCAGTCTTTCTGTTGGGTATATATAAGCCAAGAACCCATCTGCAGTGATTGGATTTTAGACCTTTCATGTATATTAATATGACAGTTGAGCACTTAGAAATTATAAAGTGGGTGCAAAGTGTGTCATAAAAATGTGCAGTGATTCTGTTGCAATTCAGTGTTTCAGAACATCCTAAATTCTACAGAAAACAGATTTTCTATTCTGTCATTAAATATAACTGTTCTGTGAAGCAAAAAAGCAATTACCTTTAATATTTCTAAGCAATTCTACATGTGAATGAAACTTAGACTATAAGTATTGCTTTTTTTTTTTCCCTTTTAGAGCTCAGGCAGCTAAGCCTTGTATTGTTTTTTTTGATGAGTTTGATTCTATTGCTCCTCGCCGAGGTCACGACAACACAGGAGTCACTGACCGAGTGGTTAACCAGCTGTTGACTCAGTTAGATGGTGTGGAAGGCTTGCAAGGTACTAATTCACCTGTGTGCTCTGTTTTATGCAGAAGTTTAACAGATGTTAATGGCATTTTTCTGCATTTTCCTAAGGGGTTTATGTGCTAGCTGCTACCAGTCGCCCAGATTTGATTGACCCTGCTTTGTTAAGGCCAGGTCGACTGGATAAATGCCTGTACTGTCCACCTCCTGATCAGGTGAGGATACAAATAATTTCACATGAGAGTCAAGGAAAAGATCAAACTAATGGGCTTTATTCTCCTTTTCTTTATATATAGTGGCATTTCAAACCTGGAAAAAGTGGATTTGATTCCCCAGCTCCAGTTTTACAGCGGTATAGTCACTGATTTTAATGTCAGTGTGTTCACATAAAACTGGGGAAAGAAAAGGCTGCTTACCACAGTCTTCAGGATCAAGTCATATCCTGTGGATCTAGCTGATTTAAAAAATAATTAAAAACCAAAACAGGAAACTAATCTGCAGAAATAGGATGCAGTGTAGTGTGTATAATGTTCTCCATCTTTCTTTGAACTAGGAGTCTAGTGGATATGCCATTAGCTTAAACCATAGCCAGTCCTTTGAGGCTGTACAATGTGTCTTTGATTCCCCATTTTATGAGAAAAAATTAGCACTGTTCATTTTCAGATTAGTTCACACATTTAACAAATACCACATAGTTTCATTCTGAAACACATATGATGATCCTGTGCCTTAAGAGCACAGAAATACTTCTTTTTTTTTTTTCTATTTTAAACTTCTGGTTTAGAGTAAGATCATTCAGGTAAACAGAAGTTTTTCTCTTCTATCATGCATCTCTTTACAAAGGGACATAGGAAGAGCAGAGTTCACCTTCATATTTTTATGTATTTCAACTATAAAAATCCCAGATATTGACTGTATATATTCGAGAAATATGTTCTCTGTATACTGCATTTGGTTAGGGTAGTATTTTTCTAGTATTTGGGGTAGTATCTTCTTGAAAAAAGAACCTTCCTCCCTCAGAGAGGAAGTGGCTGGTGACAGGGCCAAAGCACCATCTAGCAGCCAGGACAAGGCAAATAACAGGTTGCTTTACTGACTTTTTTTTTTCTTTTTTACAGAATTCACGCTGTGAAATCTTAAAAGCTCTCAGTCATTCCCTGTCCTTGGCAAATGATGTGGACTTTCAGGATTTGGCAGCAAAAACAGAACAGTTCACAGGGGCTGACCTAAAAGCTTTATTATACAATGCCCAATTAGAGGCAGTCCATACTAATTTAAATTTAACACAGGTAAATAAAACCAATATGAAAGAAGTCTCTCCACTTTATTTTTATGTTGATATGTTTGTAATGGTTAATCGTATCCACGGGATTTTTTTTGCAAAATTTTGTTTTCTTATCTTTTTATACAGAGGATTAACATTTTAATATGTGTGCAGAAAAATATAAGAATAATGTAACGAATTGGTTTAAATACTTCTTAAACACAAGATTTTTCTCACTTCATGATATATGTTGATTGTTGAGTAGATTCATGTAAGCCCAGATGGGTTTATCACAGTTGTGAGGAACAGCTAACTGATAGGGAGGGATCCCACACAGAGTTTCTGAAGAGCAGATTGCAAATTCAGTTTTGAGATGGCACATTTTGGATGATGGAGGAAATGAGAAATTGGTGGGTTTTGGGGAGTTGTTCCAACAGATTGAGTTTGACTGAGATCAGGAGAAAAGTGGCAAGAGGATGGCAATACCTGAAATGGTTGGCTCTGGCTCATCTTCCAGCTAGTACCAGCTAGTACTTGAACTTCCAAAGTACAGGAGCCCACCCTTGGTTTGTACCCCTCGTGTGACTGACAGATCCTCCCTCTTTTAGCCTCTGTTCAGCCACCTCTCTTCACATTCTTAATGCTTGTCCTCTGGTTCTACCTGGAAAGCGTCAGGTATGGCTTCCACTACTCAGAGGCCAAAGGAGAGGGTTGGGTCAGGGGTGAAAAATCAAGGAACCAAGGAATTGGGCTCTGAGGATGCAACTCTTAGTATCAAGAGGGATCTCCAGCATGTCTTTCCTAACACTCTGTGCACTTGTAGCATCAGTAAGTAAATAGTTAGTACCTCATGATTATCCATCATAGGAGGAGGTTGTTGTCTGAAGCAGTGGTCTCCAGAGTGGTGTACACACCCCAGAGAGAGCACAAGGCAGTCCATTGATGTGCAGGAATATTAGAATTTCAGTGGTACATGTGTGTAACTTACAGATATGCATATACTTGGTAGAGTGTGCTCAGAAATTTTTGACTGATAGAGGTGTACAATTAAAGAGGTTTGCAGACACCAGTCTAAAGCAACAATTCTCATGTCCACATCAGCATTTAAAATGAGTACAGGAATTAGGCACTATAAAAGTAGACTCACTTCAATCTCCCTAGAGCATTTTACACAAGATACTAATTTGTGTGGAGGGTAAGGTTGAGACAGAAGTGGTACAGTTCTACAATACAAAACATACATGAAGTTTCCCAACACTTGCTGTTACTGAGATGTGAGTCAGTGGAAACAATAAAACCTTATCTCCTGAAATTATTTTTCTAGCATGAAGACAGAATGTTCTGCTTAAAGGTATTAGATTTTCTTAGCAAAATATTTGGAAATATATTCCTAGAGAAAGATTATTGCTAGAGTAAAATGTGAATTGATCTTCGCATTTGCATGTATATTAAATCTTTTCATGTATTTCAGATTGTAGTTTGTTAGGAGTTAACTCTTGTAATGTTCTGTTCTTTGTTACAGGATTTTGGATCTAGTTCTGATAGTGACTTCAGTCTCTCCTCCATGGTTTTTCTAAACCACAGCAGTGGCTCAGATGATTCAGCAATAGATGGTGAAGCAGGGTTAGAGCAATCTCTCATTTCTTTAGACATGTCTGACTTGCTTCCTGAAGATCCAAGGTCCAACATGTATCGTCTTTATTTTGGAAGCTCTTATGAATCAGAGCTGGGAAATGGAACTCCATCAGAACTGGTAAATTACTCAGTGTTTTGAATTTCCTAAATATTATTAGTTGAGAAGCAGGAAAAAACATACCATTTGCCTGGTTCAGTTTATAAATACAATTATGTCTGCTTTGACCTTCAGACTGTCTTCAGATTACTTTTAGTAGTCCACAGTAGGGAAGGGGATGGAAGAACATGATCTGAGAAAATACAATATGGACTTTTCTGCAACCTTGCGGGACTTTAAAATCAAAATCCCAGAATACTGCTTAATACCTTTACAATTAAGGAAATTGCCTTCATATTAGATCTTATTCTGGTCAAATGGCTTGTTCCCTTCCAAAGTTAAACACTAAAACAGTTTTCGACTTTTTGGTGGTTTGTTTGTTTGTTGTTTTTTCTTTAACTTAGTTTTATTACTAAAGAATGACCATCTGGCTTTCAAGAATTAAGTTGCAGTCTCAAGAATCAATGAACCTTCTTCAGTTTCCAATAAAATGTGTATTAAGAGAATAATCAGACCATGGAATTGTGTAACGAGCAGAACTAAACCTTAACTTCCATCATGGTCTTCAAGGAGAATTCCTGATGTTGTAGTATGTTGCACAGGAAGCAGCATGTTCTCTGGCCAGTTTGCAGGTAGGGATGTGTGGGTTGGCTGCCCAGCACCTGCACAGTGATCAGCTCCTCTCTTGGCTGACAGGTCAGCACAACAGGATATGCTGCCTGTGAGCTCCTTACAGTGAACAGATGATTTCAGAGTTTGTGTGTGATCCATGGGAAATTAATTTTCAAAATCTGTCATAGAACTGTTACTACAAGTAGTAATCCAAGTTCTTAGACTGTTGTTTTCAAAACTGTCTTAAAGCCAAAAATAACTTCTCTTGACATTGGAGAAGTAATTACTGACTGCTAAGGTGCTTTGGTATATTTTATCTTGCATTATGGATGATAGTGTATCTTTAGAGACTTAGTTTTCCTCTGAAGACTGTGAAAATTCTTCAGCAAAGATTCTACAAGGACTTTGAGCTCTTAAAGTTTTTGAATTTGAAAGGTATTTTATCAAGTGCACAGAGAATCTGGAGGTGACGAGTATTTAAATTCCAAAGCTAAACATAAACTTGCCCAGATTTCAGAACCACTGATTTTTGTAAGTAATTACAGCAATGGACTTAGCAGATCTTTGTTCTTTTTGAAATGGGCCATTGTGAAAATACTTACATATTTTCCAGACATGAAACACTTCATTTTCAAATCTGGCCTTTTGCCCAAACACCTTGGCGTATTAACCTAAATCTTTCTGTTCAAAAAAATCATTAATATAATATATTTTAAAGAAAAAGTACTCTTTTTTCCAGTGGATACAAGCTTCCTAATGGTGGAGTTGCTCTTTTGGATCCATAATGAGTTAATGTATTTCTCCTTGCGGTCAATTTAGAGCTCTCTGTGTTTGTCCGGTCCAAACTCCATAAGTTACGACTTTACCAGCGTCGCTCAGAGAGATATTCCATCTTCACAACCTGCAATGCTTAGAACAGCTTCTCAAGAAGGCTCCCTGGAGAACCAGGAGCAGCAAGCAGAACAACTGAGGACAGAAATCAATGCTATCAAGGCCAATTACAGAAGCAAGAATGGAGTATGACACTTTTAAAAATTATTTAGTTGTAACACTTATCTGTTGTTTTCCCACACTTCCTGGTATTTCAATAAATAATTTCTGCAATAATATTAAATATTATGTAACAAAAGTAGCAAAGATAAGTGATACTTAGAGGAAAAAAAGCTAGATGTTAGCATTCATATAATTAAACAGTTATTTCTGTTACTTATTAATATGGAATGGGGGAAGTTGTGGCTGTATTTATAATACATTTGTCTGTACATGTAATGAGGAGGTTTTCATGGTCTGCTCGTGGCTTTCTTTTCAAGGAGGACAGCACCCTTAATCAGTCAGTGCTTCCCAAGACCACTTTAACTATTACCCAGTCTCATCTTATGACTGCTCTTCAGGGTATGAGACCATCCATTAGTCAGGAGGACTGGAAACATTTTACTGAACTGTAAGTTGGTTTTTTTTTTTGTAAATTTGAATTCAGTGGAGATTTGGTCTTATCACATTCTTTATACATCAGAACACGATCGTTTTAAATAAATGTGGGGACTGGCAGTAGATAGCTGATAGCTTCTGACAGCAGTTTTTTAAGAAATACTAACTTACGTAGTGGGAAAGGGAAACTCTTTTAACCAATGAATTGTCTTCTTATTTATGTAGGACCTAGAAATAACGGACCAGAACCCCCTTGTATTATGTTAAGAGCTAGACCAGTACAAAGAGGCTCTTTAAGTTTTAGAGCTAGGCCCTTCCTGCTCCCACTTAATAGTAGCTCCTTGTATTTTCAAATTGCTGGAGTCTGACCCTTTGTAGTGGTCTTTATAGCTGCCATGTTTTGGAAAGGCAATAATTTGTAGAATAAACATACTGAAAAGGAGAATGTGTCTCCTTGGACTTGGAGATCAAAAAGCTGGGGGAAAAAGAAAGGAAGCAGGGCAGAGAGCTCTTTGCATTAGGTTTGTGGGTGAAAACTCCTCCAGGTCCTCAGGTGTGAGGAGATGAGTACTCTTCATTTCCATAAAAATATACTTAAACATCTGTAGTTCTGTGGTGCATTAATATGCAACTGAAGAGGCAGACACAGAAAACGCATTTCTTAAGAATTTACTGGTGTCTTTTTTTGTTTCCAGGTATGATAATTTTCAGAATCCCAAGAAGAGAAAAGTACAGATTTGCTCAACATTCAGACCAGGACAAAAAATGACTCTAGCTTAAGTAACTTGTAACTCTTGCTTGTGATTGCTAAACTGTAACTGGAAATGACAAATGTGATTAAATCAGATTATTTATATTCGTATGGATTTATTAATGCAGCAGTTGAAGATAAGTTTCTTTTAAACTTACATGCTGTAAAATTGTCACAATTTATTTTGAAGAAAATTGTCTTCTGTTAGATTGATATTAAATTTTTTGAGAGAACATTGGTTATGTTCTGTCCAGTTGTTTATTGTATAAACTTTTACATTTTGTTTTTTATCAGTTTAGTTGCCAGAATCTAACAATGATTTCCTGTCCCTGTTTACTCCCTCACTACAAATAGAATCTGTTGAAATAAACTGTAATATTAATGGGGAGGGAGGTACATCATATGTATATTGGTAGGCAACTAGACTAATACTTCCAGAATATACTTTTCCAGCTATAGCAGGACAAACCAGACCAAGGTAATTGTATCTTGTTTTCTGCTACTGTGTGTTAATCAGAAGAATACCAAATTGCATTTCACAACAACTGCACCTTCTTATCCCTACTTTTTCTTCTTGGAGACTGTCAAAACATTTTGGAGGCCTGGAAGCTTTCTAATGTTACATCCTGAAATTATTCACAACTATTGTCTTCCATGGAGATTGTTAAAGTGTTGTCTCTTCCTCAGCTGATACATAAATAACCAGGTCTTAAGACAAGGAGGGGAAAGGAGGAGGAGGCAGGAAAGAAAATTAGAGATGTTTCCTATGAGTCTGTATGATTCTTTCACAGCATTTTGCTTCCACTTTAAAATAATCTTCATCTCTAACACAAGGAAATACTATATTATCTTCAGTTCAAATACTTGCATTTGAAACTTCAGCCCAGTTAATTTCATTGATTATGTCCTGCGGTTTATCAGATACCCATAGGCACTTTTCACTTTTTCACCTGCTGGTTTAACAATTTTTCAAGTCAAAAGTTTTTTTCTACACCTGGTGCCTCTATAAGAATGTGGTCTTCTAGCTCTGTCCTTATCAAAACTGTTTAAATAACATTGTGGTTTATTACATCCTTTCTGCTTGATAAAAAAATCTTCAACTATTACAAAAGCATCCTGATTAGCCAAAATTAGCAGCTGCATCTGTTCTTCAGTTTAAGCCTAGATAGTGGTTGTACCAAATTCATTAAAAGTGGAAATTATTTAACCTTGCTAGTACTGATAATCTCATAATGCTCTGATCTGAAAGGACCAGTCACAGGCTAATGATGATGGTAACAAAGACAATTCCATAGAAGTAGGTCAGTGAGTAACTACCTGCTGTTAGGTGATCTGTGGTTACATTCAGAATTACATTGACATCTTACCTTGAAATGCAGTAGACAATGTAAATGAAGCCTAGCTGAGATCTGTTACAGACCTACATCCGATATACAAGGAGCATAAAGCCTGTACCTCAGAGGAGAATAATCCCTTCTATTCAAGTGTTGTGCAGTAGGCATCAGCTGGGCTGTGGAGACTTTCACAAGGCCTGGAAGGGAGAAGGGCTCCAAGAGAGAGAAAAGAGACTGATGACATTTGTTTCACATTCTGTAGGGCAGTAGGATTTAGCTGCAGTGCTCATGATGATACCACAGGCAGACAAACATATTTTCTAGTTTCCTCCATCAAGCCAAGAACTAAACTCTGTAAACCAGCAACTTAAAGATGAACAAATTCTGTGCCTTCCTACTAGTTCACAGCCATTATAAAGGTTTGATAACCTAGGGTAGCTTTTTTCTTTCACTTCTGTTGTCACCAACATTGTCAGCTGTCACTGATCTTTCCTCAACTGCCTACCAGTCTTTTCACATAGTTGAGGGACTTCTGAAGAAACAAATGTTAAATATAAATGCTGTAAACACTAACCGTGTTTCCAATGTGCAGTGGATTATTTCAATTTGTTAATAGGAACTTGGTTTCCACTACTATCCAATAATTTTTCTTAAAATTGATTTTACGTTTGAAGGTATTTTCTTTCAGCTGGTTAGCTGGTATTTTTTTCAAAACATACTTTTGTAAAATGTACCTGTTTTGAAGTGATCTGCCATTCTGGACTGAGCGTTGACTGGAAAGAGTTTCTGGGTGAAAAAAAAAAGTGAGATAGTGGGTCAATTCTGTTAATCCTGGTTTAATTGGTGCAGGAAGCTCTACTGAGAGGCTTATATGTCTGAATGTTGAGGGAATCTGTTAATTCCTAATTATGAAAGTCTTACAGGCTTGCTTTCTAAGAACTGGGGACATTGGGGCACATTAAATCCCATTCAATGTGTTGGGTCCTTTTACTGTTAATGGTATTCTGCCATAAATCACATTTATTATTTAGGAAACAGTATTTCTGGTGTATAGTAAAAAATTCACAAGGTGATTGATTATCTAACTTCTTAAGGAATCAAACTTTGTTCCATTTTCAAAGAGAAAAAAATGGAAAATTTCCTAATCCATTTGAAATCAACTTAAAAGATAAGCAACATCTGCTGAGGCTTAAATTACTTACCCTTATGTTTCATAAAATATGACACCAGCTAGAACTCTGCTTGACAATATTTAAAGCATGACAATTAACAGCCTGATTAAAACACATTAATTTTATAATTTGTATTAGGTTTGAAATGTCCTTCAGCTTTTAGTTCACCAAACATGTCTAAATTTTGTGTGAACCAATGTCTGCATTTAATATTATACAGGGAATTTCCCCATCCTTCTCTTGTGGCATTAAGGAAACATAGTAAATTTCTTCAGCCTAAAAGCAAACAAATCTTCTAAAATACAATTTCAAAGCAAAAGCATTGTATAAACTTGATATTTTAATCTTACTGATATAATTATACTTTATATATATATAAAATATATATATTACTTTTTAATCTTACTGATATAATTTATAATTTGACTTCTTGCTTAATTTATTTAATAACTCCTAGTTATTTTGAAAACAGTAAAGTCCATGCATGCTGTATCATTGCATGAGGATCTGACTCTTTGTTTGCTATTTAGTAGCTCCTAAACTCATGTAGTAGGGTGGGACTGAAGCCTACTTTCCAAGAAGTTAAGATAACAATCATAAACCTATAAGCAGTGGAAGAATTTTGAATAGACCAGAAGCAGAACAGAGTTTCTTGCATGAGCTCAGCAGATATTTGCAGAGTTAATCCTGTGGAAGAAGCTGGGAGACTGGATTACAATTTGTCAATGTCAGCTGACAGGTAAGGTTTCACTTCTCTCTCACAGGCATCGTTTGGGAATAACCCATTTACAGCCACCAGTTGAGAATTTTGGCTTTATGGTTCAATTGCTTTAGTTTCCCCATTTCTAAAATAGCCCAAACAGTACCAATCTGTCATAGGCACAGTGAAATGGAAATCTGTTGACTAAGGTTTAGCCTGCTGTTGCAATGATGCAACAAAGACATCTAGAATTAAATGCTTTCAGATCCTCAGGTGGTAGTTGGTAAAGAAATGGTAAATCAGTTTGCTGGTGTTCAGGTTGCAAGTGTAAGTCAGATGAACAGGAAAAATGTGGGAAAAATTAACCCTCTCTATCCTCTAAAAGCTGGCAGGGCTTCTGTAAGACTTCCATGTATGTGGCCTTGCTGTAATGTCCTACAGCAGCAGAGTCATGTCAGCTGCTATTAGGCAACCAGGGCAGATTTTGCATCTCTCAGCAGTGCTGTCCCACACCAGCCTCCAAAAGTCTTTAATAGCTTGAATTAGTTGAAATTATTTAGTGAAAACTGGTATCTCAAGGGCAAAGTCAGTTTGGGACTCCTGGGTGCAAAAGGATGACCTCTTTCTTCATTGTTTACACAAAACCAGCTCTTAGGATTCTGCAGTAATGATTATTGCCCAATGTAGGCATAGCTATAGCACCATATGGATCTTTGGAGACCCAGTGGATAAGTGGACATTGACACTGGATTTGGTACATCAAAAATTACTGAGATCATGCAGGTGTTGGGCAATTTCCCTTATTTCCAGAGATCAGCAGCTTTGTAGAATGAAAAGCAAAGAATAAAAACCAAAATGTTTGGAACCACCCACAAAATGCTGTCAATGCCAAATTATATAACTTCAGCATTAGCACCAGGAGGAGTAAAACCAACCACATAGTTTTATGCTGTTTTTCTGTTGAGAAGATAATTGGGTCCTTCAGATGAACTAGTTATAGTTTTAGAGCTAATCTCCACTTTCTTAATTATTGCCAAGTTTCAGGTAACAGTAATAAAATTATTTCTTAATATGTATTACTTTGATACAATGCTTGTATATTGCCAAAGCACTGTTGTAATTTGATAACTAGAGCATCATGACCTTGTTTAGATACTTAAAGGCTATAACAGGACCTATTTGGTGGTTTACTGTTTAAGTGTTTGCCAAGAATTAACTCTTATCCCATTTTCTAATGGCTGTTTTTCCAGTAGTTAAAAATTGCTCATTTTCTAAATGTCTAAAAGACTTTTTTTTTTTTTTGAAAGATCAAAATATCGTTCATTAAGGACAGGTTTGAAACATAGATGTAGGAAAAAAAACCCACTTGAAGTCAGTGTATTGAAACTTGTTTTTTCAATGGATCCTGGGGAGAAATAGGTCTTGGCTTCCCTCACATCAGCATCTGTCTCTACACTGATCCCAGTCCTTTTTCCCATGTTTAGGTGATTGGATCTCGTTGTCCTTCCCCCACCAGCTGTCCAGCACTGCAGGACTGAGCCATGTCTTGGTGAGGACAGTGGGTCTAAGGCAGAACTCTTGCAGTGGGGAGCAGGCAGAATGAGGGGATGGCATGAGGCACATGGGGATTGTTCCTCTCTGTCTGTAAGGGATGCAGGGCACCTGTACCATGGAGCACAAGGAAGAGTCAGTCTGTCCTAAGGGGCCATGGTTGGGAGCCACTGCAGCGCCTTCCCAGGGTGTTCCTCCTTCCCTGAGCAGCTGGCAGGGGCAGCAGGTGGAGGGAGAAATGCTTATGAGAAATGTTAATTTCATTTTTTCCTGGTTTTAGGTGGATATCTTATTCCAGCTCCCTACTATGGTGATGTGAATTCCAAAACAGGCTATATGGTGGAATACAGCCTCTTCAGGTTAGATGGAGCTTGAGCCATTCACATACATCAACAGACATTTACAGGGAACAATCAAAAATCCTGGAAGTGCAAACAGAGGCCAAGGCAAGAGATCGGACCTGTGTAGTGCTTTCTGAGACAGCCCATCATTTTTTCAGACTGCAGAGTGGCAGGAGGGTGGTGTCATCAGATGTGTAGGTTTGCACTCATTCTGTGCAGACACTGTTCTGCACTGACATTTGTCAGCTCTGAGTCTGTCATACGACAAGTAAATTTGGTTTGCAAATGTTTCCCCTCAAGCACTGCAAGATGTATCTGCCACATAAGTTGTGTAACGTTAGTTCCCTCTTTGAAAATTCAATCTTTTTATTCTTGCTGATATTTTTTTCATCTGTAGGTGACTGATGAAGAAAGTCACCCTTTCCAGTTAACAGCTGAAAAATTAAAAGCTGCCTTACAGGAAAGCAGGTATCAATAACACTGATCTCAGATTTTCATGTTTTCCTCATTATTTTGCAAGCAGCATATGTTCTCAGCATTGAAGCACTTGTAGTTTCATCTCTGCAGATTTTCAGTCTTGTGACTCAGGTGCGTCCAACTCTGGCAACAACAGCTGATTTTATAATTTGGGCACTGTAACAAAATGCAGAAAAACTCCCTGACTGTATTTTATGAAGAACAGTTTTTGTTTTTCAAAACCAAGTTTCTTTCTCTGTAGATTGTAATGGCATTCAAAGTGTTAAAAACAAGATATTGTTCTGACCCTCAGAAGAGAGAATATGCTACTGTAACAACCGACTCAAATAATTAAAGGTGTAGTGTGATTTTGAAGAGGGTTCTTCTTAGTTACAGCTAACAAAGAAAATGTCAACAAACAAAAAAATTCAAAATATAATTTTTCCAGAGTTTAGGAAACTTCATTAGTTTAAACCAGCATGGTCAGTGATTCTATTCTGATTGGGACTGCATAACTGAGGACATTATTGCTTGTCACATAAGTTTTTTTTCCACGTTCTTCTCTGTACTTTAAACTGCTTTTCTTCCATGTGGAAATGTTTCCTGATTTTATTGTCTTGATATTCATAATCTGCACACTTGATAGAAAACTATAAATGCACTCACAGCTGTTTGTGAAATATCCAATAGTGGCAGCACAGGCAAAACAGTAAAACATTTTATCAAAGATGTGGTGATGATGGCTGGTAGTGATGTTTCAAAACATGAAGTGAGATAGTCTTCTTGTGTCTTCTTCCAAGATAGAAAACAAGGTTTAACAACATACAGAGTATATTGTTACAAGGAAGGTCACTTAAAAAGTTCAGTTTCAAGGTGACGTATAAAAAAGTGGGTATTTTGGATACATACAAATGTGTGCATAACATTTTTTTTTTAGCTATATTGAAATTGTCCTAATGGTCTAATTGCTTGATCAGTGTGGTTCCTGTGTTTAGACACCATCTGTGCCTTTATCAGACCGTGGGAGCCTGAGCATTCAGACCCTTCCCATTTGATCCCAGCAGAGGGAGGCAGCTTGAATCCCTGCTGTCACGGTGGTTGTCAGGATGGATCACAGACCAAATTAACTCTTTAAAGATCTCCATGTGTTTTTCAGCTTTCTAGAACTGAAAATGTTCTCATTAATATTACAGACAGGTTCTTTGGGTACATATAATATCATAAATAGCTGGAGGAACTAGGCTAGAAAAGCAATTGATAAACTGCCATCCCACAGCAGCTGATTCTGTGAAAAATCAGTAACGCCTCAGTCCCCATTTTCTGCTTAGGATACATCAGAGATCACATACACTATTATGTAAGGAGTTCTATGGAACAGCTATTTGTGATGTCATTTTTTTTATGTTATTTTTTTCCAGGTATTTTCTTCCTGTAGCTGGAATCAAAGGCTGAAAGTTCACTGCTTGTGAAGGTCTTGCTCACAGTACGCATTAACATTCAAAGACATTGCACATGGCAGAGAAAGTAAATATTAGGGCCTCCTCATCAGGGAACTTTTACTTCCTGGAGTTCCTTAGGAGTTGTCTTTGCAAATAATGTCATTTGTAGGAATCTTGGGTGAAGTGAGACTTTGCAGCAGGTGAGGTTTTCTAAACATTAAAAATGAGGAAACAAAACATAATTATTTAATTTCAAGTTTATCCCAAGCATGAAGTTATATGGCAATTCCTCATGTTGATACATTTAAAGTCCTCAAAGCTTGTGCTATAGTTGTGCACATTACAATATATTATGGACTGTATATTTTAATCAGAATACTGAAGTACTGAATAAGGTCATATTCAAATTTTGCTGAACTTCTGTAGCTGGCAAAATGTTTCTGTATATTCATGAACTCTCTATAAACATATAAATCTCTCAAACATTTTATACAACTTTTTGTATATGCATGCTGAGTGCTTTCTGAGGAAGCATTTATTTTTGGCTTCTGGGCTTCCTTTCAGATTATTTCTGTGTGCCTGTATTCACTGAACAGTGTTTTCATACAGTAAGTATAAAAAACCCTTTGAGGTCTGTAACGTCTACTCAATTGACAGCATTGTATGGGGACTTTTTTTGCTCTTTGATTTTTATTTTTTTTAAGTATTTGGAGAATTAATTCCCTGTTTGCTCCACTATTTAGGTTTGGTGACAGAAAACTAGAACAGCAAAATTAACAGAGTGCTGCTATGGGGGCTCAGTAGGAGGACTGTCTCACTGTGGATACCTGTACTTTTGCTAAATACTTTTATCCAGTATTTAGACACATCAGGAAGTTTCCCTCCCCCACCAAGTCATCTCTATTGCATGCTGAACAGTCCTAGCTCTCATCCTCCCCTTGTATTTCAGATGAATCCTTGTATTTCCAGTCTCTTAATCATTGGTGAGGCCCTTTGCTGGACTTCTTCAGTCTGTCCATGTCTTGTACCAGACAGCCCAGGGCCTGTGCCCCAGCACTGCAGGTGTGTAACACTGGTGCTGTGCAGACTGTGGTGTTCAACATATTCATCTGATCTTGACAGAGACTTAACAGTGAAACAGCACCAAAAGCAACAAAACCCTGGTGAGTAAGCTTTTCAGACCTGTAAAAAACAAAGGTTGGTAATAAAACACTACAGAAGACCTTCACAAAACTTGATTGTACTTGGCAGATGAAATGTCTTGTTAGACAAAAGGCAAGAAAAAATAATGTGATAGGGTCTAATGCTCATTCCTCTTCAGTGATGATCCCTCATGAAAAACCAGCCTGTTGTTAAGAGGAATTTGATGTTAGAACTTATTAGAGAAGAAACAGAGACTTCAAAAAGCATTCTTTCAAAAAACCCCTTGCTGTTTCTGCATGTGTACTGTAAAACTTATGTGCTGTTTACATCCCATTGCATCAGAGGACACAGCAGAACTGAGGAAGTCAGAAAAAAACCAGGCTATCACAAATGCCACTCCTTTATGGCAGGAATGTGTAAAACCAAATCATTAAAGAGATTTTTTAAACAGATTTTCCCCACATCTTGCACTGACCTTTCCAATAATTTTCTAGAAGTGACATTTTTACTTTTTTCTACCTTCAATCTTTGTGTCAAAAATATTGTTGGTCACTAAAAGCTGAAGTGGGCGTTTCAGTTTCTTTTCTGATGGTTTCAACTTATTCAGGAGCTGCCAGGTTAAGCTTGACTAGAAAGCCTACCAAGGAAACACATTGCAATATGTGTCCCTGTCATTATCCCACAGGTTTTGTTTCTATGTATAGCCTTATATGGATACATTACATTTCAACATACCATTTCCACTTATCTCGCCAAGGGAGCAATTAAGCCATAGTCACGCTCTGCAAACTCTGCAGGCATGAAGTGGTTGCTTTTGGTGTTGTTTTGGCCAACAACAAAAACAACAAAAAAAAGCTGAAGCTACTTCCAATTCCTTCACAGTTTGCAATAAGCTTCTCATGATGAAGAGACAAATATTTTACCTTGCCTAGCAGTGGTCTGTTATGACACAGTTTAGAAAAAGAGCCCTAAGAATGCTCTACGAAACTTGTTGAGGAGAGGTAACTGGAAAATTCTGTATATGGATTCCCACAATTTGGGAAACAGATACTTGAGAAGGGTACACCAATTAAAAGGACAGGTTACTGTTTAATTCTTAATGGCTACTGAAATCCAGCCTTGGGAGAGAAGAGTTTCCCAAATTCTGCTTACGTAATTGAGATTCACTGCCACAAGCAGCCTTACAATGTAATTTTATACAAAGTAATTGGAAAGAAAAGGAACATTGATTGTGTAGGATACTACATACACTGGAAAGGATTATCAAGGGTTTGACCTTCTGAAGACAAAAAAAGGCATTTCTACTGAAGCCCCCTAGAGGAACTTCTGTGTTAAGAAAAAAAACCAAACGTGTGTGTTTTGAACCTGGATCAGTTGACAGAGCCAGTTTACAACAAAGTACATTACACTGATGAAGGCAGAGAGGTGTGATGGTCTTCAGCAAAGAACTGGACACAAGTACCATGGACACAAATGGAGTGTAGGAAGACAGGTGAAACTATTGAAAGCAGCTTTGCTCCTAGACTGCCTCATGAGAAAAGAGGAACACTCCTGCTCTGTTCTTCCTAAATGGAGTTCAGAAGATTTTGCAGTCCAAATTGCCATATGTAAGCAGATGCCTGGGTTTACTGTTCTGAGTCTAAATTCCCAGCACAGGATAATCTTGATATTTTCAGGTTAAAACAACCTTTCTATCAAAACTAGATTCCAGAAATACTTCTGTGTCATTAAACAGACATTGAAGCATTTAAGCATTTCATAAAGATGCATGAACCATCTGGAGATGTTGTCCATGAAGTTGTTCTTGTGAAACCAAAGTAGAAAAGAAAAATAACCTCACTGAATTTGTAAGGCAAATTCAAGAATAACAAATCACCATCTAGAAGGGCTTAGTAAAAAAAACCCAATGCAATCTTCCTGAAGGTAAGCGTGACTGTGTGGGTAAAAGGGAAACAATTGCCAAACACAAAATTCTGCTGTCAACGATCACAAGACTCTGCAGTGGGGAGCACACAAAAAGAACTATTAACAACTATGAGCTATTGTAGAAGTATTTCTGCTTGGGAACGTAATGCTTTCATAATTTTGGAGGGATTTACTCTCCTATCTAACAGATGTACCAATTCTATCTGTGTGAAAATAGAATAAAATTATAATTTATTTGTCTTTCTAATTCAGTAACCATAAAGAGCAGTTGAAACTTCAATACTACATCTATTAATATTTTTCTTCTCAGTTCTGTAAGACCATTTAAGGCCTTTATTAATCATAATACACAAGATAATACCAACCACAATGAATGTACTCCTGGCTTCTTGTAAAATATTCATTTTAAAGTTGAAGGCTGCGTTACAACAAAGCAAAGCCATTGGATTGACTTGGATACCAAGCTATAGGGGCTGACTTTGGGGGCTTGTGTGTATCCAGACTCTGCCAGAAAGATTGAGATGATTGTCATGTGGCATATCACAGCAGAAAGAGAGGAATCCCAGCCTTGTTTTAGGAGCCCAAGGAGCCACATATTTATTTATCCATTGTGTTTGCATCATATTTTCCCAGACAGCAGCACTGTGCTCCCAACAAAGTCACTGCCCAAATGCAAACTCTTCTCCAGTACATACTGTTTTGGTAAAATACAGGTGAAAGTAAGGGCTACTCCTCCCATAGATTTCCTGCAATGTGTGTCTTGGGGCACAGGCCACATGTTCTATGTGTAACTCAGTATATTATATATGCTCTGTGGCTTTCTGCTCTTGGCTACATGTTCCATCTTTAGAACTAAAATGCCTCAATGAAAACGACTGCTGGCTGCTCACAAAGGTCTGAAGCTTAACACAAAGCCAAAAATTCAGCAGTAGTGTATCCACTCCCACTCCATTGATGCAAATATGAAACCTACCTAGATTTTGGCATGGGGGATTACCAAGACAGAAATGGGTGAGCTCAGCTCCCTCAGTTGCAGGGCATCAAAGCCTGTCCCCATGGGATCCTCTGATGTCCCTTCTGCTGTTGAGTACATTTTGCAGGTCTTCCTTTCAACCTTCCTTTTCCTAATATGAGAAAGATGAGGAATTTTCAGAGAGACATAGCTTTTGGAGGTCCCATTCTTCAGCTATGTCCATCCACAGGAAGCTGTCTGAAGAGTCAGTAATTTTCCCTGTGTTACTGGGTGATGTTTTGAACACAAGAAACACAAGACAGTGCAACCTTTCGAATACCTATAAATAAAGTTATAACACTTTAATTACAGTCATTGCCTGCATATCCACTCTCTTGTGAGACCTTACCATCAGAATTCTTGTTCATTTGGATTATTTTTAACATTTCCCAGTATAATAAAGGCTAAAATAAAAATACTTAGTGTTTACTAAGAGTTGTTCCACAGCTCTCTGAAAAAAGATATTCCCTGTTGAGACTGTAGTTGGAAGTATACTTGAATCACCAGCAGCACTAAATTTTAGAAAGATGTATGCTGACGAAAAATGAATTGTCCCTTTTATATTACAATTTATTGACAAATAAGGCACATGGCAAGCAAGCACTTTTCATTTGTAGGAACTCAAAAAAAGAAAACAAAGTATTGTTTTCCTCCTTACTCCTATGAGGATTTGACAAGGAAAGTACCTAAGCTTCATTGGACCCAATGCTCATAAAGGTCTTCTCCAACCTTGAAAATTCAGACAAGGTAAGACAGCCCACAGAAGAGCAGAGGTCAATGGATTATGCCAAGGCAGCACAAGGACTTCACAGTGATCCCAAGTGAAAACTTCATGGACTGCAGGGAAAGGAAGGAAAATATTTGAGTCAAGGGAGTCACTGGTTACTGCAGATATAAGACTTGTTATTTTTATTTTCTTGTAACTGTTAATAAAGAAAACAGAAAAAAAAATCCAGAGGAATTGAAAGGAGAGAATGGAGAGAAGTGAGGTCACCTTGGGATTAATTACCACAACACACTGAACGTGAGCGCACATCTCATCTTAGTAAGCAATTGAGGATTAAGATTTAACTCTGTATTAGCAATCTGCTGCTAATTCGTGAGCATTCTGAATTACTGACAGTACCCCTTAACTTTGGAATCTACTCCCTTAAGGCTAACTGTTCTTCCTTGTATTTGAAGAGGGCAGAACAGAGGCTGTAAGCCAAAACAAATATATCTGGTTCCTGCCCTCACTGTATCAAAAGTTGTCAATACCTGAAAATTTCGAATATGCTACATCTTAAATCACAGCCTTTCATAAAGTTAAAACATAAGCCTATTTTTATACAATATCTTTAAAGGTGATTTGGGGCTTCTGGGTGCTATGATCACGAATGTTCATACACAAAGCTGAAAAGATCTGTAAATTTAAATTTAAGGCCACTTACAGCTCTTGTCCTTCACAGGCAGCAGGAGCCACTAAGCCCAGGAAATTCAGGCCATACAAGCACATCTCATATTGTTTGGAGCTTGCTGGCTTCTAAAAAGTTCATGGCAGAAAACTTCATTAGTATTTTAGTATGTGGCATTACTCCCATTCTGCTATTTAAATATTTTCCTTGTTATGCTGAGACTGTCAATATATAAAATTAGTTTTTATTTCCCTTACCAATTTTTTTTGTAATTTGAATATTTTCTTACCATCATTAATTGTAAAGACTGAAAAAACAATTTAAAATCAATTTTAAGAGACCATGCTAAGAGGCGCACAAATATTAACAATCTGACAGTCAGATAATATGTCAGTGTTGGCTTGCTTGGGAAATGGAGATACATTTCTGCTGTAAGGATGCCAGGATGACAAATAACATTAATTTTTAAATTTGCATCCAATTTTCCAGATTTATGCCCTTTATAAGGGCATCATATATATAAGTTTATCAGAAAGCTACATACATATTTTCAGATGAACACATCTCAGATTCAGATGAACAAAATTCCCTTAAGAGGTGACTGTTAAATAGAGTCCCTCCTTGCGGATGAGGTTTTAGTCTGGAGAAATCCAGGTAGATCACCCTCTCCCTGTAAAAAAACTGTGCATCACTGACCATTTCAGTGTTTATGTGAAGCTAGTCTTAAATTATTTAACAAGTAAATAAAAACAGCAGTCACAGTTAACTAAATTAAACAATTATATAAAGTGCTGGATGATTATGTCTTTTAACTCCTCTTCTGGAAAATAACTTAAAAAGTATGAATGAACACGAAAGGCAACATTCAGAAGGCCAAGATGACATGAAACTTGTGGTTTTGTCTCAAGATGACCAATAATGTCTGAAAAACAGAGCACTGAAATAATGCATAAACTGGAATGAAAACTACCACTTCAAAGATCTGATATATTTAAAATAAATAAATACCATAATCTGTAAAGTAAACTGGCACATTTTATAATTTTTAAAATTTCTTGTATGGGGTTTACAAACTGGAGGATACACTTAAAATAACTAGTCCAAAGTATTTCTAAAAAAGATTATAAATTATTGGCAACAGTTTCTTTAATGGAGATTGCAGGAGTAGGTCCCACATGAGTCCATATATAGCCCTTCTCTGGCCTTGTAGGAACAGTAGGGAAGGGAGATGATCGGGATTTGAAATATTCCGAAGGTGCATGACAAACAAATTCTAAATATTCCATTTTCCTTGGGAGATCTTCTTCTGGTCCTAGGGAAAAAAAAAAAAATCTTCAAAGACAAAACTTAAAGGCATAAAATTGGGTATTTTACATAAAAATGTGCAACAAAAGCCAACATTCCCTTTGAGAATTTGTCTTTGCAATCAATGACTTTCTTAGGAAAGTAGCCTCAAGTATTAGGCAAGAAACCTCTACCTTTAGTTTTGCTGGGCTGATCTTCCCTCCTATCCCATTTGAAGCATTCTGGTTGAGTGAAGTACTGTAGTTAATATATTTTAAATACATTCTATTTGTCAATATATTCCTTTGTCTATATTCATTTTGTCAAAAGGACTTATCTTAATTCCTATTTTTGTCATCAGTAGCAGAGCAGTCTCTAGGCCACTGCTTTCATGCTGTGTATTCTGAATACCCAGAATAAAGATCAGGTAATTCAGGTCACTAAATAAGAAACAACTCGGAGTGGTATATCAGAATCAAAGTTACTACAGTTTAAACCTATCTAGAGAGCAATAATTTGATCTTTAAAGTTGCACAACTGTAACTGTCCCCACAAACACTCAGATAATCACAGTCCGAGATAATCACACACTGCAGTAGTGGTAATCATATTATACACACAAGATGAACTAAAAGTGTTATTACAGTAAATGAGATGTTCACAGGATTAGGGTCTAAAATGTGGAACTTGCATAGAATACCTTGACAAGCTAAAATGTTAATTCAAAAAAATACAACTCTGCATTAGTGTAGGCACATACAAGCAGTTGCATAATGTGAAGGCTTAGAGACTACCTATGATATAGGATGCTGGGTCAAAACAGTCTTTGGGGCTGGCTTGTGTAGGAATGAGCCAGGTTAGTGCAGCACTCTTTTCACAGTATTGGTCCTGAATAAACCCTCGGATCTGAGCGTAGTACGTTCTTCCATCCTGCTCATCAACCACTGAAACAACATCTCCAATTTGATAGTACACGCCCTAGAAGACATACAAATGACACTGAAATCAATCTGATTTTGTCAGCTTCACTTCACATTCTGATTCATATCTTAAGTATCAGTACCCTAAATTATCCTAAATTATACCAGTCTTGAAAGGCAGCTTCAATCTAGCCATATGCAAAAGAATGGTGGCAAAAGAAAAAAAAAGGTGTTTCACCCAAGCAGTCATGAGCACTGCTTGTGCAGTCTCCCATCTGAGGCTACGACTTCTGACCACACAGCAGAGAGGGGAGTGCAACACCACATTCTAGCTTCCTGTGTATGTAGAATTTCACTCATTTTAATGTAAAGGAGTCCCAAAACACAGATCCACCTCCTGCCACTTTCCATGGTGCTTTCTGAAGCGTGAGGCCGTGCAGCAGAGGCGCCTCATTCCAAGCTGCAGCAGTGTTGCACACCACAGCACTGTACTCTTAAGATTGGTTAGTTAAGAATCATCCAAGAGGGTTTTGTTCTTGAAACAGATAAAAAACCCACAAAAAAATCCCATACAATCCTGTTCACAACAACACTGCAAAGCATTGAAGTAGCAACATTTTGCCTAAGGAGGTTAAATAGAAGTTTTGACTTAAGTCTTAGGAATTTCTGATAAAAACAAACACACAAGGCAGTAATTCTTTACTGAACTGGTCAACAGCAAACAAGAGATTAATCTGTGATGCTACATATGAAGTATCAGGTCCCTAGATAGCATATGGAATCTCAGCCCACCACTGGCTCTGCAGTCTCCCACTGCCTATCCTGACATTTCTTGGGGGAGGGGGGGGTAAAGGGGAAAAAAACATTTTGTTTGCTTGTACTGCTGGGAAACAAAAGCAAAGTTCAAAACCTGAAAACACTAACACCTTGGCATGCTGATAAAGCTGCTCTCAAGCATGAATGTGAGAAGGCTCCCTTCTGCTTCACTGCAAGTGGAACCCTTGTTCCCAGGGTGTTTGAGACAGCTTGCACCACCCCTGAAATGGGAGCCAGCTGAGATGTTGGGGCACTGTAACCCACCCCCTCTACAGGCAGTATGTTCTGTGCCTAAGGTAGGAAACATCACACAAATCTAAATAATCATCTCCAGTGACTTTTGCTCGACTTCTGCATGGTGAAAGTTAAGTTTAAACACGATGACTGCGATAATTACTATAAAAATGAGATGCAGTTTTTCTCAGAAGAAAAAAACATGGGACAACGGTAACTATTTAAACTACTTATATAAACTACCTTGCAAGACTTAAAAGCAATAACTATGGCAAACCAAAATCCTACACAACTGTTAGACAAGGTAGAACAGTTTCTGTGACTTTATCCCTAGTGATTTTGCTGTCCATGATAATTCTTGAAACTGGAAACAGAAATAGGATGATTTTTTTGCAAACATATTTGCATAAACCATACCTTATAAAAGATTGATTCTGCTGTAATTATAGTGGATACGGACTCAGGAGCCTTGATAGGCTAAGAAAAGAACATAGAAATAGAAAATCAAGAGCATTAAAACAAATCAATCATAAAATTCCAGAAACTGTTTTTGCTTTTAGACAACATGCACATACATTATCCTCTTAGGAAACTAGCACACATTTTTACTTTAAAGCTGAAAGTAACAGAGTTAACGTTTTCATCCCCAGGGTTTTATGTGGGGAAGCGAGTGCTGAACTCGCATGACCGGTCTCTATTCCCCCTCCTCCCTCGGGCTCCGTGTCCGCCCCAGCCGGGCACAGGCTCCCGACCCACCCGCGGCCCCCGCGCTCTGCCACGCTCCGCCTTACGTTTTTCAGCTTGAAGATGTGCCTCCTGCCCTTGCCCTTCGTGGAAACCTTCTTCTCCGCGGCGGGCGCGGACTTGTACTTGGTATTCCTGAGCCGCGCCGAGCGGCGGTGGATCTCCTGCTTGCTCTGCGGGGAATGGCTGGATGAACGCTCGCGGGACAGCCCGAACACCACGGCCCCGGTCCCGCCCGGCCCCGCCCAGCCCCGCCGGCTCCATCACCCTCACCCTCGGCCTCCTCACCTGCTTCCCTCCGCCGCCGCCGCCGCCGCCTCCGCCGCCGCCGCCGCCGCCGTTGCTGTGCTGGGCGGAGGCCGAGGTGGTGGC
>VZTX01020049.1:413931-505838 GCA_013400915.1 Pardalotus punctatus | reverse complement strand
TGCAGGGAGCGGTGTCCCGTCAGGCGGCGGGGGGCCCGGCGGGTGCGGGTGCTCAGCCTGCACAAGAGAAGGGCGTGTGGAGACCTCGCTGCACCTTCCAGTATGTGGAGGGGCCCTACAGGGAAGCCAGAGAGGAACTCTTCGTCAGGAGCTGTAGGGACACGGCAGGGGGGAACGGGTGCAAATTGAAAGACGGAAAATTTAGATTAGATATTAGGAAGACATTCTCTACTGTGAGTGTGGTGAAATACTGAAACAGGGTGCTCAGGGAGGCTGTGGGTGCCCCATCCCTGGCGGCGTTCAAAACAATGCTGGATAAAGCCTTGAGCAACCTGGTCTAGCGGGAGATCCCCCTGCTCATGGCAGGGGGCTGGGACTAGATGATCTTTAAGGTAGCTTCCAACCCTTAACATTCTGTGATTCTATACAGCAAAGGCTACTTCTGGTTCCATTCCTGTTTGCAGGGGGAGTCCAGGTGCTGTCATCCAGGGATTTACAGCTGTCATTCTTCCTGCTCAACAGCAAATCAGAGGACAGGAGATGGACTCCAGTGGCTGTCCTGATTCAGGAGAAAGTGTTGGTGGAACATATGCCAGTTTTGGCTTCATTTAGACTAGGTATTTGGAAAGAACCCTGTATTTTGGAGGTGGTGAGGTGCTGGAACAGGCTGCCCAGAGAAGTTGTAGATGCCCCATCCCTGGGAGTGTTCAAGGTCAGGGCCAATGGGGCTCTGAGTAACCTGCTCTAATGGAAGGAGACCCTGCCCATGGCACCGGCGGTTGCAAATAGATGATCTTCAAGGTCCCCTTCAAACACAAACCACTCCATGATTCAATGATCTGCCCCTCTTGCATGGACCCTCAGTCATGTATCAAATAGTTTAAAAGGCCAGGGAATGAACACGTGAAGCTCTGAGAGCCAAATGTAGGAACCATGGTTCTAACAGTGGTTCCTCACCTCCTGCCACTCACATGGCCCCTGGCCTTCCGTGTAGATGTTTCTCTAGCCTGATGTTATGAAAGAAATGCCCACTCATGCATGAGGATTTCCAGTCTCTTAGTTCTCATACTCAGTTTCCATCTTTAGGATTTATTTAAACCTTCTTTGGTGCAAATGAAATTGATTTTTGTCTTGTCCTCAGTGGACACAAATAGCCATAATTTGCAGAGATCTATTTACAGATGTTTCATGCATGCAGCGTGCAGTGAATGCAGGTTTTGCCTGGGTTGGTCCCGGCTCATGGACAGCTATGTTAACCTCTTGAATGCCTCTCTTTCACACCAGCTTTGACTTGCTTGTCTTGGGTGCCAAATTTATTCCTCAGTTTTGATTTAAATCCTGATTTACCTTCATCTTTTCTCAAGCTGTTTATACTTACTGGGTGCAATTTTTTGTTTTCTGCTTCTTTAATGCATCCCTCTATAGTTTTATCTTGCAGATCAGTGATCTCACAGATCCCTTAAATTCTTCCCACCACTTTTTTTTTTGCAGCTTCTGCCAGCTTTTGTTCCCAACCACCCACCTCAGCAGTCCTCCACTGCTGGGGCCCTCTCACATTGGCATAGCCTCAGTAGTCTGTGTAGAAATGGGAGAGAAATGAGTGACAGTGTCCATTTCTGTCCAGATAAGTATCTAATACTTTATGAAGGTTTCTATTTTGTGAATTTTTATGAGTTACATTGTTAATGGATAACAAATAAAATTGGCAATAGTTGGTTTTTTCAAATCCAGTTTTTTACAGCCTTTCTCCCATTTCCCAACTCCTGGCTTCTAACCCCTTGGTCTTTCTGAATCCATGTGCAAGGTCTTTTCTGTCACAAATGTAGAATGTGTGTTGTTTATATAATTTTAATAAACAATACACAATATGTGTATTGTTTATAACTTATCCACTGTGATTATTCTGCTTTTAAATAATTAACTTGAATAAAAAACTCCGAACCAATAAAGTTCAAGCTTTAAGAAACCTAATCTGAGGTGATACTTTAAGATAATTCAAAAATGGTTTAGACAACCATTTTTATGTTGTCAAAAGGAGTTTAAGATCAGTATTTCTTGACAAGTGTGGTTCTGTCATTTCAGTGGAACCACAGTAAAATGATACCTTGAGATTAAAGTGTACTTGCTATGATTATTCTGTTGGCCTTGTGTAAGACCAGAGAGAGGCAGGGATTGCTGTCAGCGCTGTCTGATCACCCCCTGCCTCACCTGGAAGGTAACACATAGAGCAGTAGTCAGGATATTTTGCCAGAAATTAAACCCTGCATGTCTTTTACCTTAGCTAGGCAATAGTTGAAATGTTCTGATTTGAGAGGTGCTGAATACCTGGTAGCTATGGGTGGAAGGAGAGACGGGGTCAGGACTTCTTAAAAGCACCCCTCTCTTTAGAGAATCCCAAGCCTTACAATGTCCATCCTAAATTTTGAGCATCCTCTTCAGTTTCCTGTATTTCTTAACAGAACTAGCCTCTCTTTGAAGCTGAAGTGGGTTGTCTCAGTCTGTGGCCTGATTGGAAATGCCTGATGCAGCTGAGGCATTTTGCACAGTGTAAGCTCAGCTAAAGTTGGAGAGTAAATATTTTCTTCCAATTAATGTGTATTTTCACTCCATTTTATTTTTATCCTGATAAGAGAAAGGGCTGCCCTTTTGAGTTATCAGAGCCCACCCCTGCTCTGTGAAACTTCCAATGTAGACTCCACAAAGAAGTGGAGAAAATACAATGTTGGCTCCACTGTGGAGGGGGACTGTGTTAGAGACACACTGGCTGTCAGTGCAGAACTGTTTCTTCTTGGGAGCTCTCGGTGAGAGTATTTATTATTGGAAGTGATGCACATCCACACACACCGCTCATTTCCTGCTTGAGTAGTTGAATTGTTCTGCAGTTGATTTAATTGCATTGCTTCCTTCTAGCTTCTTACTGCTATCCTATAGTCAGCTGGTCCACAGCTGAAGAATCCTTTATTCCTATTATCTGTGTGTCACTGTTCCACAGTCAGCTGCAGAGGATGCACCTGGAGTGCTTTTCCAGAAATATTTGTGGCGTAAATGCATGAAATTGGGTTTGAATCTGGTGGACTGGTGCCCTCTGCATTTCCACATGGTTCTGTTCTAAGGTTCTGTGCTTAACAGCTCTCTTGTGAGAAAAGCAGCTTTTATTCTCTTAATTCCCAGAGCCACAACTGATGCTATTCTTGAGAAGTGTTGCACAGTTACTCCTTGCATAACTAGCATGCATCTGTCTTTGCAGCTTCTGGGTCTTAATTATTCATTCAAGCTTGTGGAAGAGCCAAGAATTAACCCCGGATTTTGTGAGGTCTTTGGCTTTTGGCCTTCATGAAGGACATGAGTAGGTAAAGCAATAGCAGAGGTAAGACAAAATGACCACGAGTGCTTGGTTCTTTCAAAGCATGTTAAAGCTGTCTCTTGAGTCAGACAATTGCTTGTAAAGAAACCATCATTATGTGCATGTTTGGCTTCCATTCTTACCAGCCTCCCTGAGTGTTACAGTGGGATGCCTTCTGTGAGGATGCTGATGAACAGTTGCCCAGAGAAGCTGGGAATGCTCCATCCGTGGATGTGTCCAAGGCCAGACTGGATGGAGCTCTGAGGACCTTGGTCTAGTGAAAGGTGTCCCTGTGCATGGCAGGGGGATTGGAACAACATGGTCTTTAAGGTCCCTCCCAACCCAAACCAGTCCGTGGTTCCATGATCTTGGCACGCTTGGTGAAGGAAGTTGATGACATTACTGTAACAATGAACAAAATAGTTCAGTGCTATTAATGTAACAGAGGCTATCTGGAATTTCCTGGTAACAATGGAGAGTGGATATTAAGTGGCACTTAAGTAACACTAATTGAAATCTTTCACAAAAACTAGTTCCCCCCTCTTTAGCACCACTATTTGTAGTGACAAGGCATTACTCTACAAAGAACAAGTGCACAAAACAGCTGTAGCAATTAAGACAAATTCTGTTCTAGATTTTGTTTTCAAAGCTTAATGATGATACCTTGTCTTTACAAATCAAAACATTCAACTTACTACATCGTGTCCAACTAATCTGGCATGGAACTGAACATATCCTAAAAATGTCTGTCAGCAGTCTCAAGGATCTGCTACAGTAAGTCTAAGATGTAATAAGACAGAACGGAATTAGTTTAAGTAATAAATGTTTAATCAAAGAATTTTACATATTATTAACAGCATTCATTTGGCCAAACATCTACATGGTTGTAGTATCCTACTTGTATATAAAGTGGGAATGTATCAAGTATAGACTATGAAAGTGCAAATAACAATTCAAGGTTAGAGTAATTTTTTTACATTATAAAATTAACAGGTTTACAAAATAGTCTTGCCAAACTTTTATTTTTGAATTGTAAAGTCAATGACTATGGTGTTAAAATAAGTACCAAGAAAATACAAATTTAATAGGCTAATTTCATGCTCATAAGAGTAACACGGAAACAATGGATATACTGCACAACCTAACCAAATTACAAAAAACCAGAACCCACAAACTTCACTATCTTCACAGAGAGCACTCTTACATATCTTACTGCAACTTTGCAAGACATCTCAATGCAATACACAATCTTTTTTGTGAGAATCTTTCTATTCAGAAATTACCATTCAAGGAAGCTATGTGAGTTAAACAACTTTCAGACCAATTCATGATGACAGTTTATGAAGAACCGTTTCAGTTGAAGGACTTTATACCTATAGGTATTTTTCAAAGGCTCAATATTATGCCAGGAGTAGGGTGGCGAGAGGAGAAGTTGGAAAATTATTTAGACTATTCTAATTCATTCCCTCTACAGATGCTTGGAAAATGGACAAGGTTTTTATGGGGTAGGGGTAAAATATTCTTATTTAATTTTTTACTAATATGAACCTTGTAACTGCAAGGTTCCAAAGCTGGATTTGCATGAATTAGTTACCAAAACACTCACTTGAACTCACAGTAATCAATACATAAACTTTGCTATCATGACACTTGCCTATACACACTCAGTAGTAATAAACTTTTATATCATATCAACAGATCTCTGGTAACAGCAAAACTTAAAATGGAGTGTATGTAATTTGCTCATGTTATGAAAAGTTTTGATTATATGTAATTAAAACAGCCATTTGAACAACTTATTCTAGTTGTAATTACATACTGTACCATTGTATCTCACTAACTGTAGATTGATGCTTTTAAGCAAATCTAAAACCAGTATTTTTGTTTTTCACGGTATAACAACTAGGAAAAGGTTTTTTTGTGGTTTGTTTTTTTTTTTCTTTTAAATTTTTTTTTCTTACACTAAACAGTAATCACACAGCAAATGAATATTGTGCAATTGAACAAATACCTAGTAGTGTTTTGTATACGCAAAAACACTGACTGAACGTTTAGTTATTTACTGTAAAGGCAAGGCCATGGGTGGTTTTATGGAGGTCTTTGCAATTAATAGCATAGTTACTCCAGAACAGACACTGAATTTTAATTACTTGTTTAACTGTGGCAACTATCCAGTTGGGTTAGGCAAAGGCACCGTAACACGTTGAGCAGAATGTGTTATCTGAACTTTTAATTGTGGGACTGGCTAATATATGAAAATTCTGTATTCCTATATTTTTATAAAATGTTATCATTAAAAGTAATTGCACTATTAGTGCATAAAATGCTTTGTAGAATTATGAAAACAAAGAACTATGATTGCACTTCCATTAAAGTGTCTCTTAAAATACAGCATAGCTGTTGCTAACTCACTGTATTTTAATATTTAAAATAACTGTTTAACAGCAGCATTAGGTTTTATTAACTTAAGATACAGGCTACATTTAATTAAATGCAGTCACCATGGCAACATATGCCAGTTAAATTTAGAGAAGCAATGCTACCCAGTGGTTTCTTTCACTGCTAAGAATTGTGGGATTAGTTGGATAGAGTAACACTGCACTGTTTCATTAGGCTACTGCCAGTTAACTTTTCACAGTTTGGCACATTTGGACTGTAAATAGACATGAAAAAATCTTTGATTTTAAAGGGAAAGAATATCCCCTAAAACTTGTTCCTGGAGCAGTACTACAGAGAAGCATTAAATACCTCCGTTCACACTGCTAACAAAAATGAAAAACGAGTAAGGAAAAGTTATGGAAAACAAAATCAAAATGCAAATGAACTGCTAGATGTTATTTTGGTGAAATAATGAGTTCTAAAAAATGGAATAAACTATTTCTTAGGAAAACCAACCAAAATAATCAGTGTAAGCCTTTAATCCATACTTTCAAGTTAAGGATCATCAACCTAAGGCTAAACAGATGCTGCATTGTATTAGGAATGTGGAATACAACCTACTTATTCCTTTCTCTTGAGAGCAAAAAGGCAAATACTACCTAATTAAATACAAAGGATATTCCTTGAAAGGTTCACATTATTATGAAGAACTACAATTCAAGAGAACTCCTAAATATCCGTTGTTACGTCAGTGGTTACAACTGAGCTGCAATTATGTGGATCAAAGCCTCCGTAATGCTTACTCCACATACTGTACCATCTGTCATTGCCATTCTTTTACTCCATTCTTTTACTGTTTTTTATTCATACCAGATGCACATGTTCAGTCCATTCACTTAAGGTTTGAGGAGTCTGACTTGAACTATCTCCTGAAGCATCCAGGGTGCTTGTTACCTCCCTGTTATTATCACCAATTTGTGATACCGTTTCACTTGGAAGAATGCTTTCTTCAGAAGTGCTTTCCTCTGTTTGGGTTCCTCTGCCTTCATTTTTGAGTGCATCCTCAAACAGTGCATGCTCTTCCTGAGGCTCCCGCCCTGTGTCTGTAAGATTTGGTTGCCCTGCTGACCCATCTTCAGTACTGGGTTGCTGTGACTCCTCATCTGTTTCTGTACTTGTTGAGGGGATCAGAGCAATACTCTGTGGGTTCATGTCATGAAACCAGGCCATAATATTCCCAAGTAGATTTTCATTGGTATTGGGATCTTGACTGCTGGAATCAGCATCACTCGATGTTGAGTATAATCCACTTCTTGTATCGCTGCAGGGGTGTGAATGAAGACGATCGGCTGCGAAGGGATCGTTGCCTGCACCCAGTCTCATCAGACTGTCACCGAGTTCTAGCAGCTCAGAGCTGCTCAAAGCACCCCTTGGGTTGTCTATACTTCTGGGAGCAGAGTCCAGTCTTGTAGGCAAAGAGGTACCTATTGCTCCTAAAGATGCCTCATTATTTAGAAAGTCTCTAGTTTCTTCATCGATGGCCAAGCCAGATTCTTGTAATGACAGCTGAATAGCTAGCAGGATGTTTGGGTCATCTTCATCCAGAGAACTCAGAGCCTGTGGAAATACATAAGGTTGCTCTCAGAATAAAACTTGCATCTTGTTACATATTTTGGATGAAAAGTAATTTTGGCTCAAATCTGAAATTCATTCATTATTCCTGTATGTCCTTTATCAGAATAAATTTTTACCAAAAGAGCTGACAACACAATTTAAAAGGTAACTATTGCTATGTCAGTGATTGTTTAGGAACTCTTACCAGTATGAATGAGTAATTTGTTGTCCTAGGTTCTCCCTTTCTCATTGAAGAATTAAGAAAATTTGCAGAGAGACAAAATGACACAGAAAGGCAGAGCAGAGGAGAGCAAGCAAAGCAGAGAGAATGGAAAAGAGATTAGGGGAGATACCTGAAGAGAATCCTGGTTTTCAGAGCGACTGACAGGGGTATAGTCATGAAGCGAAGAGCTGTGCAGAATACCCATAGAAGCTGAACTCACCATGGAGGTGCCATGTCTTCTACTACTGCCCCCTTCCTGAGTGTCTGTTTGGGCAATCAAAACAAAAACGGTTGAACAACCAGCTAGGAAGCCTCCTCCACTATTATTTACTGACAGAATCTCTTCCTTCCTTTTGGATTCTAGTTGTGCAATTTTACTCCTTTATTCACTCTGAATGAAATAATCCAAACCACTCCTTCCACACCAGCTCTTAGACAGTGGTGAAAAACTAGTCCTACTGTTTTAGGAGTGACTGCCTGCTCATTTGTGCCTTTCTGACCTCAGTACCCTTCTCTGTGAAAGGATGGGCTATGCCACTGGGAGCATGGGCAGAAGGGACAAAGTGTTTCTAAGGCATATACATGATTTATGGAAAGTCCTGAAAATTACTGCATGTAGACGCAAATACAGGATGCATTTACAGGTGGATTACAAACCATGTTTGCCCATTTCTCTGTTCTTTCAAAGACAAAACCTCAACTGTAATGTTAACATTATAATAATTTTTACTGTAACACTGCAGCACAATTAAGAGTAGAGTCGTTAGTGAATGCTTCAGCAATTACTGACATTGCTGTTTTCTTAAAACAACCAATAAAAAAAACAGAAGTAAGATGCTGTTTCCAGAAAAAACTGCTCTGTAATGAAAAGAAATGTAAATCTTTTTACTTTGGAAAATGGAATTTTCTACTCCAAAACTCAAAACGTGACAACTGAGACAAAATAATTGTGTGCTTTAACAGTGTGCACTGGCCATTGCTACTACACCCAAGCGTTCAGTCAAAATCTAGTCCTTGAACTAAGAAGACGGTTTTGCATTTTATCTGTAATATGGAAGAACCAAAGCTCACCACAGTTTTGATTACTTTTTCTAAAATAAAGGCTGCATGTTATCCTTTCTCCTCAAAGGATTTTGTCTTTTGGTTTTAAAGAACAAGCTATGTGTTTAGTTCATGAGACACAGCAATGAGAGTGTGCAGCATGGCTAAGAGACTGAGCACACACACAGACTGGCAGGTCTGCACAAAGTGTCACAGTATGATTTGGATTCCAGCTATTCCTGTACCTTTGCTAAGGTTCTGGCAGAACTGAGCCAGCCCGAACAGCCAAGTCCCAGAGAGACCTTAAGGACTGCGCTACCAGTTGTAGCCCTGCTTGGAAGAGCAGCACTCTGGAAGTCACAGCTCAGGCCAGCTTCTTTCCTGGCTTCCTTTGCCAATACAGCTTCTGAGCAGAGTTTTGGAATACAGCCTTGTTACTCTCTTCCACAGACCTGTAGCCTCTACACTCTATGCACAACTGGTTCTTTTCACTGGTGTAGAAGAGCTGCTGTATGTACGAGTGAGCTTCAAAATTTCTTCAGAAAAGCAAACCTGTGCTGGACAGCTGAGGAGTTGTTAGTGGGGAGATCAATGCATGTCTCTTTAACAACAGCAGCAGCCACAGTGAAGTCAACAACACTTCTAAGATCACATAAAAAAACTGCAGGGATAAGCCTTTATGTTGTATCCTGGAAAATACAGCAACGTATTTGAAACTTCTTTAAATTGTATCCACAGAAGAACAAACACTGTGGTCACTACCAGCAATTTCTGAAGCAGGAAGAGAAAAAAGCCAGCCCCAGAGAGGTCCGTACCTAATGTACTCTCACTGGGGTCATCGGGGTCTGGAGTATTACTCAGCAGACTGTGCATGTCTCCACGTCGACGCTGTCTGTGCCTCCTCCGATACTGAAATTCAGCATATTCCTGCATAAACCAAAGGTTACAAAACACAGGGCAGCATGCAGTACTATTTTTCTGCGGAACAAGCACCACATTTTTATAAAAAAATGTGTGATTTTATATGTTTATTATAAAATCACCTGCTTTCAGAAAAATTAATTGCAAGTTGTATCATGCAACGCTTAACATAAATAACAAAAATATCCAAGGTAATCCTAAATCTATAAAACAATGAATTAGCAAAGAAAAATACTAGATGTACTACCAACATTTTAATACTTGCAATCTCCTTTTTTAACAATTCCAAGAACATGTTTTGTTTAAAATCTTTGACACTAAACTTTACCTAAGCAAACATTGACACATTTTTTAATAAATGCATACCCAGTGATTTTAGAACATAAAAACAACTGATGTGAATTAGACCAATAGATAATCTCAGAATCTCTGCTGCCAGCAACTGCCAGTAGAAAATAACCTTTAAAAGACTACAGAAAGCTGGCAGACATACACTGGGACTTGATATAATTTTCCTAGCCTCCAGGACACTGTGGAACATCTTAAGCCACTTCTGACACTCTTCTACTGAGTAGTCTTTGAAGGATTTTTATTCCATGAATTAGAAATCTCCTCTATTTTTGTTTAACTTGAGCTGCTAATGAGCCATACCATCTGGATTGGAACTCCTGCAGCCTGTGTTTTCTCATATTGTGTGTAGTTGACAAAGACAGTTTATATAACATTTATGGAAAAGACTCTTGACCACATGAAGCTAACAACATCCCAAGGCTTAATTATCTTAATACTTGGATATGATTTGCATATTTTTCCTAATATTAAGGAACTGCTTTTATGCTTGAAGGGAAATTTCTAGGTATCTTTTTTGGTATGTCCAGCTGACACTGAGCCTGACTGTGTGGTAGGACCTTGTGTTAATTTCAGTTATTCATTTACACAAGGCAATCAAACTATGCACATAGGTACTCACTCTTCTCTTCAGAAAAGAATACTGCTCTTTATTTCTGTGAACTCCAAGTTCCTGAAATCTGTAATCCGAAGGATTCATTTGGCCAAATGAATTGGGAAAGACAAGAGTATCATTAATTTTCCTTTCCTATATTAACTCTTCATCATCAATATCTAAAGTACCTACAACTTAAATCCAGAAGTGTTGTTTCTCTTACACAATGACCTCATTAATGTAGATGGCATTATGAGAGTATGTTTTCTTTCCATGAACTTTCTCAGACCAAGTTCTTATTCATAATGACATATGCAAGACAAAAAAAATAGTCATAAAATCCTGAGTGTGGGCAGATTTTTATCCATGAAATTGTAAGAAGATCAAAAAGTAGCTTTATTGGACCAGACAAAAGGTCAATTTAGTCCAATATTCTGTCTTCAACAGCAATTAGTAGTATTATGCTTGTTAGTCTGTGGAACACCATAAAGAAACAAGGCAAACATGAAGTGATTCTTCTTTAAAATATTCTTCCAGCTCTTAGAGATCTCAGGAATTTTCTAAATGTAAGGCAGTGCCTCAAACAACAGAAAATCAAACTTTGATATAGAACAATATAACAATTATTTAAAAAATATACAATTATATCACTCTGAATCAGAAAAGGAATCACGTGAAGTGATCACTGAACACTAAGATTTATTAATCATAACAGATCTTAGCTCTCATTTGTTTGCAATAAAATACTAGATTTTACCAATAGCCACTTATAATTTTTGGTTGCTTATTAACCTTTAGAAAGTGATCTTAACAACTGCTACTTATGAAACCTTATTTCTCATTGCATGGAACAATTTTCTACATGTGAGCAAAAGAAGTTTTAACTTTGTTGGGTAGGAACATCCTGGTTTCACACAAAGTTTTAACAACCAGCATTCCTTGTTAAAACCAGTAAGATTTTGTTTTCTATAATAATCTGCTATACACAGTCATTCTACTACTTGTCAGTAAAAGTACAGCTCTATGTAAAATATTTTGCAGTGAAATTCACTAGAATAAACCAAGATGACTATTATTAATTCTACAAAATTCCTTTAGCATAGGCGGTTGCAAGTATTCATGACCGCTACATAGCAAAGAAACCAACTTGCATCACACAGTGCCACATTTAGGCAAATCATAAAAACTCAGAAGCAGATCATCTAAGCACAGCTGCAATTGCATCTACTGCTAAACAGCCTTTCAACACATTTCTTACCAGCTTCTTCTCATAACCAGTTCCACTGATACAGTAACATCACAATGAGTTTGATATTATCAGATGGGGGATTATCTCAAAAGAACTAAAGGAACTGAACAGGAGAAGCAGCTGATTTTTTGTAGAGAAGCGAGCCATGTTCTCACCAGCGTGATGCTCACCAACAATAGCAAAGGAAATATACAGAAAAAGTACATGGAGTTTTCTAGGATGCTTAAAAATGACTAGCTAGAAAGAAAACAGCAAACAAGGAAATGTTGAAATCAAGTTTCCTTCCTGACTGAATGCTTTAATCTAATGTTCTCAAAACATTAAATAAATATTAAGATGATAAAAGAAAGCTCTATGAAGCTCCTCATATTTTAGAGCAGAGTCTCAAAAACTACTTACTCTTTCCCATATACAGATTGTAGAATATTAATTAAAAAATTGTAATTTTCATTCTTGGTAAAGTAGCGGAAGTTAATGTCATTTGAGTATGCAATTTCCATCCTGCTTCAATACATAACAATAAAAATAAATATCTGAAATATTTAACAATACTTAGGAGTATGCCTACATGCTTTTGTTGGATTGTGACAGAGAATGGAAATTTTTTAGACCTTCTGTCAAATTCTGCTGAACTGATACTGCATTCAAAAGTAATCTACACAATTTCATACATTTATTACTTTAAGGTTCTCCAGCACACAGACAACAGTTTATATTCAATTTTAAAACTGGTTATGTACTTGGAAAACGATGAATGTAAAATAGCTTGTCTAATGCCACCTTAAATAACAATATCCATGTTAGAGGCATTGTTTAGAGTCACTGCACAAGTAGTTATGAATATATTTCCTTCTATTGTGAAAGAAATGAAATGGAAAGCTTAACCAACTTGAAATGCTTTGACTCAAGATAAGGAAGCTCATCATGCAGATTGTGATCATACCTGTGTTTCTAGCATATGCAGAACTAAGTTAAAAAAATTAAGAAGAAATAGTTTACCTCAGGGGATGCAAATCCTAAATACTCCCAATCCCATGTTCCACCAGCAAAGCTATAAAATGGAAAGATATACCATCAAATTTAGAAATAGAACAAATATGAACAACCTCCAGAGCTTCAAAACCTATTGAAATCTGAAAACGAGTGCAATTGTAGCTCTCTAAACTTAACAAGTCTTCCCCTTTAATTCTTGACTCAAAATCAATTCTGAAAACACTACAGTTGAATTGTTGACTGTTCCAGACATGCCTGATACGTGTAGCAAATACTTAAGAGATTTTTGAAATGTACCAGGGATTTAGTGACAATCTTGATGGAAAAAAGTGAAATGGAAGCCATGACATCTAATCATTAATATATCTCAAATGGGGAAGCAATTTAGGTTGCAACACACAGAGCAGTGATCCTCAAAAGGAAAAATACATTTTTCCCAAAGGCTGTAATTCCACAAGAATCAAATGTTCAAGAAAATATCAGTATCACAGTGAATTACAACCACCACACTTAGCATCTACCTCATAGTCAGAGAACAGCAGTGAATTCACCCACTTTGGCAGCTATCAAATGAAATTTTTTTGACTTGTGCATTGTTCTGGGTGGATTACCTGCGCCTGGGTGCTTCTGGAGAGTCTGCAGGAGCAACACCACGGGCCACAGAGGCCAGGAACTCCTGTCGCTTCTGCTGCACGAGACAAGCTGCTCGGATGATTTTATGGCGAGGCGTCCGAAGGTAAGGCCTGTTCACTTTCTGTGCAAGGTCTTCAGTGACCATTTCTAGGTCTGTCTGCAATAGTTAATAATACAGAAAAAACTGTTTTACAGTGAAATGCAAATCAGGAAGAGCTCTTCTCCATAAATACTGAGTGCAATGATAACCATTTTCCTGAAAATACCTTATGAAATACCAAAATACGCCAAAATGTCTGCCCCATAGCCTACTCTTTTACTGACATACATTCTGTCCTCTTGGACAGAATCCAGCTTGGAGCAGGATTTCCTTGCACTCTGAAATATTGAATATCTTCGAGGGACCTAAGGGACAGGAAGGGAGGCAGCAGTCCCAGGTACTCCCCCAATTCTGCCTCCAGCCAGATGTCAAGCAGATCAGTAGGGAAAGACAGAAAAGAGAAGCTAGAGAAGACTCAAGCTAAAATGTAACCCTCAGAAAGCAGATTAACGGGAAATTTTCTTTCTTTCCCCTTCCATCCATCCTTATCCTTTTCCTTTGCAAAGTGATATTAAAAAAAAAAAAAGCTACCTTTCCCAAACTTGGTTGCAAATACAAAACAGGTATATCAATTTTATACTACAAAAATGGCAAAAAGACACTGATAATTAATATAAAAAATATAAAGTGCCGTTAGGAAAGTAAAATACATCCATGTATTACCTGCATAAGTTCAAATATTTCTTTCTTTGTGCTTTTAGGCTCCAAAAAGAATCCATACGGATAAGAACACTTAAGAATGCGGCGAGTTTTTAGAAGCTCTTGCACTGCATCTTCAATGAATGTGGTATCAGGACAGCCTCCCTCAGCTGCAATATGAAAACAAGCATTGGGAAAGTATTTTCCTGCTGATGTCAGCATTACTTTTGTGCATAACAGTTAAATATTTTGCAAGTAAAGAGCAGCAAGTTCTCAATGACTGCACAGTGTTCTTAGAAGCAAGCCCAGAACATTAGCTTCTACCTTACTAATGCTACTTTGTCCTTGAGGCCTTGGAAAAGGAAGATTTACTTTACATTTAACTTCCATCCAATGTTTATGAATTCTAGTACTGGAGGGATCACATCACACAGCAGACTGATGTGAGCTCTATGCAAAAAGGAGTTTAGCCATAGCAGTGTTGATGGGATTTCAAATCAAAGGCATAGATCACAGCAAATACTTACTTCCACTGAGAGCTCTACTCAACTGCTCCATCTTTTCTTTGGCTGTTTTTAGAAGGCGCTGTTCTAACTAGAAAAACAAAATAAATAAATACAGTTATATTTGGATTAATGAAACAGAAACAAACATCAGTAAAAACAGCTTGACCCACACCTGGTAGCTAAGTTCATGGTTCTTAAATCTTGTATAATAGTGCATAAACCTATCAAGCTCTTGAAATCTTCTATGCTTCTTTTCAGCCTGGAAAATAATGAGGAAACAAAAGAAACCAAAATCAGTCTTATCATTTAATACACCAATCACCATTACATATAATTAAATAATGATCTGTTTCTATTCTGACTATATATAAAGTATTGTACACAAGGCCACATAACTAAACAGACAAAAGTAATTTTTGAAATTCACAAGGCTGCAAACGCTGCAGCCAAAGAACTGATTCACTGTCAGTGCCTGCTATTTAATGCAACTTTCCAAAAGCCAAAATTAAGGCATGCCTTCTGTAGGGCACAGCAGCTAATTACAGGACCAGCATGCTCATTTCACAAAAGGAAACCATGTCACAGAGAAGTAAAACAACTTGAGTAAAGTCACCAGTGGTTGTTACCAAAGTCAAAAGCAGAAATCTTATGTATCCACAAATAAGTAGTGCTTTCTTTCTGTCTCTTTGATATGTTTAAAGTTGTATTTATCCATTTGGAACACTGGTTTGGAAGAATCTTGATTAAACTTATCCTAAATGGGGAATTGCAGCCTTAGTGATATTTTTCAAACACACACATTCATTTGTTACCTCTACTGTCATCTCCTTGGACTGTTCCTCTACATGCTGAATAACTTCATAGCGAGTGCACCTGTAGTAGCCTCCAGTGGAAGAGCTGTGCTTCTTCCATTCTTCTAAGCATATCCAGCAAAAGTCATATTTGCACTTCAGAAAAATGGGAAAAAAACAAAAAAAGCTGAAATATCTTAGATTTGCAGTTAGGGATCATTATTCCTACATGGATAACTTAATTAATAGCATTCTGAGTGTAAAAAATTTTTGAGAAGCCTCCTTCCTATTCTACTTACTAAGGAGATCTGTTTATTAAACCATATCAAACACGTCAGTCATAATTTTTGTTCCTTGGATCACAAGACTGTGTTGGATCTACATGTTAAGTTTTAAGTGAATGAAATAAATCAAATGGCAAATACAGCTTATCAGGCCTATTTTTTTGTTCTTGTTAAAAAAACAGTCCCATTTCTTTAAATAACACAGAAACTATTCATGACAAAGAGTGATTTTTTTTCCTAATATTACTTAAAAAACATGATTACTGGTATTTTTGTCATGTGGTGTTTCTGATACAAAATACTGGTAACTATTAAAGCAAGAGAGAAGTCTGAACAAACTTTGATAAGCAACTAATTCCAGGTGATCCTTTTCTGCATCGACTGAGTAAAGTGCTTTCAAAACAGGTAAGACCTTACAAGGAGGTGTAAGGTGACTTATGCAGGCCTCTCTGCATCAGAGAAGATCAAGATGTGTTGAGTATTCCCAATTCTGCAGCAAGTTCTCAGCTAGTTAATCTCAAAATAACTGGAAGCTATTTATGGATGGGTAAGCGAAAGACTTCACAATTTGGTGAATCATGTTTATCTGTCTTACAGATGAGGAAAGAAAATTTACATTAATTAATATTAAGCCTTGAGCATTATTAGTGGCATTTGATAAATTAAATTGCATTTCTTCTCTCTTTGATAAGTTTAACCTTTCCAGGAATACCTACGCCATACCAGATGTGTTTGTCAGCAGTTATTTTATACTATCACTTAGGTGTATTACAGGAAGCAATGAAATCTAATTCTTACGTTGTACTTTTGCTAATTTTGTCTCAAAAATCAGTAGTGCTGATCTTCTAAAAAGCAATGCAGACTAGAATATTTCTTCTTGTTATTCTGCTGTTCCTTCTTGCTTTTAAACATCTTTTAAAGCTGCTGGCTTATAAAAATGGTAAGAAATTCTGAGAATGAAGTATGAGAACAACTGTGTATAGAAGCGTTGTGTATCACTGCATCGTTTGCCTATCATTCAAACCCATTCATATTCATTATAAGAAAAAAATCTTTACGAAATATTTAAAGATCATATGAAACAAGCTGTTTCACAAGCAACTGAACTAATAAAGCTTAACTTCCAATTAATTTATGTGTATATGCTCCTACTGTAATAATCTCTCAAATTATCTCTCCCAAAGTATCTCCCTCCTGACCACTCCATTATATTTCTTTTAATCTCTCATATCACCAAAAGCCTCCTCAAAACCCATGATTCACACAGTGTTCCCAGACCCTCTTCCCAGTATCTCAGTCTCATTACACATTCAAAACCACATCATCTGTTTCTACATACCTCCCACACCCAAACTCATTTTCAAGAAGGGCAAAAAGGACAACCCTGGAAACTGTAGCCTCTTGGGCTCACTTCAGTGCCCGGTAAAATCATGGAAAAGATCACTCTGGGAGGTATTGAAAAACACCTGGAGGACAATGCAGTCATTGGTCACAGCTGGCACAGCTTCCTGGGGGGAAGTCCTGCTTGTCGAACTTGATTACCTTCTACAACAGGGCAACCCAGGTAGCTGATCAAGAGAAGCAAGGTGATGTGATCTTTTTGGACTTCAGCAAAACTTTTGATACTCTCTCTCTCCCAGCCTCCTTCTGGACAAAACGTCCAGCACACAGCTGGATAATGTGTTATGTGATGGCTTGACTTGGACACAGGACTCAAAAGAATACTAAGTATGCCTCTGACACTAAATGGGGAGGAGCTGTTGACTCCCTCAAAGGCAGGAAAAGGTTCTTCACCCAGAGGGTGTTTGGGCACTGGAACAGGCTCCCCAGGGAAGTGTTCACGGCACCAAACCTGACAGGATTCAAGAAACATTTGGACAATGCTCTCAGACACATGGTGTGACTCTTGGGGTGTCCTGCACAGGGCCAGGAGTTGGACTTGATGATCCTGGTGGATCCCTTCCAACTCAGCTTATTCTATGATTCACTCCTGAGCTCTGTTTTATGTGTCTTTATGATGACTGAGCCTTGTAGCATCACCACCTGGGCTTAACAAATCCCATCTGCTGCCTGGCCACAGTCTGAGCCAAGCAGAACAGGTAATTGCTGAGCAGGTAACAGCTGGGCAGGTATTTCAGCCTCTCTCCTGGTGGCAGTACAAATGAAGTCTCTGCACCATACAGCCACCTAGTTTCATGAAACCTGCAGCAATTTATTATCTATGAACCCCCTCCTATTTCTTGAAATCAAAGTACCCATAAGGTTAAAAATGACTATAGACAGTGGAGTGAGAGTGCAGGACTGCATAAGCCGTGCCTTGTTAGAAGTTGGGCTCATAAAACAGTAAGAAAATGCCTGCTTAATTACAGAAAGATGATTGCATGAGTAAGGAGTATCCTCCTCTACACCAAGGTACATGCTGGATGCTAAGAAGCAGTCATAGCCCATCGTGTAGTGGGCTTGAGCAGACCTCCCTGCAAAAAAAGGCCAAAGCTCCATCAGGGATGGTTACTTCAGCAGAGGAAGCAACGAGGTGATCACTATTCCTTGTGTCCAAGCCATGCAAGGAGCTTGAGGACACCCTTCCTCACCAGGCTGAGGGGAGGCAGCTGCTGTCTGCAGAGATTGACACAAAGAATCTGTTTTGAGGACACTCCAAGCTGCCTATAAGGTACAGCATCAAAAAAGAAAAGAGAACTCTGGTTGCCAGCCAGTGTCTCAGAATGGTAAATTATCTACATTCATCAGTGTTTAATGGTTGAAGTCTTCTCCAGCCAGAAGCCACACTGTTCAACTGAGCACACTGGCAACAGCTGCAACAAATATACCTCATACAGTTTTTAAAAGTATGGAATTTATGAGTTCTTTTAAAAACCATTTAAGACAAAAAAACCCAAAAACCCCAAACCAGCAAACTGGGCATAAATCAAAGTGGAGGAGAATGTCTTCTGCTGCCAATGATGCCAAAAAAAGCCCCAATCTCCAATTCATATCACAGAAAGAGAGAGACTGTGACAATATAAAGAAAATGTGTTCTGCATAGCAATAGAGACCTGCACATTTTCAGAAAAATAAAGATAATTACTACCTAAATCTGTTAGCCTTTTACTGGAGACAACTATGTCAAGTGTTTGCTACTTTCTTATTTTTAATGATGCTCCTCAAAGAGGTAATAGTTGTAGTTACGTAAGATATTTCTGACATAAAGAAACGTTTTCTAAATATGCTGCTTTTAACTAACTTGAAAGAAAAAGCATTTTCAAATGATACTGAACTCATGGCAAGAATATTTTTTCTATTTTGGTAACACAGCGCAAACTTGTGACTAATTTTCTGGGTGCTGTCATCAATAAATTTCCATTGGAATCACTCCTTGCTGTCTTTTCATTCCTACTGATGGATTCCTGTTTAGAGTTTTCCATCTAAACTTCTCTGCTTTGTTGCTATGTTAGAGAAATAATGCAAAAGAAAAATATAGTAAGGCAAAACCTTCCTTTGAGCTTAGCCTTCCTTAAAATGTTACATCTGCCAATTAAAACTTTTCTTTCTCTTTTACATTATTAATGACTATTAAACCATCAATTATTTCTGCTTCCTTGAGTTTCATACTGTATTGCTAATAATTCTTAGGTATTTATGAAATTTCAATCATTACAATGTATACTTGTCAGGCAAACAGGTTTCAGTAAATATTAAACATTTTCTAAATACATGTAACCTTCCATTTGCTCATTATCTAATTCTTGCAACAGGTTCCACGAGCTACCAGGCATGACACTTCAGAGCTTTTGGACCTCTGTGATCCTAAAATAGATACAGGACATACAAACCTGAATTATGATTCCACAGGAAATCACCTTATGGGTCCTTCTTACCTTTGCACACTGCATGTGGTTGCATCCCTCATTCTTCTGGATTGGAGACTTGCAGTTGGCACAAGGTTTGGAGTTGGTCAGTAACCACAGGCAGTTAGCAGCGTCCTCATAGGCCTCACTCACTCCCACAACTTTTTGAGGGTGACAGGAGGATATGAAGCATGCAAAAACAGAGAGGTTGAAATTGTACTTGTGCAATGTTTCGTGAAAATCAGATTAGGAAAGATGCACGTTTCCCTGTTTCTTGAGAAAATATTGAAGTTTTTTACTATATGTCTTTCTCGCATATATTTTATTATTACATGTTCTAATTTACACATATTATATATACTATAACAGATATTATATACTTATTATTTCTATATATTCCCACACATATATTTGTATACAAATTTATATACAGTATATATGACAATTACAATATATAAATGGGCAAATACATATATGAAAAAACAAGGCATAGTTTGACAAAGTAGGGTGCATTTTGCCACTTTGTAAAATTTCCTATGCTTTCCAAAGTATTTATAACATACCATGGAAAGGCTCTAAACTGTAGTAACCAGAATAAGTTAGTTGTATTCAAATTGCTGTAATCTTTACTTTTTTTGTTAACATTGACCAAGAAAATGTCTGTCCTGTGTAAACCCAACCTTTATTAGTTATTTTAGTCAATGTTAAATATCATTAAGCCATTTCCTACAATTCCCTTGCAGTTCACCCTCTGTTAAAACCTTACTATTATTATTGTCACCTGTTGGCTTGAATTAGTTTTAAAGCACATAAAAATCTTCATGGAACACTACTCAATCAGAGGAGCAGACTGGGCTAAAATTAAAATTGGACAGGGTAAATGAAGTTATATTCAGGAATAAATTGACTAATTAATGAAACAACGCTTTCAAAGGAAGGGAAGGAGTTTTGCATACCCTGAATGAACCACACATGTATTTATGGGGAGGAATGTTTTACAAAGAAGTCCACCATAGTGCTGCAGTTAAAGTGTGAAGCAGTCCCTCGTTCAGGGGTATAATTTTCTTCCCCTTTTACCCTATTTTTCAACCAATGTCTGAGTTTTTACTTAATGCAACTAAAAAAACCAAAACTGTCTAAAATGAAAATATCAAAACAGCAGCAAACCACCCGTGCTCTCCCTGTCAGCCCCTCATGACTCTTACGTTCTTCTGGTTTCATTTCAGATATTTTCTGTAGCCAGTCCTTCCAGGTTTGGCAGTCGCAGGGTTCATGTGCTTCACCAAGACATTCCCTGAAAAAGAAGGTGTATACACAATTACTTATAACTTAGCAATTTAGAATGAAAGTTAACATTGGTTTACGCTAAAAAAAAAAATACATGCTCAAAATTTAATTAAGTCAGGAAAACAAAAGCCAGCTAAATAACATTGTTTTAAAATACACTTAGACTACTTGCTCACAAGCATAGATGACCATTACTAATAAAGAATTTAAATGAGACAGGAAAGGAAAGAAGCTTCTTAAAATTACTATCTGAAATAAATCATCTGGCTTGCAGTTTGTTCTTACACCTGGGTATGATTTTAGTGCCACAGAAGTGCTAGTATAGTTTCTGTGATAAAGGTAAACCAGACTGCAGAGTTTATCCAAAAGTTTATCCAGAGTAGGTAGTTTGCTGTAGCAGAAGTGTATTTTATGTAGAATTACTTGCATCTGTTCAGTTGCAATAATCAACCTTTAACTAGATTCAAGCTTTTAATCTAGAACAAGATTGAAGCCCTTCAACACCAGCTTAAGTATTTATGGATGTTTACTCTTTCCACCAGAGCCTATTAAATGGGGGCTGGAACTTATTTACATGGACACAGTGGCATAATAAGTCTCTTGAGCTTCCCCTGAAGTTCCTACTAGGATTAAGGATGGCAATCACTACTACACAATGGTAGCAGATATATGGCTTCCAGATGGTGCTTCAGTGTGGATGTCTCAATATGCACTCTGGATTTGTAATAACTCCTCTTTTTCTACTGGAATGGCAGCAAATAGCCTCAGACATCTGCTGTATCAAAGAAAATAATTTCAGATGGGCACCAGCTGCATCAGAGCATACCCAAGTTTGCTGCAGATCCAATGGTGAACTGCTCTCTTGCAGTGCAGGTTCAGAAGCTACATCAGTACTCTTCTGATTGCTCTTGTCCACATTTTAAGAAGGAATTCAGGAACAAAGAAAAGGTTATGGGAACAGTTTTGAACTTTATTCACCTTAACTAGTCTGCTAACAAAAAAGCTTAAATTCACCACACATGGATCTCTAGTTTGGACTTAACATCTTAGTTGGGAAAGATTATACCAGAATGAATAACTGGTCTGTAATAAGGTGATTTCAGCCTTGGTTGAAAGCTGACACCTTTCACATCTGTGGGACAGTGGGACACTTAAATCATTGACTTCAAGAGAGCCAAGACCCTCTCACACAGTATTTGCTACCAGAAAAGACTGAAACTAGCAAAGATTTAACATTGACAAGTTCTGTTTTAAGTTAAAAGCTGATTGGTCAGTCTTTTATGGGGGGTGAGAGGAGGGACTTATCTCTCTGATGTCTTCAAATTTGTAAATTTGTGGATTTTTTATGAAGTGCAGTCATATCTGTATCTAAATCTTTATATCTATATCACAGTCACAACAGTTGTTCAAGAACAACTTCCCATGGAAGAAGCTCCTTCCTCAGCCCACCCATAAAAACAAGGATTTTTATGCTGGGATGTCATTTTACTAGAGTAAGAGCATTGAGCCTACTGTTCATGAATGTTTTTATGAAAGTTGTATTTTGGATAGACTTCCTGACAGCAGTGAACGACAGGAACTAACACCGAGCAGCTGTGCCAATTAACAGCATGAGCCTCCCCCGACGCCTCGCTCAATACTCAGCAGGATGATTTATTTGAAGGTGCAATACATACTTATTAAAATTGTGGCAAGTTTCAACACAAGTTAAGATTCATGGAAAGGCTAGAAACGTCACCAAAGAAGACTGTAGTTCTGGATTTCTTCCCCTCATAGTAATATTTGTATTGCATAATAAATTTTGAATCAAAACAGCAAAACACTGTTGCAATTCTAACTGGGTTCCCAAGTGCACCTGGAAGAGCTGTTGCTCCTGCAGAATGAGACTCTGACCTTGGTCCATATCTAGGATGAAAGGAGTGAGGACTGATGGTACAAAGAGAAGTGTGCAACTGCCTGCTAAGAGTATTTTCCAGAAGTGTCTGCTTGCTACAATTCCTTGTGTTTCTGAAACTGCATGAAGGGGGTTCCAATATGTTGAACGGAACTGATAATAAACTGATGTAGGATTTGTGCACAGTTTTCATGCGTACTACATTTAAATAATTCAGAATGCTTTTTCTGAAAGGGAATAGAATTTTGTATTTGCCACAATTGATTACATTTTGTTGAAGCTGCTAGTGGTGGGCAATGAAAACTGAGTAAATTCCAGGAAACTCTGTACTGAAGAGGAACATTCCGACTCCTACATTAAAAAGAAAAAAAAAAAAAATTCTCAATAGGCTCAGAGAATTTTCTTGCTTTTATGAGCATGAAGGCTATAGATCTGAAAAAAAACTAAGTGATTATCTAGGGGTTGGTTTTCTAATACTTAAATTCTGAAGAATCCCTTACTAAATGCAGTATCAATTGCCATTACAATGTCTAAGCTGTAGATTACCTGGGTAAAACTTGCAGAACTGACAGAAATATGGGACTGTGGGATGTGCTGATTGAAATTTAAAGAGACAAAGCAAGCAACCTTTAAACAGACAGTAATGATGAAAACCCTCTGAACTGAGAATACTTTTTTCTCTGGAGGAATTTACCTTTGCACAGTTTTTGTACTGTAAGACTAGTATGGTTGTCCTTAGCTAATGGTTCTGATTTGAAGTACCGCAGGATGCTTTGGTTGCTAGCAGAGCTTTCTTGCCACTGCTGAAACTCTCCATTCACTTTTGTAGGCATGAAAAAAGAGACCCTGGACAGGCCTTCCTGGACATTTCACTGCTAACATGAAGTATTTTTCAAGACCTTAACTGTATTTGCTTGTGCAGTATTTCAAAGCATTAATGTAAAAAGAATATACAGAAATATTATCAGGAAACATAAAAACCCCATTTCTCTCAAAAATTAGTCTCTCAGAGAACATTTTCACACTTGGAGAGCATTCTGGGGAGCTAATACATTTAGTCCATGTAAAGGAAGCAGAAGCTGCCATTGTCTGAAGGTTCATGTCAAAATGGCACTGAAGTGGTCTCAGGTTCCTTCAGGTTAATGGAAAAATTGGTTCTGTGTCCGTAATCAGAAGCAAGGATGAGAGGATGGTACATTCTTGTGAAATTGTACTAACTTTTGTTGTATGTTCACTGGTAGAAAGCATTTTCTGGTTTGTTTCCATGGGATGTGTTTCTTTCTGAGTTCTCCATCCACTGCAAATAACCTCTTCCCAAGAAGTCCTGTCTTCTGGCTTTTGTGGTTGTTTTATTATGTCTATTTTCTATTCTTTTCCCTCTTCTTCCTTTTATTCTTATGGGGACCGAACTAAAATCAAATGCATCTTTAAGAGTTATGATTTGGAATCAAGCAGATGATTTAGGATGTCCCTGTATCATGGTTTCAAGTGAAAAATGAAAAGAATTCCTGAGATTGTCTGAATGTCTACACTTTGGTTGACCCTTTTTCATTTCCCAAAAACATAAAGATGTCCCACTACAACAGTCGTAAATTTTCAGTCTGATAATGTCAAGGAGCTAGGACAGGGCTTCACTCTGCACTTCAGAAAAATATCCCAAATCTCTTTCACTTTTGTTGATGCTGTTATTCCCTTTTCTAGGAAGTGCTGAAGATTGGCAATCTGAGGGATGTTTTAAAAAATATCTGGCTTTTTACTCCTTCTTGAGCTTGTGATCATCTTAAAACTCAGCAGAAGATAACAGAAAGAAAAAGTGTTGAACCTAAAGTGAAGTGACTGAGTGATCCTGCAAACAGAATAGCTATGTGTGAAGGAAATGGTCCTTCATGGCCCCATTTAAGCTCCAGCTTCTTTGATGTGATTCTATCAAAATTCAGAAAGAGCTAAACACTGCTGGTTTTCTACACTACAATCAACCATATACCATGTTTCAATTACACAACTATCCAGACACAAAAATCCCTGTTTCAATATCCCACTTATCCTCCGTCCTCTCAGAACAGAACATCACAGCACTCCATGCTGTTGTTTTGCACCTAACAGAGCCAGTAACGACTGTTGTATCAAAAATCTTTGCAGTGCCCCAAATACTACAATATTTGTGCACATGAGGTTATTTAGTGCATGGATAGAGGACAGTACAGTCATATACCATTCCATACTAATTTCTGTTGCACTCTTGGTGCCAAGTGGGACTTTTAAATTAGTCCCTGGAATAGCAGTGACAGTGAGTTTATGGAGATGCAGGTAAGTTTCCAGTACTAACCAGCAGAAAAGATGTCCTTTTCCACAATCTACTGCAGGGGCTTTTAGCATAGGGAAGCTAAGTGTATCTGATCCTGCTGAATTTGACCCTTGTCTTGTTAGCCTTACTGCTCTTTCACAGCCAGGTATGGGACACCATTTAATAGCAGGATTATTTTCAACAAAGGCCTGTGGGGAAAAAAAGAAAAAAAAGAAAATATTTTACCACATAAGATCAGATTTCATCACTGATATAAAACAATCTCTATACATAATCTTCCCTTGAAGGAACAAAGCCAAAAAACATAAGGACAGACTTGTAGTGACAAGGATAGACTTTTAAATAGAGTTATAGAAAGGGAATAATTTAATTTCACTTTTTTTTAGCAACAACAGTACCAGACTTACAGTAAGAATGAAATTACTTATGTTCCAAACAAAATGTTCAATCTGTGCAAGTTAATTCCTTTGTTATGTGGCTTACAGTAAACTTCTATTATATATGCACTGGCAATACAATCATTAACAGAACTGATTCTTTCAGTTGCAAAGAATTAAAACCTTACTGATTAAACAAAAATCCCACGATAAAATGGAAATCAGAACTAGACTAACTCAGTAATTTATTTCCCATCTTTTTTGGTTAATGTAACAAGCCTTCTTTTGTAAAAACTGTATCTAATAAATGAGGAGGAAAAAGGAACTTCCACCACTTTGCTTCAAACCTATGCTGATCACCAGCCACTTGAAATAAAAGATGCAAAAGATGAGTCAGATCTGGTAATTTAATTTGCATCTTATTGTGTAAGAGTGTTACTGTATTAAAGAGACTTGTCACAGAGAAAGTACTGTACCGTAAATGAAAAAATATTTCTCTACTTCTGCCCTGCCACCACTGATAAAAGAAGCACATTTCTCAAAGCCTAGTTCATTGCTACACTAGTATAAAAGAAGAAAGCAGAATTAAAAGATTGCTTTTAAAAACAAGCTGCAATGATGAAAATAAATACATTAAAAACCCAAGAAAACCAAATCAAGCTTTTCCTACTTCTCTTCCCATAAATAGCAATCATATCAAGTATTGTACTAGTAAGTTTTTTAAAAGGAAACGGTACTACTTCTGAATGAAGTAAAAATAATCCGAAAACTTTTAAAATGTCAGATTGCAAACACAAACAACTCTGGTTGATTAAAACCTTCATATCACCTATTACAAAAATGAGTTTTATCAAATGATTTTATTAATACTACATCAGGTAACATACTGTGGAAATAAGGCATTTCTGCTTAAGGAATACATAAAATGTTCTTTCTTTTTTTCTCAGTGGTATAGCAAACATTGATATTATGCTGTATAATAGCCAATACATATTTGTACATATTTGATTATGAAATTCCACTTGGAAAGTTCCTGATGTATTGCAATATTTCATACAGAAGCTGTAAGTTATTTTTTATAAAATGAAATAGAGTTCAAGAGTACAAGAACAGTTTGATAATATACCTTAATGTCAAATTGAAGGTATCTCTTGTCCATCTCCTTGGAAACCACACTTTCTATGATGTCTACAGGCACAAGCTGGAAACAATCATATGCTGGGCAAAAAATGTTGTGAGCTTCACCCTCCTGAATTTTCAGATTCAAAAATCTGCCAGAATTTTGTTAGTCAGTATTTGTGAATAAAAAGTAGAAGTTAAAAGGCTGTTGAGTACTTTACATTATATTCACAGATAATTCACAGTGATCACTTTTTAAACAGAGAATAAGAACTATCCCTTTCTGCTCAAAAGAGCTATGAATTTGATGAACAACATAACGAAAAAAAAAAAGAACACTGTCATGGTTCAAGTGTGAGCATCATCAGCAATATTTAGCCCTATGTGTTTGTGGTTTCCATCCTTGCCATTTATCAGACAGCTCTGCAGTGTTTAATTAAACTGAGCATAACTTCTACCTTAAATCAGAAACGGAACATGTATGTGTAATTAATCTAGGAAATAATTAATTTAATATACAATTAATTTATACAACTGTGCTAATAAAACCAGGTCTGCTCTTGGACACAAATGTCTAAATGGTGACCCTTTTAGTCCCTGACTACCAGAATGCAAGACAGAACAAGCTCAGAAATCTGCAGAAAGCTGGACTTAAACAGTTGTTGTTTAGTTTCAAAGCTTGTAACAGATTTATTAATCTGACATCAAGGATGATACTCTTCTAATTTTAATCATTGAAAGGACAGGCAGTTATTCTAAGGTAGTCACCTGAGATCCTTTAATAGTTAAGGCAGAGATGCTTGTCAATTCATCCCATCTAATATTTGTATCATACAGTTGGATAACTCAGTCCCCGCTATGCTCCATGTGACTTAGAAACGACTGTCTCAGAATGACGAATTCCACCCTAGACGTGCCACCACAAAGGCGTGCCATTGAACTGTGGCCCTGAGTCTGTGGCTCTGAGCTGGACCCTGTGTCCTGCACAAAGGACACACAGTCCAGCAGCCAAATTAGAAGCACCACATCAAACCAGTGATCTCTTGGTAACTCCCACATCCTGCCCAGTGATTTGCAAGGCAAGAGAAGCACGACTACCAATTTTCTTGCCGCTGAAAAGAACTGCCTTTGGAAAGCTCATAGGGAAAAGAAAGTGCTCTTCCTTAGCACCGGGTCAGTGGGTTCATACAAGTAGGGCTGATCTGCAGGAGGAATAGCTGTGCTGGAATGATGCTGTAACAAGACACTACAGGGGCACAGATCAAGCAGTACAATCTCCTGAATGGGGACACAGATGAATACAAAGCACTGCATACAGATATAATTATTCCTGGGAAATGTGATTAATATTTATACTACCGTAATTGTCCCCATCTGAGTTTTTCACTAGCATGACTATTCTGACCTATGCAGTAACAAGGGCATCAGACTAATAGAACTTCTAAGTGAAATCTACCCTGCAGTTATTAACCCTCAGCATAAAGAAAGCATTTTAATTGCTTTTCTGATTGGAAATGGAATCACAAAGCCTAAGTTTAGCGTGCTAAACTCAGAGGCGGTATTAAGCAGGTGCTTAATTAGAAAGTAAACCCCAGTGCTGCCAACACCACACACACTGAACAAATCAAGAGTAGGCTGATATATTTACACACAAGCTCAAAACATTTGCTTAAGAGTTTTGCTGACTCGGGACAAAAACAAACATTACATAAGCCTAAACCAGTTGGTAACAGTTGTTTGAGTGACAACTAAAATATTCCATAGGTTCAAAGCAGCAATTCTTTGAAACCCGAACAGTACTTTAACATTAGCTGTTTATGGCCTCTGTCCTTTCACTTCAAAATGAAAGTTTCTTAAATGACAGAAAAGTACATATACTCACGCCTCCCAGCATGCTCTGCAGAAGTCATGTCCACAAGGCATATCCACTGGGTCTTCAAACACAGAAATATTACACATGCAAATGTCACACTGTAGATGAAAAAAATGCTTCTGATTAAGAAATACCCTAAAGCTTTTTGCATTGTTAATAGAGTGAGTTACATTGAAAAATTTAAAGTGCTCAATAGTGGAAAAAAAATCTAACTGTATACAGGAATGGGAAGGATTGTGTATCTCTTTCTGTAACTCCCTACCCAAAGAGCGTATTTGGGACTGCCTTTGTAGTGTTCTTGAGCTCAGGAAGTGCTTCACCTTACAGAGTGCTGGAATCAAAGTTAGAGTTCTAGGTACGAAACAGAGCTGCATTTTTCATCAGAATGCAGCCAGAAATGAGTTAGGAGCTGAGAGAGGCTACGGGAAATGTTTAGCATCTCACACAGTCAGGCCCAAAGCAAGGTGAAACAGTTTGGGTGTGCAGCAGCAGAAAATATTTTAAGTAATAACCTACCTATACACTATTTAAAAAAAAGACTTTGAGGTTTTCAATCAAAATAAAGAATAAGTTATGCTACAAATACTCCAACAGAAGATATAATTGCTGAATTTTATACAAGTTAGTACTAAAGAAAAAATAACATTGAATTCTGAGACCCTTACTCTGAAATATTTAAAGCATAGGGATGAAAATACTCATTGCTTGTGGTTACATGTGGAAATAAATATTAATGTTCTTCAATAAATACAAATGGATTTTTCTTTTCATTGAAACAAAGACACTGTAAAAATGTACTTCAGCTTTCAATACATTAGATATTATACACACACAGTACATTTTCAGAAAGTTAGCCTGTGGTATGCCACTTTAAAAGCTCTTGTATTACAGCCAAAACAAAATTAAACCAAAAAGCTGGCCTTTATAGTGTAAAACTCACTGAAGATATGTGCTGTTACTTCAGTCATTTCACCTTTTTGTCGTGCCAAAATTAAATATTTTAAAAGTTGACAATGCATTAAAAATTTTCTCTATTAAATTTATATGAGTTGTAAATTTTGTTTAAAATGCATCTTCAAAATAAGGAATTTCAGGAAGCCCTGAGTTCAAAACAGCAAGCAAAAACATTTACTAGAACTGTTTATAAAATAGGATGCAAATGCAAAACATGTAAAGGAGCTTCATACCTTGCAGTTTTATTTTATCTATTCCTTTTAGTTTTCATTTTCCTGGCAAAATGCAATTTGATTGTTTAGATAAGATTCTTAAACAAACAGGAATACTAAATGGGTAACTCTGGATTTGGGTTTAGACACACTAGATCTATAATGACAATCATTATCCAAACCTGCATTCCTGGCTTATGGACCACCAATGACAAACAAAACACACAATATAAAACTGAAGACATATAATCTTCTGTTCAACATTTTAATTAGGAAATATTCACAGACAATATTTAATTGCTAATGTAAATAAATATACAATAGCTTCTTTTCAAGTATTTTGCAATTAAAGAAATAAAGTATTTCTATGAAGGAATACAAAATCTTAAGGTTAATGTGAGATTTAGGGATGATCTGTTTGCAAGACTGCATGTAATATTCTAAAAAAATGCTTAGATCATGGAGCAAAAGTTTTATAATGCTGCAGCTGTGGATTATTAAAAAGAGAACTCTGTCTTCCAAAAGAGCCACAAGGATTTTAATGAAAGGCGCTTTCATATTTCAAATTCGCAATAGCTTTGTAAACCGCTTGAAGCAGCCCACACATAGTAAAAGTAATTATAATCTTACAGTACACTAGTGGGCTGACATTTCAAAATGCAGACAAAGACAATTTTGTTTTCTAAAGAGAAAATTTTCAAAAGGCAGGGTTCACGGAACTGAGTACATTCGGGGAAATGGATACAATGAAAGTGAACATCTTGATAAGGATGAGATGAGAAGTTCAAAAGAGCCAAATGCAGTGATGTGACTGTAGCTGTCTAAAATGAGTTTGTGAGTGACAGCCAAGGTGAAAACAGAATGGTTTATATTAGCCAGATGCTCTACTGTTTTATCATACAGAATGTTTAAGGTGTTAACTTCTCTGTTCACCACTTCTGGAAAGAGAAACACTTCACACTTTTTACAAAGGTATTTCTGGCAGCTCCCCTGTCTACACAGGTGCACTGTGTTTAGAAATCAGCTCTTTTGCCCTGCTGGTTTCAGATCTATTTATAAATTTACCACAGCTGTCTCCATGTCTCCTGGTGAGGGGCTGATTTCATCAGGGGAAGTGACAGAAGAGCGAGTAGTGCGTGGAGTTCGTGGAGAAGGGAGTGTGTCCCACGCGTTGTATCCGCTTGGAGGGGGAGTTGGCATCTGAACCCCTGAACGCTGGCAGCAATTCTCCGGGTTACACATCCAGGCTTCAAGTAACTTCTCCCTGTCCCAGTCTGCAATAAATAGGGAGATACAGGAAATTATGCACCTGACAATGTTGAAAATGTATTTTGGAACTGCATCCTCAAAGGAATATACAAACACTAAACAAAAAATTTTAAAAACAAAAAAATATAATAAAGCGTGATTGAATGGAACTTCAGACACTATGTTTTAGAGAACACATTCCAAGATAATCCATAATGCAAGGCATTTTTGTAAATAACTGCACCACAAGCATCTAATTTCCCGGTAATATTAATCTTAAAATGATTTTTGTTATTTATTTACAGCAACTGTAGTAGCTAGGACACTTAATTGAAAACCAGAACTATACTGACTTTCACAGACAGATGAAAATATAGCAGCCCTCACACCACAGAATTTTCTTTATTTTTCCTTTCTGTGAAAAAAGTAATTGTTTAATATGGATTCACTTTTATCTGTTTTCTTTACAAAAAAGTGAAGCCAGGAAATAAAGGAAGAAGACTAAGATCCAACTGGTCTACAAAGAGATTTGTGACCGAATGAATTACCAGTCTTTATATATATGCATATAAGTGATGTGCTTTGAGGGGTGGGGGAATGAAAAAAGAAAAAATTGCACCTGGCTGCTAAGAAAATCTCATTAGTTCTTACTACATTTTATTCTATAATTAAGTGCTAGTCAATGTTTACTTTTATTCATATTTAAGACTGCCCATTTTTATACAAAAAACAACTAATGAAACAAAATGTATTAGGTATTAATATCTTCAAACTAAATAAAATCTTTCACAATTGTTTGAAATGCATTCTGTTTCTGATTCCTATGAGTAATGCTAAAGATAATGCAAGAATAGCAGTTTTTTCTATCAAAAATACTTAGAAGTTCTCATTTAAACATGTCTATCAAATTCTTATACACATTTGAATCCAAACCCATCAACACTACATGCAGATCAAACAAACTTGAATTTCATAAACAAAGAGAAATTTCCCAATTTTTCCCATCACCTTAAATAAATATTTTAAAGTTTGGAGATTTTTACAAATGCTGGATTCTCCCAAAGAAACACCAATGTTATTAACCAAGTTTTATTTTTACTGAGTTTTATTTTTTAGAAGGAAAAAATAAATAGTATTCCTATACTGTATTAGTGCTGGAAAAAAAACCCCATGTTCTAAACACTGAACTTAGTAAAAGTACTGCCCCTGTCAAAAATTTTTTTTGAGCTGGAGATAATTTATTGATCAGGTTCTTAGTCAGCTAAAACATATCACAGGTTAGTTTAATTTAATTTGTTTGAAAATATGGACCCTGAACACATTTACACTTCAAAAATTACAAATTTTATCAGCATTTTCCACACTCCCCTGAGTTTATAACCTTTCAGAGGGGGGCTGAGTGATGTTAAGATACAGATAAAATATGCTAGAAATTTTCTTGACCTTCTTTGTGTCACTGTATCTTTAAAATTAGCAATGGTTAAGACATGTTACCAAATGGATCCACTGTGTTCTCTTTACTAACTTACGAGTTTTAGTAAATCACAATCAATATTTGTTGAGCTGCCTCTTATTTATCCTAAAATCAACTGCTGTATAATGAACTGGAAGAGAAACAGAGACAGTATTGAAAAACACCTGTAGAAAAACTGTAAAGTTGTCTGGTTTTGTGCCTGCCACAATAACATTTTTTTATCTTGGCTCTAATTTTACATACTTCTGTCTCTCAATTAAAAGTAAAAAAAGAAAAATACACTCTAAACTCTTAAAGCCTGTGTCAATAAATTGATATATTTGTACAATAAAAGAAAGCAAATTTTGCTGGATTAAATTTTGTGTCTGTAAACTACTAAAGTTAATATATAGGAATGATCTTTCTAAGAATTTAAACATGCTTTTCATACCTTGTGTGAATTAAGTCAAGATTTCACATTATTCTTTTGTGAATTTCAAGATGTAATGCCAAAAAGTTACAATTTGTCATTTGAAGATTCTCAGTTGTCTAAACCTCTGTAAATACCTGAGTTATTCCCTTTACTAAGCTGAACCAATACAGCTACAGGCAAAATAGTCGGCTTTCTCATGACTTGCCAATTGTCGGTGTTTCTTTCTGTGCACTGACCAATTGCATTAAGTTACCAGAACATCACTAAGGCAACATCAGGAGAATGACCTTTCCAACACAGACTGATTTCCCCTCAACTTTCAATTCCTGCTTGCTAGATGCTGGCAGACATTTCTCCACAGTTTATATCAACCTCACTGATTTTCAGCTAATTGTAGACTGAGCTGAGTTTGAACAGTATTGCCATAATTCTCCTCTTCATAAAATCTGCACAGGTTATGGAGCCTACTCAGCCAAGAATTTATAATTTTTAGCCTTAATGAGACTATTCTGGGAATACAACATAGTATTCAAATATTGCACATATTATAAATACAATATAAGAATTAAAGAAAGAATCAACATTAAAAAAAATATGCAAGGACTGTGCCTTAAATATCATCAAACTGGCACAAGTTCATGTTTACTTGATTCAATGTTAAAAGGAACACAAATACCAGCTATGGAAGATAATGTAAAAGAGATGAGTTTCAGGTATCACAACTCCTCATGAAAGTGTACCAAAAGCTGTGGTTTTAAAATAATGTCTTTCTATTTCACTTTTCCCTCTCCCACCGATTTTCACAAGGAGCCCACAAAAATAATAGGGTATGAAAGGTTAATCCAGCAACACAGTGATGAGCACGCAAACCATTAACTGCCTGAGTAGTTCCTTTGGTGTAAAGTAACAATGCAGATGCTTCAGTAAGCATAAGTTTTGAATCACTGAATCAAAGCCTAAAGCTTACACTGAGTTTCAGAGATACTTTTGTCTGGAGTAAACACACTGAATTCAGTATACCCCCTTTCTGACAACCCCAGTTTAACTTGAAAAAGAGTACAGACTTATTTCAGTGAAAATAAACTAGTTACAGATATGCACACAGAAAAGCATACCCTGTATTAAAAGTGTAACTGTAAAAAATCTTTCAAAGGACATACACTCATATAATTTAAACCCCAAGGCAATTTCCGACCACTTATTGCAATGGTCAGACTGCTTTTATTGCAACAAAAAATAAATAAAAAAAATTTGATCCGGTTTTATACACAAATACATAGTGGCAGAAAACCAATGGTCTGACAAAAATAGGTTTGATGAATTTGACTTTTTAGACATATAAAACCATGGAAGTTTTACTCCTGTGTCTCTCACCAAAATAGGGCAGCTCTGTTTTTCCACACTGCTTAAGTTAAACTTCCATTATAATTCCTAGTTTGAATCACTTTCCTATCAGCTTCCCTGTCTGCCTCAATGCTTTTTGACATACTGCAGCTGTACTTCTTTCTGAAATACTGTATGGTCTTTTTCCTGCTATTTGATTAACCATTACTTCTACTTGGAAATAAAATGCAAACATATGACTGTGATTTTGAATTTGCTGAAAGCAGTTTCTTTAGAGTTTAAGGTTTGGGATTACCATGTGCCCGAAGTAGAGCTTCTGCAGTGAAGAGAGGGGCTTGAAGCATGTCAGCAGATTCCACGATCAGCATATCCTTAAGCCTTCGCAGGTCTTGAAGTCTTAGCCCCTCATATGGCTTTAAGAAGAAGAAGAGGAAGAAGAAAGATAATTTATGTCTAGTATTTTCAAGTTAGTCTCTAATGCAGTATTAAAAAGAAAGCATTCAACGCACTGTTACTGATCACCATCTCAAATGTGAGGCAGTATGGGACAAAATTTATTCACCATGCACACCAATGAGCATGGCAAAGCTATATGGAAGCACTGTCATTTTTTAATATTTATAGTATGACTTTCGTAAACTTCCAAATTCTAAAAGCAGTATCTCTAGAGTTCTTCATTACAGCTGGAGGTCACCTTCAAACAATAAGCTAGCCCAACATTGACTCCCTCTCTCCCAGAAAAAGGCTAGATTTTCACAGAATCCAGATGAACTCTGATTCAGTGATTAAACCTCAGATATTGCAGAATGGGTATGAGAATGCATGACTAGATTTGAACTAAGGATTTAGAGAAGAGCCAGAGAAGGGACAGGTTAACATTGCATATATATTCTCTGACATCAACTTTATACATTAATTAAGACCTGTTAACTCTGAATTGGTCTGGAGGAGGATACATTGAGACATTAGACAGTGAGAAGTTTATGAGCAGAATCCAGTACAGGTCTTCTGAGGCAATATCCACCCTTTTGGAAGTGAAGTCAGTCCTGAATAGGACAGATGAGACACACAATTAGATGTTCATAGAAACACAGAAAGGCTGAAGTTGGAAGGGACCTGCAAGCATCATCTGCTCCAACCTTCCCCCTCAAGCAGGGCCACTTAGAGCCAGCTGCCCTAGACCATGTCCAGATGGCTTTTGGATATCTCCAAGGAAGGGATATATTGTACATGAAGATGTCAAAACTTTTTGAGAAACAATGGCCAACTGTGACAGACCTACACAGAGCAGATCATCCAGCTGCCTTCCTGGTCTGGAGCTCCATCCCCTTATCACAGCATTAGAAAAGGTCAAATCAGAAAGACAAAAGGAAGCAATTTTAGGATTCTGAATTAGCTGTAACCAAGAGAGTAGAGAGACACACATATGTTTGCAGACTCCTTTTTAAAACTAAGAAAGGAAGACTATGACAGCAAATAATGTATTTGTTATTGTAGCACAGAGAAAATGCCCCAAAGGTAGGAAGTGAAAAAAAAAAGAAAAAAGTGGAGGGTAAGTTCAAAGAATGCACACAGAAAGGGTATGTAAAAAACACTATTCTTATATGCAATTGTTTTATTTATTTATATAAAGGATAGGTAACAAAATATTTAAAGAATTTGACATAAAATGTTACATGCTCAGAACTAATTAGGAATCTGGCCACCAAACAGCAACTGTCTTCAGCAATTTGGAGACAAAAGGACACAGCAGCAGTGATGACAGATGACCACAGTTAAGACTATACATCATTATTTACTATCTATATTTTGATTTTATGTAGACCACAGTCCAGGACTCTCCAGTGCTAGATTATAAGGACACACATGTATGTATGCATACATAGGCAGAAAGCAAAAGACCGGTTTTGTCCTTGAAGGGTTACAATCTAGGGAAAAAGTCTACTCTCCCCTTTGAGGATAACAAGCAGGAGGCAGAAGTGATGGGGAGAATGGATACCCTGAGTTTCTAAATGACTTTGCTCTTTTGAGACACCCACTCTAAAAATGCAACTTGCTTCCTATACTCCGGACATCATAATAAACTCCATAATGCATCTAAAACCGTAACTGACTCCCACAAGGACGTCTCCTGTTAGCTAATCAGTGAAATAAACAGGTGCTTCTTGACATTAGAAACTTTGTGATCAGCAAGATCTAATGCTCCACAGATCTGCATTGGGTCTTTGTTCTTTTTGAGAAAGCAAGCAAAGCAGAAGAGAAATGACCTGTGAGTGTCCTGACATGTATCTTGATTGCTCAAGTTCAGGCAGTTTCTCTATGTCCTTCCATTGCTGATCATGCATGACTCAATAGAGGACAATCTGAATGTTAACAACTTGCACTGAAATAAATCTGGGCCACTTAGATTAATAGCATGCTGGAATTTGACTGACCTTCTTAAATTATTACAAAAGAGATAATTTTAAAAAACATTTCAGAGAGACAGGGATACAAACAACTGTGTGCCAGAATGATTGTAATTGTGCTGTAAGTACAGCAAAAAAATAGAAGCAAAATGGTCATGACTGAATCTGAACTCCATTTTGAATTGCAATTGTAAAACAATCAGCTGTGTCGGCACAACAGTACTCAGTTCTTGAAGACCATATACATCATAAGAAAAAACATCTTTTCTGTTAAGCTTGCAACATGTAAGCATATTTTAGGATCTGGAATTTTATTCTGAAATGGAGATATGTTCAGAATTATATTTAACTGATAGGTTCTTGGTCAAACACTGGCAAGTATCTCCCCTTGAGTAACAGACTACTATATTATCTCAGCTGGAGCACAACCAGCAGGGAGTTTTGGATCTGCAGTTTTTAAGAATGCTAATTTTACCTTTTTAAGTCATAAAGGAAATATTTCCTAAGAATGTGTTTGAAACTTCAGACATTTGTTTCATAAAATAATATATGAGCCCACAGAAGAAACTGAAAGAAAAGAAATTTTAGGTCGGTACTATTGCTTAGTTTAATGTGGAAATTCCAGAGTGAAGACTTTATACAACAGGAATCCTTAAAAATGTTAATGTGTACAAGATTAACCATTAGAGATCTGTGAAGATACAGTCTTTAGTTATAAGAATGTACATGATTTATGTAATATCACAGAGGTTTGTTTTGAATTGCTTCAAACATTGATGACTTTTCTCTGCAATGCCATGTGCTATAAAGGATTTTGATTACAGCTTATGATGCTCAGAGACCTCCTTTAATGGTCATTTGTGCAGGAGCTCTTTATTGATATTTGCTGTGAAAAAGACATTGTTCAATATTAGCATCATTTAACTACACAACGATTTTGAAATATACTATGAGTTACTACTTTAGTGCACTGTTGAGCTTCCCACTACAACTTCCAACACACTTCTGTATTCTCAAGAGCCCTTCTTTGAAAATATTTTCTTCCCAACTTTTTACCACTAACATTTGGGTATCATAAATTATACAATTTTTTCCCGCTGAAAGTACTTTTAGTATGTAAGCTGATTATTTTAACAGTTCATTTCAAACTATTATTACTTTCCCCTTTTAAAGCACCATTAAAATAGATGGGGCAAAGTAACTCTGTGCTACAGTGATGACTATATAATTAAATGGTGTCAAAGCACTTCATGTAAACATCCTTCTTTATGGGTGGATGGAGTTCTATAGTTAATGGAGTAATATATTAAAAATTATTTGTACTCCATTTAATTAATTCAAGTAAAATTATATGCACTATATATAAGTGTACATATATCTTAATTAACTGTAGTCCTCTCATTTCACTTAATAAACCATTCTCTATCTGTAGAGATAAAATAAATTTTAATAATTTAAGATAACTTTTTGTATTTATGGTGTTTGCATTACTTATATATCTATATGACATCGATTCAGGAACTGAAAAAACCATTCCAATTATTATACACTCCGTAAATATGTGATACACTCACTAGCAGTGTACTTCTACAGCATTCAGTGGCACATATTAAAATGAATGAAGGAATTATATATTTTGCTATCGCACAAGGTATTTCACTGTGACTGAGAGCCAAAACTGTTATGGAAGATCTGCTCTGAGGTACTGCTCATTCCCAGGTGTTTCTTATATGAGTTTCAAACATTACATGATTTGAATGAAAGGGAGGACGCTGTTATCTCCCAGGGATTAATCACCAAAACAAATACGCTCTCATGCTACAGTAAACAGCAATGCAAAGACTGTGCAAAAGAACAACCAAAATCTATAAAAGCAGCTTAAGAATAATCACTTACTGTCATATTATTTAGAGTATCTTCAATTTGATTTAAAAGATTAATTAGGTTTTATATATCTTTTTTTTTTGAGATTATTCAACAAAGTAAGAGCAAAGAATCAAGAAGAAAAGAACTGTGTTCTCCTGTAAACATAGCATGTTTAGAAGGAGAGGTATTGGGTACTAAAATCCTATTCATGATTTTCAAATGATTTATCTTTTCCTTTAACTTTCATTCAAAAGATGCAGTTCCTTTGAAAATGCATTTCTTAGTGTTCAAAGTTTTTTATTATTCATGAATGAACATTTTCTGTATTGGAAGGATTACAAGCTGAATACTAGGCTGAACAAGTATTGGTACACTCAGTCCCTCAGTGTTTAAAGACATTAAAATGAAATTGAGAGGAAAAAAAAGTAGAGGACCATCCTTGGGAGCACATTTTGGCAAAGCATCTGTGCTCTGGGGCTTTTCATAGAGGCATCACCAAAGCCAGTGGCAAGTGCATTTTTCACTGCCCATCCCACACATCTGTGTACAGACCCAGAGGATGAGGACATGCAGTCATTTGGATTGCAGCTCAGTGCAAGTCTTTGTAAGGCTGCTTTTCAACTGGTTTTGGCCACTCTGAGGGCTAAGATTGTAAAATTAACTGCCCCTGGCTACATGCTCTTGGCATCTCCCTTGTGCCAGCACTTGTACTGTTAGAGATACACAAGAAGTCAGATAAATTATCCCACTGGAAAGTCATGAAGAAAGGGGGGACAAACCAGCAGGGAACACATGAAGACAGAATTGCTCTATGTAAATCCCCAAGGTCATCAGCTGGTGTACCAACTTCCAAGCTGACAGTTTTTGGCTTGTGAACATTTAGAACACGTGGAAAAGCTGTCCTGGTATGTGAGATGGACAACAGCAGAGACCCTCGTAACTATGAAGTCTTTAAGCTGGTTTTGCTCAGCATCTACCTTATACAGGCACGAGACAAATCTCTTGCTGAAAAGCCTCAAGTGGCTCTTGATTTCCCCCACCCATATCTGTAAGTTCCCCATCTTCTTAATTGTGCTGGTGTATATGCCAGCAAACCCTTGGTATAAATATGATGATAACAATTATTCAACTTAAATAAAGAAGTTACATATTACCACTTTTTAGAACTTTTTCTTCTTTTAAGCCAAAACATTGCTATGATCCAGCTGAAAACATAACCTTCCTAATAGCTCTACTTGTACAACCAATGGAGTGGTAAACAGCAATTGTGGCAAGGAATGGCTGCAGCCTTTTAAAGTGTTTCTGCCAAGAGAGAAAATATAATTTCAAACTATCTTATTACAATTTGGATGCCTCTATATGGGAATGTTCAGAGAAATTAAAATGAGTTAATTACATTTGCTATTTCAATGTAAAAAGAATATTAATCCTCATCTCAAAATGTCTCATCCAGGAATAAACAATCTACTTAAGCCTGTTTATATTTGAATTTATCCAAGAGAAATGGTCAAAAAATTAATTGAACAGTACAAAGACTTTCCTACTCTCAAATAAAAGTGACCATGTGTGGTATTTTTCAGGGGAACAGTTGATGTGATCTAAGCCTACTCATGGATTTTCCTTTAAACAACTTTAAGTCATAAGTGGGCTGAGCTAGTAAAATGCCAAGCCATGCTATTTATGAAGGGAGTAACCATAGAGAAATCTATTGTCCCTTAATTTAAACAGAATTCATTTGTAATATTTACTGAATCATATAATTTATCTATGTATTCTTGTTTAGAATTTTAGTTAACTAATATCTGATCATGCATGGGGAGGGAACTTGTACTCAGAATCTTTTCCATCAAATTATCCTTATCAAATCACAGTCCTCTGTAAGACATAACAGAATTCAAGCAATTTTTTTGTCAGTGAATTGTGTCTCTCTTTCAAAAATTTACTTGGAAATAATACCACCTGTTACTACCTGTTTTTCATACAAACTCTGGTATGCAGTAGCTTCAGGCATCATGTTATAAAACAAGAAAGTAAATGCACTATTTTGAAGTCCTGCACTAGTCAGCTGATATTTATAACATTCAACCTAGTCTCAGTCCAGGAAGATCCACCAGGACAGTTTCCCTACTCTATTCCAGAGATTCATGTCTTTTCAGAATTTCTTTTGCCCTCATTTTTGAGACAAAATGGCATCTTAAGAAATACAACAATTTAAAAGGAAGTTTGGCTTAGAGAAACTGTTTTCAAGTTCACTGGCCACACTGTATATCCTCCAGCCTCACAGACTGCAAGACAGTCCACATAACTAAGATGTGAATGAAATTTCTCTTTAATTTTGACAATGTATTTGTTATGTTCTCGGAGCTTAACTTGAAAATTATAAAGAGCTGCGCTAAAACTGTTTACAAGGTACAAAGTACAGTACCTACTGAAATACTTTACAGATTTTTGTCAGTGTAACTGCTACAAATATAAACGTGTAAAATACTTCAGATTTAAAGTATCCTCTGACCTCTTTTTTGTCTAAAGCAGCATACTCAGCTTCAATGCTTTCAGCTTCAGGATCACGTGAAAATACCATTCGAGATTCCAGGTTAAGAGCCAGCTCTTTGTGGTGCTGTTTCTCTGCGCAGTCACATGGGGTATCTTTATTTTCATTTTCTGCAAACAAATCTCCACCGTGTTTTACTAGAAGCTGAAAAGTAAAACGGCAAAGTAAACAGTTATTAATTAGCAACTCTAATAACACCCTAAAGAAAAGGCACACGACTTAAGAACAAAAAAATATGAACAAGAAAAGATAATAATAATAATAATAATAATAATAATAATAATAATAGTAATAGCCTTTAGGAAACAAAGATTCTCTATTGTTATTGAATAAATTACTGCTTGATTTCATGCATAATTATACCTATATCCACCATAATTCCACAGAACCACAAAATCTCAGAAATATGTTACAAGGCAATGCTGCACAATATGTTTCTGTTGTGTTTTAAAGACTAAAAATTATGCTTTATTGATATGGTCAGCGGCCCATATAAAATGAGGGGCTGAGGTCCTCATGCATGTGTCAAGATGGAGCTAGAAATACCTTTAAATATTCTTCCTACAGGTACAATTGCACCATTAGTACACTTGTGCTGACAGAAAATAGGAGATTCCTTAGGCAGGAGAGATGAGAGGATACCAATTCACAGGGAGCACAAAATACTACTGGCAGCTCTACTTTGTTTTGAGGACATTAAAAAAGTGAAGTGAAATGAAATAATGCTAATTCTAGTACTTCTAATATGGTCTAATATTTCACCAAGCTTGTCTCTTGCCAGTAACCCTCCCAAAATGCAGCCTCTATTAAAGGCCTGTGCTGCTCTCCTTAACTTGCTGACTTGGTCTCCTGCTATAAACTGACCTGATATAAGCAAGGACAACATATGCCACAGATTATAAAAGCCCAAGTGGACCATTCTGCTGATTTATTATGACACCTCTATATCATTACTAAAATGATTCATCTTGTTTCTAAATAAAGCCTATAAACATTATCTTGCCTTCAGATCATGATGTCTGTAGCAATACTATCCAGGGTATTTCAAAACTCAGGTTCTAATTTTTATATTTCTAAAAAACCCCCCATATTTCTCTAAAATTATCTGTTGTTCACATAAGCCTTTTAGATCAAGATCAGACGCTCCTTAATTTTTTCTTCGGTAGAAGAGAAAATTTCCTTCACCTGTCACTGTGGAATACAGAATGTCTTTTACAAACCCGGGTTCATTCTTGTAGATTTTTGGGAAACCTTTTCCACATTCTCCAAAATAAAAAGAAATGAAAACCCAAAAATACTCCAAACCAGTGCAACAACAAGATTTAGCTGAAAAGATATTAGTGTCACTGAGTATTTGATCTTCACAGCACAGTATCAGGTAGAAACACAGATAATACTGGGACAGTTACCAAGACACACAGCCAACAGTTAACCTTTGCTCTATCTAAACTACTTAACATTGCCAAAACTTTGTTAACTTGAGTATCATATTCTGTCTGTTCATTTTAACCTCTAACAGAAATTTAACTGAGGCAACTAAGACACCTTCTGAGAGAAAAAAGAAATATATATATATACTTGAAAGAACATTCCATAGACTTATGCAGCTCAAAATTCAATCAGTAAGATGAGAAACATACAAAGCAAAGTGTTTTTAATAATGGTGCCATATTTCTCTAGAAGCACTGTTAAAAAGTCTTGTGTTGCTTGATTGAGAGGAACAACCTAAACAATCATATTAGCAATTTAAACAATTGCAAAAATACCATTTAATATGCCAAATATACTGTGATAGTGTGAAATATTTCTGCATAATCTATTCAGCATGAAATTTATTATTTTCTATTCAGTGGTTTGAGGTAAGCACCTTAACTTTGCCCAAACTATCTTTAGCAATGGGTTCCACACAGCTGTTCTGCTCAGAGGAGAAATCTAACATGTGAATGGAGCAGTATCAAGACTACACATTTGACTATCAACTCTGAACAAGTCAACTAGAGATGCTTCACCCACAAGGATCTATATTTGGGGTTTCCTTTTCTTATTTGAGTGTGGTGGGGATAGGCAAAGATACAGAACTGGGGTTTTCCTGAAAAGTCTTGGAAAGTGAAGGAGACAATGAAAGAGGAATGCTGCTCTGAATTGAGAGTAACCACCACAAAAAATGGGCAAAAGGTGCCCCTGGGATTCTAAGTGACCTTCAGTTTACTGGAGAGAGGGAGAACAACTTGAGGATTAGGCCACTCAGTTTTTTACCTCATTTTGTTAAGAATTTTAATCCTCAAATACTTCTAGGAACAAAGAGATAATCGTTAAATTCCTTAACCAATCTCTGTTTCAGGCTTGGTGAAGGCATGCAGTGTTCCTGTTCACAAACCTGTTCCTGTTGAAGGAGTTAGGACTACAGACCACAGACTGCAGGACTTAAGATATCTCAGATCCAAGGTCCTCTATCCCATGGTAGGGCACACAGAGAAGTTTGAACTTGGGGGTGTACACTCTGTTTCTAATGCACAAACCATGACTAGTTAAGACTACATAATGGTGTCCAAACTCTGGCAAATAACAATCCATGTGGATCAGACTGTAAATTCTTCTTCAAAGACAAACTGAAAGCAAATTAGAGTCAGAAATGGTTTACCCAATTACGTATTGTCAAGATAATATAACCCAGTTTGTATAATTAAATGGGGAACTAGCAGTCTAGTAACTGGATTTATCTAATGAATCACATTACAGACATTGAGAAACAGAATGATAATTTGTAAAGAAGCACAAACCATGAACTTTTATGATGAGTTTAAGATGAATTGATTTTACAGTCTGCAGTTAAAAGCTGCAGCCCAGCTCCAGAGACACAATTCACTCTGCAGCAGCTCTGACTCTTTCTGCATGAGTCCATTTGCTTCACACTCCTGAAAGTGAACCTTTTAAACAGTTGTGTCTATTGCTAATACCACTGCATAGACCCGTTTAGGGATATGAAGGCAGAAGCAGAGGACTCCTTGCTCAAATCCCTTGTAAATGTGAAGTCTAAGCTTGTAAATACCAGATATTAAAATATGTTCAAAACTTGTTACTTAAGTTTTCTTCTGTTTACCATTTCTCTACCAGAAACAACCTTTCTTATGTCAAATCATTTAATGTGACTGTTTTTAACCAATTTTGCTCAGAGGACATTAAATGCTAATTGCCAATATCTCCCATTTTCTCATATGACATGCATTTTTGTCCTCTATTGTATAATAATGTAAATAAAAATACGTTTAAAAACAAATGTATCATCTTGAGGAAGGATAGATAGAACACCTGGGAGTGAAATGCCTATAGTCAGAATTTATTGGGCAGCTGGAGTAAGTAAGTGGTACTAAGAGAACAAGAGCAACTTATATAGCCCTTTGCAATTAGTTTCTTTAACAAATCTGAAAGAATTAAAAACTTGACAATCAAAATAAAAGCAGTAGTAACAGATCTAGGAGACAGCCTGATATTTGTTTACAAATAAATCACATCACAAGAGGCACTAAATCAATCTTATAACCATGATTTATTTTAGATGACAGAATGACACCTATATGTTATTCAGTTACCATGAATACAGGTAGCTGGGTCTGAGTATAGTAGTATACTCAGAATATATAATTCAGCTATATATATATATATGTGAATATATAATTCAGCTAGCAAAGACTGCATGGTAACTTGCCTCCCTGGTGAAAATCAGTATGTAGATAATTTCAAAGGACATGTTGAAGACAAATTACCAGTGTGGAGCTTGAGAAGCTGTAACAACATGGGGCAGAGAAGAGAGAAGGTATAGGGGCAAGATTCAGGCTGTGTTACTGGAGGTTAGCATCAGCATCTAACAGCAGTATCCTCTTAACTCCTCTCAGTACGGACCAGGGAAACAGAGAGACAGAGGTTTAAATAATAGCACAGAAAATGGCATAAGGAAGATGAATTTTCATTCATTAGAAGCTCAGAAAACTAAGGATGACCTGTATACTAACAGAATTAAAGAAGTGTTGGATATTGTAAATAAAAAGACACCATCTGAACTTCTATAGAAAGGACTAATGAAAAAACAGAAGATAAAGAACATCCAGTTCAAGCAGATACACAGCTGAGGCTGGGGAATTGAAATGACAAACTTTAAATGAGAATTGTCAGGCAATATCTGGAAACTTGACAGAATACAACCAGCAAACATAATGTGAGAATCATAGAGAAGTTCACAGTATTGGAAAGGTGATGCTATTTACCCTTTTTGAAATAAACCCCAAACAAACCAATAAATAAATAAACTCTATCAACAAATACCAGTGTAATATAATTCTGGAATTAAACAAAAAAAAGCTTTGGTGACAACCTGACTAAAACCATAACAATAAAGGTAACATGGCTACCAAGAACAGAAATGCTGCAAGGAAGAAACCACAAAAATAAAGGGAACTTCTGTCTCTGCATCTCCCAAGTACATTTAGAAAATATGTAAGCTAATACAAGACTCTGAAATTGAAATTTCAGACTACATAGGTGACTGTGTAATAGACAAAACAGTCAGCAAACACATGAGAGGAGAAGCAACTCCTGACTTTCTCCAGAGTAGTCTGCAAGACCTAATTCAAAATGTTATCATCAAAGGATCACTCATTAACAATTCCCAAAGATACATTAAATTTGCAGACACAGTAAAAAGACAAGAAATCCACTGCCTACTTTCAAAAGGTGGTACTAAGTAAGTGTGGAAAAAAATTCCAGAAATATTAGAAGAGTCTGGGAAGAGAGAAAAACAGGACAGAATCGTAAGGAAAATATGAAGCTGACGTTGCCTCCAGATGAAGAGTATGTAAAGAACAAAGTCTGGGAAAGGTAAATGCAAAATCACAATAAAGAAGTCTGACAGTTTTTTTGAGCAGTATACCATGTGCATAACAATTCAGAATAAATAATTTTAAAATACCACACAGTAAATCTTTCGATGTTTTTGTAAAACTGGCTGCTGGACAAAGTGTAAAAGCAATCTCATATAACATTTAAGAAAAGTGGTATGAACTGTTGAGCCCAGATTCTCTGTGGATGTACCACACATACTTCATGAAGGACACAAAAGAAAGTCTTCCAAATTGAAGTCTCAGCACAAGAGGTTCTAGAAAAATCCATGAACTAAATACTAATAGAAATACCCAGCATCAGATGGTACTTATATTCATGAGTCCTAATGAAACTCAAATATGAAACTTCTGAACTATTTATTATAATATACAGCTTACTGATTAAATCTGTCAGGTACAAAATTAAAAGATAGTAAAAGTAACAGCAATACTAAAAAGAGCTCCAGAAAACATCAGGAAAGTACAGGGAGATCAGCAGTTTTTACTGCAGAGAAAAGTCACCAGTGAAGTCCAAGAGATTCTGGGACCTGACTGTTTATGACATGAAGTAGTTATCTAGAAGAGCAGGTGAATAAAGAGGTGATAAACTTGGCTGCTGATACTAAGTTACTGAGCATAGTCTGAATAAACATGAAATTATATACAGAAGAAAAAAAACATAAATTTCATATACAAATGCTGAACTCTGAATGAATTGTTGCCATTGAAAATACAAATCTTGATGTTAAAATAGACAGACTTATGAAGATGTTAGCTGCTTTTGAAAATGCTAGATGTCTGTTCTTGTGTTTTTATATTAGATTATCAGCACAATTAAATATTAGTTCTCATTACTTGATATAGTTTAAAAATCAATCAGATGTAAGACCTTCAAAAGACATTCCCAATTACTCATTACTATCCACTACTTGTACAAACATTAAAAAAGCTGGACACTGTAAATTAAAGACATCAAATCTGCTCTTGAAACTTGGACGCCATTTCTAGTCTCAGCTGCAGAGCAAAATAAAAACAGCTCCAATTTTCTCTCAGGTAGTTATTTCACTTCTCTTTACATGCACAGAATGCCTATGCCTACCTGTAAAGCTTTTCCTCCACTGCTACAGTCTTGTAATTAATTCCAATTTTTATATGCCTATATGAGTCTTCTTCATGTTGAGGAATTATTATCATGAAGTTAATGTATAATTAATCAATTTCTTTCATTTTTCTCTACAGTGTATGTTTTGGGCTGTTTATCTTTGTAATTTTTCCAATTAATGAAAAGTAGAATTCAAAAATTAATTCAATATACCGTATCACATCTCCCCCCTCCCCCAAAAAAGCTCTGTGAAACACTGTGCATGTCATTTACTCATAACAATATATATAAACTTATATATGAACTTTTACCTCGACACAGGTTTTCATCCCTGAGGCAGCAGCATAGTGCAAAGGTGTATTTTTTTTGTTATCAACAGCATCAATGGCTGCTCGTTCATATTGTCCTTCATCCAGCTTTGCTCCCTTCCACTTCAGGATCATTTGCAGACAATCAGCTCTTCTGCAGTCATCTTCTGAGGGTCGTGTCAGGCGAGGATGAAGAGCTCCCTCTGAGATCATGATCTGAGGTCCCATACACAGTAAGTGCATAGATGTCTCATTGTGCACATTTCGTTTATTTGGGTTACCATCTCTAACAAAAAGGAAAGTTCTGCAACAGGGGAAAAAAATAGAAAAAAAATAATTACCACACAATTCCATTCATTTCCTTGAAGTGGGAAGGGTGTATTTTGACAGCTCTCTTCTTGCAAAGACTTTGATTAGTCATGTTAGTGATAAATGTTCGTTAACAGAGAATTACTACTGGACAGCTCTCCTCCATTTCTCTTAGGAGTCAAGAGACAAGATCTGGAAGAATTATTGAAATATCACTAAGTACCACACAGAATTACTTTGTCAGTGTATGAGAAAGTTTATTCTACAGTTGTGTGTTGCATTGCAATAAATGTTATTAAGTCACAAGACTGATGAAATAGGTACTTTATTTCTTCTGCTCAGTCCTGAATAGTAGTGCATTTGGTAGTTTGCAAATAGATAATGACAGAGCGATTTCTTAAAAATTCATTTTCCTTTGCCGTATCTTTAGTCAGATGTCAATGCAGCACTTACTATTTCTTAAAATATTTTAAATACTTTTCCTGCCACAACTGCATCCATTGAGGAATGACTATTTGCTTTTTCACTCTGGAACATGTGGAAGTGCAACACAATGCAAACTCTCCCCTATATAGGTGACAGAAGCTGGCAAGACTTTAAGTGTTCTCTTGAATGCTTTAGAGGCAATTCAAAGTGGACAATAAGCTATTACCAGCAAAAAGGATCACCTTAGGAATGAAAGGCAAACAACAGGCTAATTCTTAGAATCACAGTTCTGAATCCTAGCAGCACCTGAGACAATGCAGCTCCCTGCTGCTTCTTGCCAGCAAGGATTTATAGAAGGTACAATCCAGATCTGAAATGGAAGAACCAAGACAAATCATACAAGCCCTGTGAATCTGAACTTGCTTTAGCTTTTTGAGGTATACGAAAATAATATTTTTTCCTTAAGGGAGAGTAAATGGTAGGCAATGGCAGAGAGGAAAGATCGACTCTTTGAAGGACTGAGATCAGAGAGAAGCCAATGGTGAAAGAACTCCGTGCGACAGGAGGAAGAACCGGCATTGTTCCCTCAGGTTCTCAGAAAGGTAATGCCAGGATAAATCTGAAGCATGGCACATACGTTCAAGCAGACACTGCAAAAATGCCTGCACTGTTCCCATAAACCCCCCTCACACATAAAGCCCACACAAGTCACCGTATGTCTCCTCTCCAGGCTGTTCCCTGACTCCAAACAGTTTGCAAATATGAAAAAACCAGTTATTCTGGAACCCCCATTAAGTTAGTGCAGGGAACCAGCTTCCACCCTCCATGACCACACCCTTAAGGCTAATGAAAAACAGTTTCAATCAGGTGCTCTGCCACCTGACAGCAGGTGCTGCCTACATACAAAATCAGACAACATTGCTCTTGGTGAACAGTGGTGAGAAAAACTTGACAAACTTACCCAAACTTTCAAAAAAAAATAATTATTTACCTCAGTTATTGCCTTATGCTATAGTTACAGGTCTAAATGCCATCTCCTCTTTCTTTTGTCCCTGAACACATCCCACCCACTTTTCCCTCTCTCAGAGTTCAGCCACGCTTTGTTCAGGACAAAGATTAATCCTGAAACTATTTTGTTAATAAAGGAAGAAGCTGTACAGGGTGAATGGGAATTTCCCTTTTGGATATTACTGAAAACCGTCTGGACAAGTATTTTAATGGAAAAAAACTAGGCACAGATGATCTGGTCCTGCAATGGAAGAATGTCTGAATAGCTGTTTCCTCAGTCAGATTTCTGGTCTGTCTTCCTCCTGAAAATTTCTGGGCAGTTTGAATTTAAAATAAACTTACTATTAAAACACTGTTCTTTTAAATATGTGGAAACAAAGTATTCAGAGGGAAAGATAAAAACAAAACAGTCCCCTCTATGTTGCCCTATTTTGGCAGCAAAAATGTTCCTTAGAGAAATCTCTTTCATTCCATGATAGCTGACATGATAGATGCATTTGTTAAGAAATATGAATATGCCAAACTCGAGATTAAAGATCTTGTAAAAAAAAAGTGACAGCATATTTTGTTTGCTTGAGTATTTTTTGTTTATTTTCAGAGGGAAGGGATTTAGCAACAGAGGCAAAATGCTTCAGAGCCATTTATATGAAATGGTAAGACTAACCAGTATCAAACACTATCCTATCCATGTATCACTATCCATAAAATGAATTTGAGTGTTTGAATTAGCTTTACATAGTACAAAACTAGAGACAGAAAGAAAGAAGGGGAAGGAAGGTGGGAAAGTCAGAGACAGGAGGGAAATGGGAAGGAAGGAGAAAATGGTAAGTCCATGAAGACAAGAAGATAGATTCTATAGAGGCACTCGGATATGATCAGCTCTTCAGTGTAAGAGGAAGTCAAACCAATCCTGAAAAGCCCAGCTGAACCCACAACTTAAAGTTCAGAGATGACTAGCATCCAAAAAAGGGAAAATTAATATATTTTACATCCACAAGTTCATTACTCAACAGGGCTCCATTTTTAACAGTGGTATTTGGTGCATAAGATTTTCACAGAGCAGTGCTGTAGATCCCTGCAATTTAGCTCACAACTTCAGACGTATAAGAAGCTAAATTATGCCTGGAAATGTACTGATGGAGTGAAAATATGCACTGCCTATGGGAAATATCACTTAACCACAAGGCAGACAGACTTTACTCTAGTTGCAGTTTCCAGATCTTGCTTCAATCTGTAGCACTTTGCAGAATCCAAACTTGAGGTGACAAAAGCATCAAAAAAGTGTTGAAAAAGTGACAAAAAGGAAAGGGCTGTTACATTCACACCTACTACTATCTGTATTTGCAGAAAAGCAGGAAGAAACTCGAGATCACAAGGCTGGGAACTTGAATAATAAACAACTGGGACATGTCCTCACTTTGGGAAACTAACAACACAACTATAATTCTTCAGGTTTTAATAAAGTTTTTAATGTTTGGGACATGAAAACCACCATATTTACCGTTTCTTTCTCTCTATAATTAAATGCTATATATGTTTCAGCTATATATAGAAACACATTGTTGGAACTAGATAATCTTTAAGGTGTCTTCTAACCCAAACCTTCTGTGATTCTACGCTATATATGCATGCATAAAAAACTATACAAAAATGTACCCATGAATAGAAAAATAAAAACAAAATTAAAAACTAGTGTAAAATAAAATTATAAAAGTACTTCTGACCGCTGGAGGCTAAAGCATGTCTGAATATTCTCAAAGACAGTGAAACATAATAATTTTTGAATGCAAAGCAGTTATGTATACTGTATAAACTACACAGAAAATTGCACTGTTGCTTTAAGCAAGACAAATAAGGCACTAGAAAGAGACGAGCTGCAGCAACAGGGTAAACTGCACAGGATTCCCTTTCACAACATCCTGTCTACTCCTTGGGTTAGACAGCCCTTGTAAGTACAGCTTGCTAAAGAAAGTGACACTGCAAACTCCAGTGCAGGCACAAACCTAAAGCTCATAGCTTTAGAAGTGTGAGGATTAACAGAAGTATTTTAAGAGCATTAAGAGAAGTATGGGTAAGCCATGAGTTACAACAATATACAGAAGAGCCAAGATGTGTTACCCAGTAATTTGAAACTCATTTGCAATGAATTAATACAATTATTGAATCATTCAGCTTCCAACACAGTAGGCCAATAATGATGCATTAAACCTTGAATAACTATGATTATTTCACTAACTAAAAGTACTTTTCTCCCAAATGTACTGTAACAAAACAACCACAGTGAACTAGTAAGCACTCGAAAAAATCTTTTTAGTCATTACTCTTTTAAATAATTTTGTAAAGAGTTTTACTTTTTATCTAATGTTGAAAGCCACATCTAGTAAACATAATTATTGATATTATTATTCATTATACAGTGCTAGAAAATTATTTATTAGTACTTAAAAGTTTCTTCTCTGTTTCATTAAGATTCTTAAGTGTTCTTTACAGCCCAGGAATCTCCTGCATGCAGTAAAAACCTGGACAGGAGAGAATGACTATTCCTATTCTAAAACAAAGAATCAGCTGACAGGTCATTAACGATTCATGAAAGAAAAACCACAGACTATTATCCTGACTCTTTGTAAGCCCTCATTCAACTGACCCCTTGCCTAACAACTGTTATTAACCCTACCAGAATTCCCATAAACACTAGAAATATCCTGCTGTAGAGTAAGGAGTGAGGTTATACCAGTGATAATTTGGTTTAAAAGCAAGGGAAGCATCTGAGAGGCTGTCAATGCTACTGTCTCCACTGCTGATGGAAGTCTGTAAAAGTTAATTCTTTCTTCTGAACTTTGAAATCTTCAGAGACATTTCAAGATCCCTTAGGTCGAGTACTCCACTCTGGCCTCCAATCCCGTATTTTTCTGAAATAGATATGCCTCCATTTGTTCCCATCCATACGACTCCTACGAAGTATGGTACATCTGGCAAAATGGGTTAAATAATCTCCTGAGTACTCAAACAATTTCTGCAGATTTTCAGAGAAAACCACCAATTTGTGAAGCAAATCCAGACTATGGCACATATGAATCACATCTTTTACTTAGAGCAATCTAAGGTTCAAATGGAAATCTCTGACTATTTGAACATGCGTTCTGCTGGGCCTATTTCACTTATGGACTTTATGTAATATTCCATACAAAAGTATTACCTAGAATGCAAGAACTCTCTTCACTCTCCTAAACTGGCTCTAAAAACCCTTACCATCTTTTCTTCACTGTGCTGTTACCATTTCACCTATGGTTTCTCCAAATAACTGGTTTCCAAAAGACTGTTAAAGTGATTCAAAGAAGGTCAGCACCTGGGTTTTAGTTCCATTTCTGGACTGATTCATGTTAACATAGTAGCCCATCAGCTAAAAGGCACCTAAGAAAGGTCTTACACAAATATGCATCAATAAAAAACTTTCTATTCTCTTTACTAAAAAGATGCAAATAGGTTGAAAAGTTTCTTTGGTTTAGTGATTTTGTGTCAGCAAATATGATTAAGTAGGGCCTTCTGTACATAGATAGTAATCTTTGGCTTGGTACAACACAAAAAAAAAGAGGGAGTTTGTGCAGGAGCAGCAAGGGGATCCAACTGAATTCTGGAGCACAGATCCAAAGATAGTACACTCTAAAAGTGAGGAACACAAGACTTGGTTAATCCTTACATTTGTCATACTGTGGGCAAAAAAATTTACGCTTTATTTATGGTTCCTACGCCTGTTAGGAGGAACAGCAGCACCAAAACAGAGATTAAACAATTCCTGATGCAAAAATGTATTAATTACACCTGTAAGTTACCTGTAACTGAAACACTATTGTTTTTATTCATGAGTTATTTAAGTTTGGCCTTCCCTTGGACACTCAGGAATACTGTTTCCAAGATCCCACACCACTTCTGGCTTTTATTTCAATATTCTGAGTGAGATTTCAAAAGAAATGGAACTGAGTGCCAAATTAGAAGTGGCTTCCACTGAAGCTGGCTGCTTACCAGGAGCTTTTGTGACAGTCCTCTGTAAAGCAAAATCTGTGTGATTTGCATCTCTGTTTCTGGCCCTTTCTTATATACATCTCATGACAGCCAGAACCAATTCTCAGACATAGGTGTCATCCTTCCGGCTTTGTCTCCAAATCCTTCCTTTGAACAGAGCTTTTTTTCTGAGAAGACCATCCATGTTGAATTCTCTTCTCATGTAACTGTTGGCTATTATTTTTAGATTGGTCTCAAACAATTGTCAGATGAAATAATAAACATGAAACTACCAATGCGTGTGTTGTCACCTTTTAAACACACAGATTTGTATTTCTGCATGGGACAACTATCTATGTATCAGTTTGCAAATTACCTGGCAGTATATGAGATATAGTGTTGATATTATTTATATACCAGTAATGATGAAATTACACAGTGAATACTAACAAGATTTGCATCATTGCTATTTCTTAAAAACTACAAATATATTCCAGAAACTGTCCCATCTTTCTCTATCTCTCCCACCATAAAAATGTTTTAAATTTGTATGTTGCTTTATCTTTAATGACACTAATTTTTATTTTCCTTAAATGTCCCAATGATGTAACTTTATTACACTAAATTGAAAAAAAATTGTGAATTTAAAAAATCAAATCTTCCACAGTCTGTACCCTGGCCAAAAGGAAAACTGGGTCTATATACAATGTCACTGAATATTTTGCTTGGATTTTGCATTTACATATAAAAATTAATGAGTTATTTCTGAAAAATTTACTTCTGTTTATCAGAAACTGCAAGCCTCTCAGTCGTTATTCCAGTAACTACTGCGCCAACAGATCTCTCTGGCAAGGAAGCCACGTGTGCCTTTAACCCCAGGGTGAAGTTAAGCCATTTGACACAATGATTCAGTATTTACCAATCAACTCGACAGAGTCAGAAACTCTACCTGGCAACAAAATTAGTTGAAATAAAGATGTGGTCATTCTGGATGGCAAGGACTAAAGCTGTACTCCTCTATAACCCAAATAAAATTTTACTTTGCCTGTGGTAAAATGTTCATGATGGCTCTACTAAGGAGAACAGACAACATAGAATAAAAAACCTTTAATAGTGTACTGCATTAATTTCTCATCTCACCAATCACTAACAAAGCAGTCTTATTCTGCAGTGTAATTTCCACCAAAGAAAGTAAAATAGGAACAATTTCCTAAGGGTGCAAAAAATGTAGTATCAAGAAGACGCAATAACACACTCAAGAGTGGCAGCTGTAACTGGAACGCAAAGGCTGTCGTGAGCAACAAACTCATAGGCATCATGTATCTTCAACCTACTAAGGTTAAAATAATCAGAAGTCAGATAGAAAAAAGTCAGCTTTAAGAGCTGTAAACATAGCAGCTGACTGGCTTCTGAGCTTTGCTTGTCAGACTATGATTAGGATAAAATCTACCCTGTTTTGTATTTTGTGAGGAAGTCATGAGGAACACCAGGGAAGATACCTTGGGAGGCGACACACATCTAGTCAGTGAGAACTGCTTTTAACTGAGATTTTGAGCTTTAGGGAAAGAAAAACAAGGAAGTCAGTCAGATAAGGATCTGAGTTTTTCAGCCTGACTTATTGTACTTTAGAAGACAGTGCCCAATTGGGTGGCAGCCTTTGAGGAACATAGCAAATACTACTGCTGCTATTTGACATCTGCAGCTGCTCCTCTAAGTGTCCCCTCTGTTTTCTGTCTTTGGCAGTTTTCTCCAGGGTTTAGTCACAGTAAAAACAGTTTTAAAAGCTTCCTATTTTTACTGTTTCTCCATCATCTTGACTGCTTTTTAGACTATGATGAAAATGACCTTATAAATCACTATTTTCGACCAGCCAGTCAGATGCTCTCCTACTGAAATCAGGGGCACCACAACTCACTTGGTCATATTGCTTCTTTATAAACATGCCCACAAAGCCCAGTCAGATCATATTCTTCATATATTATTCCTACATCTAAACAAAAGCTCCCTTCAGTATTTCATATTACAAAGCATTTTAAAGGTGACCAAGACTCACAACTATACAAAATAACTATTCTAAAAAGAGCCTTAGGGTACCAATTCAGCAGCTGAGTGCAATAACAAAACAAATGGATAAACACAAACATTCCCACTTTGACAGATCCAAACACTGCCCAGATCATTCACCACACAGCACAAAAAGAAAACATTTAACACTATACCACAAGCAGTATCTCCCACAAGGAGCATTCATATCTCATATTTTAACACTGTCAAAGTGTTCAATTTACAATTTTGCAGGGGCTTACTATTCAATTTTACATGTTTAGTATAGTGTAGGATGAGATTCATCTTCTCATCTCTAATGACCTAGAGTGCAGGCAACTACAGCTGATCCAATTCTCCTAAATTTCCTTTAAAATCAATGGGAAGAAAGAGGCACTTCTGGCACGCATTTAATTTAAAATATTTTATGGTCAACTTCACAATACATGAATTGTGCTGTTGCCTTCATTAATTATTCTGACTAGATTTATTATCTAAAAAAGAGTCCTCCAGGAGTTTTCTGAACCACCTACTTGAAAACACCTATACACTCGATACAAATTTGCTTACACTGGGATCCTGTAGTTTTGGTTAATAACCCCACATTTTTCCCATTTGCCTTTATTAGACAAAGAGCTAGTATTAAACTTATCGTTTTTCTTTTCCTCACATTTGTATCAGAAATACTGTTAGGAAAGCAGTTTAAATAGGGGCACCAGACTTACTGTCAAAGCACTGAATAGATGTTCTGAAATTTGAAAATGAAAAAATATGATTTATAGCACCTTTCTTAAGATTTCAGCATGAATGATTCAGGTCTATTTGGATCTCAAAGTTTAAATATTTACAGAACTTCTGTCTGTCAAAACAGTGAAGTAGCCTCTTTCTGATTTCCATCTGAAGAAAAAACAATATCTAAAATTCAGGACAGCTTCAACCTTATCAGAAAACAAGCAACTATGGCACCTCTCTAAAGCCAGATGATCTGCAAAGAAGTTAGCAGGGTTTTCTTCACTACTTTTCCTTAACATATTTTTGCAGTGTAAAAATCCTCTATTATCCTCTCAACTTCAGAGAAATTTTGTTCTGAAAAAGTCTACACGTCCCTCAAAATCATCCAAAACTAATTTTCAACATGACTGCAAATGGAATAAAAGCCAACAAAACCTGGCATGGGAAGAGACATTCCTGAATGTGCTATGAGAAATGCAATGTTCCCTCTGACGAGAATGAGTTTTCTGGCAAATTCACCCTCCATAACATACCGGTAATATCAACATACTTTTTTTGATTGCATTACAATTGCTTAGACAAGTGCTTATTGAACCATCTTAAGCAGCCAGAAGAGGACTGTAACTGAAATTCCAAGAGATGTACATTAATTTCAGCCTAGAGGAAACCACCACTGTTTTGATGTTCTATCATTCTTCTGAAATGAAAAATACTTCTCAAACTGTAATGAAACAAGAGATACTTCCTATAAACAAATCCCAGGCACATTTACCAATGTTTCTCTCTGACTAGCTTAGCTATGCCTTCATTGCCAGAGTTGCTTTATTACTATTACTGAATGGCAGACATCAAGAATGTTAAAAGAAGTGGGTTTGGGTTTGATTTTTTTTCCTTTTGCTTCAGCAATCACCTCAACTTCCAGAATCTCTGTAACGAGAAACTCTTGCTTTTCTTGTTCTAGAAAAAAATCAGTTTCACAAACCCATCCTGTCTCCCCACAGCCCCATGTTTCTGTCTCCTCTTCCTCCTCCTCCCCACTTCAGGCCAGGACCAGCAGCAACTGCTACACCAATCCACTTTTGGCTTGAATACTCACGAAGTGCTCAGATGTAGCAGTATGAAACACACAATGAGAAAAATCTGTCACTGAACCAAAAAGCTTCCCAGCAAAGCTTCAAAACTGAAAGTCACACCACATATATTGCAAAATGACAGTTTATCTAAGGGTTTTTTTCTCTTTCAATGTCAAGTAAATCCTCGTGATTTCCAGTCACTCCATCTCAACCAGCCTCTGGAAAGTCTGTTCTCTTGTCATAGCTCAGGAGTGGTTCACCAACAGCCAGACCCTATTAAGTAACTTTCCACATTGATAGCAATTCTTTCAAACTAAGCAGTCAGGTCTAAAATGTACTTCAAGCAAAAAAAAACAAAAACCATACCAGCCTGAGGGCATTGGATGTGCCTGATCATCTGAAGATTGCATTTTATGGAAAACATGTTTCCACTGTGCTTTGTCTGTATTTTTATATACATTTAGGGAATTAAATTTAAACTATCTTCTTTAATATGAATCTTCTGTCAAGACTTTCATTCACAGGGAAACATGATAAATGTTTATAGTGGAAGGAGACCAGTGTGCGTGCTCTTGTATAAACTCTCAAAATCCATATGTAGGTGCTTCATGAATTGCTCCAGTGTGGGTTCTCTCCACAGGGTACTGTCCTTCAGAAACACACGGCTGCAGTGTGGCTCCCCCACTGGGTCACAGGTCCTGCCAGAAATCCTGCTTCTGTGTGGGCTCCTCTCCGCAGGCTGCGCAGCTCCTGCCAGGAGCCGGATCCAGCATGGGCTCTCTGTGGGCTGCAGGCTCCTTCAGGGCACATCCACCTGCGTGGGTGGGGGTGTTCCGCGAGCTGTGGGGTGATCTCTGCTCTGTGTGGATGTCCAGGGACTGTGGGGGACATCCTGCCTCACCACGGGCTGCAGGGGAATCTCTGCTCCAACACCTGGAGCACCTCCTCCCCCTCCTTCTCTGGCCTGGTGACTGCAGGGCTGTTTCCCTTACACATTTTTTTCACTCCTCTCTCACAGATGCTGTGCAGCATTTTTCATCCTTTCTTAATATGTAACCACAGAGGCACCACCAGCATCACCGACAGTCTCAGCTTTGGCCAGTGGTGGGGCTGGTTTGGAGCTGGCAGAAGCCAGTTGTGTCTGGTGTGAGGCAGCTCCTGATCTCTTCTCACAATGCCACCCCCACAGTCCCCGGCTACCAAAACCTTGCCCCACGAACCCAGTACAATGCCCTTCTGTCAACTGCTCCTGACAGGTGTCACAGCTGGGGTTTGAGGGAAATGCTGTGACAGCCTTGGAGCAGAGGCTCCTCTCTCTTGATGAGCTTACTGGCCTGAGATCAAGTCTGAAAACTCTTGTTTGTGTTAATTAGCTGTGGTCAGCAATTTTTGGGTTTTAAACATTAAATGCTTTGTTAAAACAAACTTGTATGTCAGGTAAACATTATTTAGGGCTGCAGACCAAGTTATACATTAATAATTTGTTCTGGTTTTTATTTCAACATTCCTAGTATACTAAAGTTTTCTATGATATTCATTAAAATGATCAAGAAACAATTCTAGCATTTTAACACATTCTTGTTGAATCTTGGGAAAAGAAACTAATAGCAAATTTTCAAATTTTTACATCTTGATACAGTTTCTGGGCTGTAAATGCTGGATGAAAGGCACAGCAGCCAGGTGACTCAGACACTTGCTGCATAATAACTGTGCAGCTCAAAATCATTGAGAAATTTTTGTTGGCTTAAGTTTCTGCCAGTAGACTTCATGCTCGATTATACCAAGTTTGTCCATGTCAGGATTTTTGCTTTGTGACCCTTTCACCTCTTTTCCAGTTTCTTGTTTCTTACCTTCTGAGATCACTACATCAGGATGTCCCCAGCTCCCTTTCAACGCAAACTTGGTGCCTGTGCTTTCACTGTGCCTTTGGACAGTCACACCAGACATATATGTGGGAACAGGGAATTTGTCCCTTTGCCCCAGCACTGCCAGATAGGATATTTCTAAATATCCCAGAATATCTCCCTCCACGTATTCTGTAATGCAAAAGGTGTACCAACAACTGCATCACACTACTCTATTTCGAGAAAATCTCACACAGTAAACTGTAAACACATGTCAGTTGATATCCACCTACAATAATACAATTCTTAGCCCATAAAGAAAAATAAAATTATATAGTATGCATGCAAGTAAATGCTAGAACTTGTAGTTACTGTTGCTACCTATTCCCAATATTTAAAATGTTTTATGAAGAGATAAATATAAAATATTATACAACTATGGACATCTCATAGTTTTAAATTTCTCTCAAAATATTAAGAGATTAAAATGAATTATTATTAGGTACTGAACTTTATCACTAAATCAAAGCATTCCTTTTAATAATCAACTTATTTAATCCCTGCCATATCCAGGACTTTCTGCGTCAAAAAGAAGAGGCTTAACTCCAAAGCAGTAGTGCCCTTTCTGCTATCAACTTAGCAAATACACACACTGTAAGGCTTATATTTATTCACTTCTACTACCTTGTTTAGATAAAAAGGGTACATTTTTGTGCAGCACATCTTAGAGAGAAGTCCTTAGAAAGACATCAGAAAAGTTAATAGTAAAAAAACTTCAGTAAATTGCTCCTCACAACAGCTACAATTCTAACAGTCTGGGTTTTCGGAACCAGACTCCAGCAGATAAAGGCACCTTCTCTATGTTTAGGGGCAAAAAATATATTGCAAACCCTAGACTTAAACAAGGAAAAAGAATGATTCTTTTGATAATTTGTTTGCAATGTGTGAAAAGAAAAAAAGAGCTGTCCTGTGAGACTTAGATATTAAAGGTCCCATGTAACCAGTAGCAAAATGGCATTCCTAAATTACTTTTTTTTTAAATAAAAAGCAGTTATCTGAGATCCCATCATAATGTTGCAATATGAATTAATTAATGCACTGCTCAGAAGTCAGTAATTATGACTCTTTCTTTTCATATGTGGAAACAATTTCATGTGTCCTTGTTGTTTCAATGAGGCTACAATTTCTTCAGAGCTACTTTTTTGAGAAATAACCTGAAAATCTCAGAGGAAAAAAAATCATATGGAAAGTGTAAGTAAAAATAGGACACCACTTTAAATTCAGTTTAGTTAACTCTTTCCTATAATCCAAGAATCAGGAATGAGGAAAAAAATAAACAAACAAAAAGATTCAGTGATGAAATGAAAACATCAAATTAAAAATAGAAATACAGAATACATGGGGAAGAAGAGAAAAATATTTAGCAAAAATTGAGGTAAATGAGAAGTTATAAAGTAAAAAACCACTTAGATGACTCTAAAACACTGAGGAAAAATTTATGGTGGGAAGCCAGATAGGTAGTAAAGTTATAGCATATGAGGTAGAAAACAAACCTTATGAGTATGACAGGCCCACTTAGACATAAACACAGAGATAAAAGGAATATTACCAATAACACAGTTCAGTACTTATTTCTGTTCTGTTTCCTAATATAAGGAAGAGGATATTTATGAAATTCTCTTTAACATTGCTTACTGAAGAAGAGGTCTGCCTGGTACTACCTTCACAAAATACCCGATGAGAACAGCTTGTGTCTGCAACATCTGCACATGGGTAAGATGGTAATCTTTAATTGATCTTAGAGCACTGACAAAAACACAGAAGAATAGAAACAGCTAACATTAGAAATTGCTGTTCATGCTGACTGCAGCAATAATAAACTTATTATCAAGATATTAATGTTCACTCTTATCATCCTACACAAAAAATAAAAGCTGAGTAACACAAGAATAAATACATATTGTACCATCTAGAAGTAGTTACAATCAGTATAGTATCCATACAGCTTTGCAAACAGATTATTTTAAGATAGGAAAACACATCAAGAATAGTGGAAGTCATTATTTTCAAAGAACTGTAGTATATGATTCTTCAGGAAGCAAGCTAAAACTGCCCAAAACTAATGGTACAACGAAGGAGCAGATACTGAAATAAAATTAAAGGCTGTTATATCAGTCTGTGATTATAGACTAATTTGCATGTTTTCTATTACTACTTAAACTTGTTACAAGTTCTGTGTGTGCAACACACATCTGCATATGCACATATATGTGCAGCCCTATGTGTACACATATCAGGTGTTTGTAACCTGGCTGACACTCTTGCACTCGCTAGGTCAGTTATTCATGCCCAAGCCAAACTCCAAGTGCTACGTACCCCAGGATACGATTCATTCCATGCCTAGCAGCATAATGGAGCGGAGTATTGTGCTGGTACGTTTCTCCATAAGAAGTATTTGGGTCAAGAGTTTCTTTTAGTTGAGGGTTGCTCTCATAGATTTGGCAGGCCAAGTTTTCATCTCCATTTATAAGAGCTTTGCGGAATTTGGTGGTTGTATTTCCCATGTTGCTATCCTAGCTGTCAATGGCACTTCTTCCTTTCCCCTTCATCCACTTGTTGTACGGTTCTGTAACATGCTTCACAGCCTAAAAAAGACAAACAACATTCCAATTATTGTGTAAAACACTTTTTCCTAGATGAATTAATGCAGAGCTACAGCACTGTAAATAGGCAGGTGAAGAATACATAGGGCATATAAACTCTCCTCATGAATTGCTGAAGTCTTTCTAGGTAAATACACAAAAATTTCCAATTCTTCACAGATAATTTCCCTGATAAATTGTTCTATCTCCCTCCCTCTGCAAATATTTTCACCACCTATACTCTTTAAACATACGGAAAAGAAATGGCTAATATTGACATGTATAAGAAGACTAGCATGAACATTGAATTTCCGTGAATGAGAAATGAATTAAAAATTAGCCATTACTTAAAAAACAGAGTATATCTAAAGCAAAATTCTTAAACAAGGAAGAAAAAAAATCTTCAAAAACATGCAATAAAGCAGACATCAGTTTAACTTTTAATTAAAGAAAATAATGTTGAATATGCTTGAAGTACCTGTGCTTGTGTAGGTGGGTGCACACAGCACCCTTCTGTGCCAGCAAGAAGAATGCCCATGAACACAGGAATTACCATGGCCCCATCATAACAGTTCTGCTAAGCAGACTCTCTTAAACACCGAAGCCCTGACACTTAGATCTACAGTGAATGGGTCCATACAATGCCTGGCATTTGTACTGGCACAAACCAACTGCACCTCACAGTACTTCGACGTACTTTCCAGCTGCTTTGCTCCCCAGGCTCTCACCTTTACCTGATGGAGGCAACCAGAAGAGTGAGCTGCATAAAGACAGGGCAGAGGAGAGCATCTCTGCTCATGAGATGGGACAGCAGGAGCTTACCCGGTTGTGCAGCTGTAAAGAGCACATGTTGGTTTATGTCAGGGGGACAGACAGGGGAGTCAGCACCAGGCTGTGGCTGGTAGCACAGTGAACCTTCTAGGAGGCCCCTTTTGTGCATGAGTCATCCCATCCAGACTGCTCCATGCCAGACCTTTCACCCTACAAAGCACACACTGGGATCCAAATATGCCAGGCACAGCAGGTTAGGGGATTGAGCCTAATTATGTTGTGCACAGAGAGTGCAGGAGCTGCCCAGTACCTTATATTCAACTTGCTGGGACTATCTCAAAGCTACTATTTCTACATTGGCTTTCCAACACAGTTACTGGTGACCCTCCAGGTTTGCAGACAGAGGAAATAAAGGAATCCAAGGGGGATCAGGATGTGGATAAAATTCACACTTAAAGGATTTGAAGAAACCTGGGGAACAGCTGCAATGACATATATTTGTTTCTCTGGAGCTATTCCCACCAGTCATCTCACCAGCTAATCTCATCAGTGTGGTCAGGTCTGCTCGAGAGAGAAAGAGGTCACCTTGGTGGCCTCCATTTTCATCCCTTTTCCTACAAAATTTTGATAAGACAACCTTTATTTTGAGCTGTTGTGAGGTAACAATGACTGTGATGTATCAGCTGACTCCATCTGTTAAACACGTTGTCAGATCAAAGTTACCTGAAGAAGCACCTGTCTCAGGTTAGAGACAAATTTTCTAGGTGGAAAGCACTCTGAATAAAACACCTCCCCCAGCAAAGGTTTCTGACACCCCCTCCCCCACCACAACAGAATTTCCTGGATGAAAGTGGAAAAAAAAAACCAAAACCAACTGTTTATTTAATAACACACGCAGNAAAAACCTAGCAGCAACCATGAACAGCGGCACAGCCAGACTAAGCAATGTCCCTTTCCCTCTCGCTCCTCGGCCGAGAAGCCTGGGGGAGTTTTTCAAAACAACCCGCGCCCGGCAGTTTCTCCCGGCTGCTGGATGCAATTAAAGCTACAGGACCACATTTCTAAGCACATATGCAGACGATAGGGAATACAAGTATCGAAACATCACCCCAAGACAGCACCAAGTAGGCACTCATCTAAAAGGAAATGGATATCATTCGTATGTTTAGGTATATACACAAACCAAAGCCCAGATTCTTCAATCACACTATAGATTCTGCAGCATTTTGTATCTTTCTGTCATCGATAGATTTAAAAATAATATACACATGCATATAATATGCAGATATAATATTTGTATTTTCCAGAAAGCCACTGCATGTTCACATTACTATGTCACAGCTCTCAGTGCTGTAAATTAATGTGTTTTCAGATGCAAAACTAGTTGCATTACTCTAAATACTGGATAGTTTCAAGCTTTAGCCTACAAACCCAAGAGAAGTTCTACACTCTCTTCAGTCAGCCAGCAGTTCATATTATATTCAATAGACAGGATCTCAAAAATAACTTGAAAGAATGATTTTCACTTAAGTTTAATGAGATTAGTTTGTGGTATTATATTATCTGTCAATCCCTATCTAACACCAGTAGCTCTTAAGATTATGAACTAAATTAGATGAGAACAAACACCTAAAAGATACCTGAATCTTCACGGAAATCCATAATGAAGATCCCACTAGCGCCTAAAACACTAAGAAAAGCACAAATAATTTGAAATTAGAAGGCAAGAGCACCAATTTCCATGCATTTATTTCTGGAAATTAGCACACAGATAGCTCGCATCAGCTGCAGAACACGTAGCTTCTTGCCCAAACTGGAACATTAAAAAAACCTGGGTAGGGATGAATGAGAGCACTAGGAGTGGAAGGAGATAAGACGGTGCCCCCAGGCACCTGAGAGGAATCTGGGACAGGGTGGCTCTATTGAGATGTTGAAGACAGGATCTGAATGGATTTAGGCAGGGGTATGGAAATGCATACGAGAAGTTAGGGTCTATGTGGGGTGACCTAAAATGCTCAATTTTTGTGCAGAAAACACAAAAAATTGTACATTTCATTAATTCTTCTGTACACTGAATAAACTTTATTTACTTTTGATGCAGTATGGACATATTAGAATGTTGTACTGTCATCAGCAACTAATACTATAAAAGATGTAGGCACATTGGTTGAACTATTATGTGCATTATCATATCATCCAGAAATTTTAGGAATATGCAGACTGTACCATGTAAGTCACTGAAAAAAGCAGTGATATCTGCTTTAAAAAAGCTTACAGGCTATGCGTCCAATAAAGGGCTATATATGACACAGACCTGATATAGAAAGATGAATGAAATAAACAAAGTAAAAAATGTGTTTGTGTAACAGGACCAGACTCCAAAGGAAATTAATCTCAATCAAAGGAAAGGGAGAATTTTAAGGATTATGAGACAGCTATGATATAGCTTTGAACAGACACAAGTGAACTCCACACAAATCCAAGAATGAATGCAGAGGTATTGAAAATTTAGCAAAGGCTAATGTAAATATAACCATCACATGATCAAAATAAAATGAAAGATGATAGAATGGGGATAGTCAATGAAGGCCCTTCAGGTGATGGCAAACAGCTTATATTTGATGTGATAGCGAAACTGATCTCTGGAAGAACGCAAGGAGAAAAGTGATAGAGTCGAAATTAACCCAGAAAACAATTTTCTACTTAAAACACAATATGATAAACTATACTAATGTCTGTCACCTTCACACAGTATCCACAAGGTCTTTCATCTTTAACACTACAATAGGCATTAGCCTTTTATGCTTTGGAAAGCCGGTGAGCCACACTGTCGTATTTTTTGTCTTCTGAATGGCAATTAAACATGTCAGCAGAAACACAGAAAGACAAGGGAGAAGCTGTCTCTGTACTCTGGCTCTAACAGTTGGCTCCCAGCATGCTTGGAAGTCCAGAAGAAACACAAGATGTGACAGCTGCTGCCTCTCTGAAGCTGGTGTAGTTGATGAGTGCCCTTTTGTAAAATATTCAAGATCTGCCCATTTGTAGTCATCAGTTCATCTTTCAGCAAACAGCCCCACTGCATCTGCCACCAAAGAAGCCTCTACTTCAACTGAAGGAGAAAAAGGACAAAATATCAGCTGATGCAACAAAATTCTGGATCTGAGAATGGCCAAAAGGGGCCCAGTCTGATGCCTTTTAGTGTAGTTATCTTTCCATGAAGAGCTTCCAACCTGTTACATTCTCAGAGGACAGAAAGTAAATGTGGAATGCTGGAACCAGGTGTTCAGGGAAAGGAAACTTGGCTCACTCCTTCAGCCTGTCATTTTATGTTTTTAAAGGTGAAGGGCATATAATACATATATTTCCTCTGAAACAGGTGTCAGAGAGGTGGTCTGGAAGGTTATCAGCCAGTCAGCCTCAGGGACCCAGAAAGCTCCTGTGGGCTGAACACAGGTGGAGCTAAAGCAGTTTCAGCAGCTCCTGGGCTCACATGGGTAGTGGGTGGTGTCAGTGTCACTGGTCTTCCTTTGCTCTTTGTATAAACCCAGCATTTAAAATCCTTAGCCTATTTTTTTAATGTCCACATCACAGTGGAAAAAGAATTACCACACAAACATGACAATTTTCAAGTATTTTATCTAAATAAAATGAGACTTGAATAGAATTTTACAGGACAAATACAAGATATTTTTTGGTAGGCAGACCTATTCACTAAATCTTCAAGCTCTGTGCTAACAGAAGGACTGTATCATAGCCTTTAGCATGATCTTACAACATTTATCATAACCACAAATATAATTTTACACCAAGGAACATAGGAAAAACTAAATGTAATGTTTGCAAAATATATCCCATATTATTTCTGAATTCCAAACATCAACCATCTAATTCAAAATTTGAAAGTATATTTATTACTCTATTGCCAAATAGAAGTTCCAGCCTAACAAAACCCAAAAACTGGTTACACAACCCACCCTAAAGTCTAAGGAAAGAGTCTCATAAACTCTATCAGGGCCATCACACTTCTCTGCTTTAGCAATGAACAGTAATTTCTATGGCTTATTAGCAACACTTTGATATCATATCTCTACAAAAATTTAACAAAGAGACAGCCACTCTCATAGGAGCTTGCAGATTGAGTACAAGATGAAAAAAGAGTGGATAAAGAAAGACATGGGTAGAGCAAGGAAGCAATGAGATTCTGAGAGCAGTTGCACCAGCTGTCCAATTACTATTGGTTTTCACATGGGCATCATTGTAGAAGTGAGTTTGAAGAAGGACAACTGCAACGACTTCATAGGATTTTAGAAGTAGTTCCTCCTTTGAAATACTTCCATGGTGCCTGCTAGAAATTTGTAAAAAATGGTAAAATATTGTACAAGGGGGATCAGGGAAGTATTTTTGAAACCTCATACATCCAAAACTCATTTAGGAACCATATACTGAACACACAAGTCTTTAATGAGACGGCATACCTTTCCCCATTTACATTTTAATTGCTTTAATATTGAAGCAGAATTTCTTACTGAATGTAGGACTAGCACGTGTTGACACAGTAGCTGTTCTAAACCTTGGAGAATGAAAAAAAGGAAGGGAGACACTGTACTACATCACACTGCTTAGAAAATCTATTGAAATCAGTAAAAAAAATACTCAGGTTTAACTATGAGAAGAAAATGTTACATACTTCTTGTACCAAAAAAACCTATTGTCTATATGATGAGCCACCTTGATTTGCAACCTTTTTTTTACAATGTAACACTTTGTAATTCCACAGTTTACCCTTAAAAAGTTTAAGGACAAGTTTTGCAGCTGAAAAACCTTAAAAACTACTTCTTTAAGTAGTTTGTCACATAAACTGTAAGAAAATTCTTGTGGAACAGCTAAGTGAGCCAAGCTCAAAGAAGTACAACTATGTAGCTCCTCATGCTTAAATCTCATTATTATTAAAATAAAATACATTAACTAAAATCAGTGTACATTATTACACAGCTTCTAAGTCCTTGAAAAGACAAGTGATAACGAATTGCTAACACAAAAAGGATAAAAATATATCAAAAATACTTGTTTTTCAAAAACACCTGGCTTTTGCTGAAAGTATGAAATACTTTGAAATGCCATTCTCAAAGCATCTTCTGTTTCAAGCACAGTTAGCTCAAAAGGTAGCTATTTTATTTGCTTTGGATACTGCAGTTAAACAGCTCATTTTTAAAAGCTGTGTTTCTAAGATATTTACTGCAGAGTCTATCCTACGTTATAAATCATAATTTATTGCAGAAGGGAACCACAAACAACTTCATGGTTTAGGAGAAAGCCTTGTAACCTGGATGCTTAGGATGAGTGTCACGTTATGATGTTGGCAATTTTAAACCTCACTTCTGGGACAGACTAACACAAATCAAGCAAGAACCCTTATGTTCAAGAACCTTCTACATAAAGTAAAAAAAAAAAAAAGTCTGTTTTACCAAGAGGACAAAATTAAGAATGAGGCATTCAAATGTGTATGCCTATTTTATGTATGGATGGCACAGATGCCTGTAATTAAGATGCAGCAGAAAAGGTTAGGCTAAATGTAATTTTTACATGTTCATAGTAAAGATTTAAGATTTGTCAAATTTTAATTAATTAAAAACTGTTCTCCCTGGATACCTGTATCTGGGAGAACTTTTCTGCAAAGTTTGAAGTAACAAATGCACTTGCAAAGCTTCAGAACTGGTTATAGAAAAGTACTGGTGGTGTTTGGTTTGTGGGTTTTTTTTTTTACACACTGAAATATGCTAAGGTTTGTGCCAAAAGTTCTAAGTCATCAACAGGAAATAATGAGAGTGTCTCTGCCACTTTAAACCTCTGTGAATGGGGCTCAATATTATCAAACTCTGTTACATTTAACACCTCAAAATACAGAGCTAAACAAAAAAATTGCTATGCCAACATCTCACCCTTTGTACAATGATCACCAATATAACATTCTCTGTGCTTTAAATACCAAGGTTGAAAAGTGGCAATGATGTTGAGAGTTGACTTGAATAAAACATCGTGTAAGCTAGTGAGAGAATTAATTATTTCCTCATTTATATGCTTGTGGGATAGAGAGTCTAGCAACTTAGGTTACAATCTCTTTATGCTGGCATACGTACCCACAAGTTGAAGGTTAAAGTTATTGCTCAATTTTGTAATTTGAGACTTTGGCTTACTGACTCAGCTGTAAAAACTTTCATCCAGGTGGAGTATTTTCTTTCAGGCATACTTTTTTCACAATCATAGTTTGTGGAAAAAAAAGGATTTTAAGAATGGCTGTGGTTTTCTTTGCACTGATACATTTAAAGGGACGCAACTGGGGCAGCTGCAGCATAGACTAGAAACAGTTTACGAAAAAACTCTGCATAGATATAGCTGGAGTAATTGCTACATTAATTTTAATTGTGTTGTCTACAATACTTGCATTCATCATTTAAATGAAATGTGGTAAATCCACAGTGGGGTAGGTACATACACACATGGCAGGAAAGACAAGATACTGTGCAGCCAAATCAAAGGTACACTGACAGCTGGACAAAGACCGCACTCCTGCAGGTAGTCAGGGGAAAAATCCAGCAGCACAAGTTAAAAGGAGCAATTTGATGTGGTGTATCTTTTTTTTCCCTTTAGTGAACAGTAATTCAGTAGGATGGAACAAAAGAGTTATCATTCTATAATTATGCTCTGGATTATCCATTAGCATGGACTATAATTGCCGATTCATTTCAAAACTCATTCCTGGGCCTCATGTCTGTAGAAAATTACTTAAAAAATAACAACAAAACCCTCAAAGTTCTGTGAAATCCAGCTAACATAACACTTTGGAGTTGTTCCCAATGCAACTGTCAAGGCCTTAATAATCTTAATAATTTAATTTGCTGTACTTTAGTCAGTGATACAAGAGAAATCACAGAATCATAGAACATCTTGAGTTGGAAGGGACCCACAAGGATCATCGAAGTCCAACTCCCAACCCTGCCACAGGACAGCCTCAAGAATCACACTGTGTGCTTGGGAGTGTTGTCCAAAAGTTTCTTCAACTCTGTCAGGCTTGGTGCCATGACCACTTCCCTGGGGAGTGTGTTCCAGTGCCCAACCACCCTCTGGGTGAAGATATTCTTCTTAATGGTATTTTTAGGTTCCAGGCATAAAATACAGCAGAACTTTTTAGGGCTAGCTCTTCAATCTGCAGGTTACATAGACTACTCACATCTAAAATATAAAATATTTGTACCTAGTCTACTGACACTAGTACCCTAAGACCTCCTCTATCTAGATCAGAAGGAGAAGAAGCACAAAAAGAAATGTCTGATGTTTTACTAGATTAAGTCATGCTGCAGACAGACACAGCTCTGGCATTTTAATCCCAAGCACACTGGTTGTTTTAGTATAAAAAGCTCACTATGAACTGTTCCACTGACTAAAGTAACAGTACACTTTATATACAGTGCATAAAACATTGTCAGTTTATTAAGGACAATTCAACAGACAAAAAAACTACAGAGAAACCACAGAGAATAACGGACAGTTGGGACTCACAGACTGACGCTGTATGGGGCAGAAAGTCTGAAGAAATTTGTATACTTCTGTCAGATTTATTCTCACTTTTTCTAGGCAGATCAAGACAACCAGCACTGGTACAGAGCACTGCTAGAACATGAAAGGAGGAATGAAGATGGCAACATGAAGAGCTATAGAAAACCTCATGGGGAACTTGACTGACCAGTCTATACAGGGTGCAACGTGCCTTGACTCTGGCCTTGACTGAGTCCAGGATGTATTTTGCAGGTATGTTTGCTCAGCTTAGCACAAATAAACAAGTTTGGAACTGCATAAGGGCCCAAAGCCAACCCTCTGGTGAGCCTCTGGTAGAATCTGGTCAGCCAAAAGCTTTAATGCCAACTTCACTTTCAGTGGTGTTAAACTGATAGAATTGAAAATAATACTTATTGTCTGCCAAGGTACATCCACAGAAAGCAAAAATAAATAGGATGGCAAAACAGGGCTGCTCACGAGGACACTCCACAGTAAAATCAGAAAATCCCTTATAAATTTAGAAACTGCAGCATGTTCCTGAAGCAGAAGTCTCTCCGTTTCAGGAAGCTTTTTCATCTGAAAGAGTATCAGTTGGTAGGGTCATACTCTTACTGGATCTTATAAATATGAAAGAGGCCTACAAGATAAAACTTAAAATATAAGGATAGCTACACAAGGTCAGGCACCAGCAATCAGACTGTACACAATAAGCATCGTTCCCTTCTAAAAGGATACCATCACATTTGGAAATAACGAATATCCAAAGTCAGTGCATTTCAACATAAAAACTACTGGTTTTATAATCAGTTTATTTCAAATAAAGTAAAAATGTGAGGAATAAAATCTAGATTTTTCAATTTCCAATCTCACAAAATACGCTGTATTTCAGATTGTCAGAGGAAAAGCAACAACCACAGTATACTATCACTGCCTCTTGCCTCATACCAAAACTATTGAGAGGACCAGTGCTCTATCTGTAGACTGCTGATAGTTCAACAGGTTGCATGTTCTGAATAGAATGACCAACACTTACTGTAATTTCTCTATTATTATCCAAATAACTTAAAGCACTGGAAAGAACACTGCATACCCTTTCAAGGAATATGCAGTTTTTTCAGAGTTCCCTACTTTCACTTTAGACTAGAATTTCACTTTGAAGACTAGATTAAATCTCTACTTGGTACATTATATTTAATAAATAAATATCTACAGATTAAATTTTGTAAAATATACTCTGATTACATTAAAGGGGTATCTGTTTCCATGTTTTCAAATGGGAGGTGAAGAAAGCACATTCAACTGTTTGAGACAGATGACGAGCATTGTTCACAAACGTACCGGAGCAGAAAGAAACACGCGCATACTTTTATTGTTTCCTGGAAGCTTTCTTACGTGCTGGTTTTGTTCCATGTAAAGCTAAAAGACAATGTGACCCCACTGATCTTTCAAAGAGATCTTGACTTTTTTTCAGATGAATGAACAAATCAATTTCCTTTTAACAAAGAGGTAATTTAACTAGTCAGCACTCCTTCAAAGCAACACATTCATTTAAGGTCTAAACACAGAATCTGCGAGATCATTGTGCGTCTAAAATGAGATGGATTCCTGTAACAAAGTATGTTTTCTACACAGAATTTCAGAAGCATTTTACAACACTTCAGGAACTATTTAACTCTTTTTAGTCCAAGGGTATGCACCCTGCTTGTCATAGTGCTGACTTCCCACAATCTCAAGAGTCATCATTGCTAACTAGGAATGAGCCATTCAGGTAACTAGAGTGACAAGGATCATCACTTTCACCTTATGTATACCAGAAAATTAGCAGAACTGCAACTGCTGAACTTCTGATAAAACGTTTAATAATACACCCCTTGGCAAAATTCTGACTTTGGCAGGGAAATGACAAATGATATATTGGATCTAACCTAAAATTAATTTAAAGAAATACATAACTTGAAGAAGTATTTTTAACTTTTGCCAGAACACCTCTGCTGAAATACTTGGCTGATTTTTCCACTGCATACAAACAGTTTAACAATTTACATGAATGCCATGGAAAACAAAATTGAATTATAGCATGTCATATACAGTCTGTATTTAGGAAGATTATTCCTGACACCAGCGTAATTACAATGAAACACAATCTTGTTGCATGATAATGATTTTTGGCTTCAAGATTAATATCAATCCAAAGGAAACAGAGAGAGAATAAAGATTTTAAAGAAATCCAATAGTACCTGAGCTTGAATCACACAAGGGTTTGTACTGGAAAGAATCTTCGAAGATCATATTGTCCAACCCTCTGTCATAGGCAGGGATATCTTTCAGTAGACTAGGCTGCTCAAAGTCCTGTCCAACCTGACCTTGAACACTTCCAACGGTGGGACATCCACAACTTTGGAGAACCTGTTTCAGTGCCCCGCCACCCTCATCATAAAATATTTCTTTCTTGTGCCCAATCCACATCTACTTCTTTCCATTTAAAATCAATGCCTCCTGCCTTGCCAAAACTTGCCATGGTAAAAAGCCTCTATCTTTTTTATAGAACCCCCTTTAATTATTGAAATGCTGCAATAAGGTCTCCCCAGAGCCTTCTCTACTCTGGGCTGAACAATCCCAACCCTTTTAGCATTTCTTCATAGGAAAGGTATTTCAGGCCTCTGACCATTTTTATGACAGTCCTCTGAACTCACTCCAACAGGTCCATGTCTTTCTTGTACTGGGGACCCTAGAGCTGGACACAATGTGAAAAGTGGCATCTCACAAGAGCAGAGTAAAGCAGAGGGGGATAACCTCCCTTGACCTGCTGTTCTATTAGTTCTTCTATCAGTTCTCCTACTAACATAATCAACATACCTAGGCACCGATGCAGACACTATTACAATACAAATGACTGCTGTTCTGTGTAGAACTGACTATTATTGACCTTTCCTATGTAAGGCAAGGAAAGGAGGAAGGAAAAGTGCAAGGTATCAGTCACTTATTTTGCATAATCTGACCCATTTGGCATCAGAATTACATGAAACAGAACATTATACAAGCCTAATATTAGAAAGACTTTCAAGAACCAGTCTGAAAAAGAAAATCTGTTTTACCCAAGCAGTAAAATTTTAATTACTTTAATTGAGAAGTTCAACTATTTACATGAAGCTTTTCCCCGAAGTAACTGTACAGACACTAGGATCATAAGTAACTGTACAGACATGGTGCCTGATGATTAGTGGGACTTTCTCTATGATCACATCCAGGGGTCATGCTGAAGCCAGACAGACAAGACACAGCAGTTATGCCATTTCTCCTGTGCTCTCACTATTCCTGTTGGCAACCAGATAAGACAGTGGAAAAAGAGCAGAAGTAATGAGCCTGGCTGGATTGCCAGGAGCAAGAAATATGCAGGAAATAAGGGAAAATAGTTTGCAGTAGGCTGAAAACAGAAAGGAGAAAGGACTCTGCAAAACTTTCATCATCCATGGGCCATTGTCATGCAAGACAAATATGGCAAAACTCATAGGAGTTTATTTTAACTAAATTTATTTTAACATAATAATAATGGGCCTACACAAATAGGCGAATTGTGATTGTCCCAAACAAACATTCCTTATTCTGGCATTTTTTTTATTTCTAGGAAATGGCTGAGGCTGCATAAGTCTGTTACATTTTTTTTTCTGCTGAATCTTTCTAAATTAGTATGTACCTATGCTACTTGTCAGTACAATGCTCCAGTCAGGATAATGAAGCTTCTTTCACAAACAAAGAGAAATATAAACTAACAATTAATACTATTACCCTTTCTGACATCCAAGCTTAAAGAAAACCAAATGTTATAGTGTGCTTTAAAATTATAGTATTTACATTTAAAAAGTAAGCCATAAGTAAGGAAAGCAGATGTTCTATGATAGAAAGAAAAGAATTTTTAATTTTATTTTTTCCTCCGTTCTTTTCACAGCTAATATTGCTGAGAAGTCTGGGACCATCAGCTGGGGAGTTTTCTGCTCACTCCTACCTGACATAAACATCAGCCCACATCCCCAAACAATATTAGTGAACACAGATGTAATTTTTTTAAATAATATCATTCTTCTAGATTTGTTGTTACATTTGTCTCTTGGAGTCTTTCTTAAATAGCAAAACTTTAATATAAACCCCATTCTTTATATTCTGAACCACAACATCCAGGTCACCAGATTCTTACATCTTGTGTCTGCTGGAACATTTCACTATTGCATCCACTGTTTCAATTTCTTATTATGCCTGAAAACAAAAAACTCTCTGTTCATGCAGAAATGTGTCATAACAGTAAAAGAGCATCTGTGCTCCAACAAATCCAGTGGCATTTGTACTACTAAGGCTAACCAGTTTGCAGTAGATTTTTATCTTAAATTATTGCAATACAGTTGTACAAAGCTAGGAAACATTTTATTTCACTGGTTTAGCATAGACTATATAATACTTCACATAATCTTCTTATATAATCAAATTATTCATCCTTCAAAGTATTTTAACAATTTTCAACTTTAACAGCAATTTTCCTGAGAGTGGATTAAACCAGATCCAGACATCTCTTTGGACATCATCCTGTGGTTATGTTAAAAGCTAAAGGCAGGCAGACAAGAAGGTTGTTCAAAGGTACCTGAGGCAAGATATAATCTCAGCCAAACTTGATGATCCGAAACTATTATGTCAAAGCGATGGCTGACCTAGGTAAACAGATACCTGATACAGCAAAAGATAAAGATATAGACCAGCAGATTCTGGAGGAAAACTAGTGCCCAGATTTGTGAAACAGTCCATGATTTTCCAGAGAAGAAAGAGAGCAAATTTTTAGGTATTGAGAAATAAAAAATCCTTGATGGCAGTAAGGGCTCCTGTCCCTGAGCTTAAGAAGATTGAGATGTAATTAGTTAGAAAGGATCAGGATGGTGCTGAACTTCTGGCAGAGTCTCAGATATCCTCTCCAGAGGAATTCTGTGGAATCACCAAAATTTAAAATACGTTGAAGACCTGCAGGAGTTGCATTCCTGTTTTATCTAGCTTCTTCTGTGTGCTACAAATTGTTTTCCTTGACTGAAACCTTAGAAATTGATAGAATCCATTATATTTACCAATAGCAGTCAGTCCTATTTATTACAGAAAGAGCTGTAAAAGCTTCATTAGACAACAGATAATCTGCTGAAGGAAGAAATTTCTTTAGTTCAGCAACTTACTGATTGATGTCATCCTGAAATCAGAATTCTTCATCATTGATATTTACTCATGAGCCTTCTTATTGTTTGCATCCACAGTGTCCAATACTTAAAAAGTTGTAATAGATTCTGGGAGCCAATGCGTTCTTGAGATTATGGGTTCAATTGATATTGTCTGGAAATATGAAAAATTACCTGGCTTCTACNAAAAAAAAAAAGAGGAATTGCAAAAATATGAAACAAGCCTTTACAAAACCAAAAAAAGCAAAACCCACAAGTTTTTTTTTTCAGCTCTGTAGATTTGGAAGGGTTGTAGCATAAATTAAAAATTAGGTCTGAGAAAGACTGGTAAGAATCCTTTGCTGTTTTGGAAACTATTTCAGACTGACTTGTAAAAAAAAGTGTCAACCCTCAAAAATAAATGTGAATTTTGTTTAGGAATAAACGTCTAAAATTCTAAATCGGAAGAAAACTAGTTTATTCCTATTTTGAAAGAATTTGATCTCCAACAGCAATTCCATTTCAAAACATTAGCTAAGGCAAGCTGAAGATGATTTTCAATATACAGATACTCAAACATTATTAATGATAACTAGATAATATTCTAATGATCTAATTTACCACTTCTACTATTTATATGTCAACATTTTAATGATTAATATAATTTATTGTGTGCTTTCATGAAACAGCTTCATATCTGGTCTACAGCCAAATTTCTATTTGTTTTAGACTTCACAAATATAAAATCAAACAGACAATATATAGCTTCAGTTCTCTTAAAAGTTCGTTGTTACCAATATATGCATTTTTATTTCCCATTTTGTTTTCAAATGGGAAATAAAATACTTGTTTATGTTATGTTAATTATGTTTATGATACTTGTTTTCAAGTATCATAAACATAATAATGGCTATACTGGATTAGATACTTCTCATGTAATTCCTTGTCCAGAGAGTTAACAGTTGAGTGTACCAATGAAAAGTACAAAAACTGAGCAAGAACAGATGGATAATTTTATACAACACTCTCCCAGTCTCCAACAATTTACCACTCAATGAATTTTTGAGGCAGATATGCTAGGTTTATATTAATAACTTGTAATGCATTTTTCATCCACTATGTTGTTCAAAACCTCTCCAAATCTATGGAAAATTTTAACAGCCACCACATCCTGAAATTTCACAGCTTAATTATTCATTGTGAAGAAATATCTGGTTTTAACCTGTAATTTGTTGAATTTAATTTTCACTGTCTACAAGAACAGAGAGGTAGACAGCAAAGAAACTTTTCATATTTGTTCTCTCCATTCCATCTGTGATTTTAGAGATTTGTACCATATCACCTTTTAGAGCTGATCACCCTTCTGTCACACCAATCTTTTGCTCTTTTACAGATTGATTAGCCCTAACTCTGAAAAATTGAATTCTGTGCTATTTTTAGGATCCTTTCTGCTTTTTCTGATCTATTTCCAATGCCACTAACACCTTTTTAATTTAAGAAGAGTTATGTACAACATGCAAAATGCATGGATTCACATCATGGCAGCATGGCCTCTATTTTGACACTTCATTTACTTTTTGGACTGATACTAAGGACTAAGCTATTTTCTTCAGAGTTCTTAATATGATCTCTAGGTCTTGTTTCTTAACTGTAAGAATTAAGAGAATAATATTCTATACAAAATTAGGACCCTTCCCCCCCCAACTGTGAATCTTTCACCTTTAGCTATACTGAGTTTTATATCCTATTTACCATTGTGTCTCATAAAATTCTTTTGCAGTGGACATTGTTTCTAGTATTGTCTAGAGAACATCATCTCACTAATTACCATCTTTTCTGTATTATTTATCCTCACATTCAACAGCAGAGGTCCTAGCACTGATGTATCTGGGACTTTATCAGTAACCTTCAAGGACTGTGAAAACAGTCTCTTTATTTCTATCCATATCCATAACCACCTTTTAACAGTGACTTCTGCATGCAATGGACCCTTGCTCTTCCCCAAAGCTGTTTGGATTCTTTAAGACTTCTAAATAAGGGATCATGGGATATGCCACTTGAAAATTCAACCAGATTATAACAAATGTATTTTGCCAACTTCTTCAAAGAATTTCAGTAAGTTTGTGAAATCAGACTATCCCTTACACAGTGCTACGCTGACTGATCCTCAGGACATCACATTTATTGACATGTCTGCTAATTATTCCATCATTTCTACTAATATTCCAGGAACAGGCATCTTGCTTATGGCATCTGCTGTTCAACAAGCCTGTCTTGGAATCATTTAAAAACTGCATCATGTTAACCCACCTCCAGTAATCTGTCACAGTTCATTCTTAAAATTGCTAATGGTCATACAGTAAAGCTCCCCTCCTGTGCGAAAACCTTTGGCTTGCTATGCAGAAGTAAAGATCCTCTCACACCTCCACTCATTCACCTTTGTATACTGCCTACATTTTCATAGGATGTTTCTGTTGTTCAGGTTGTTTTTTTTTTTTACGGAAAGCTGTTGCCTTACCCTTTTTTACAGACAGTTAGCAAATGCTAACCAGCATTGCTGGCTAGGCCAGCAAGCAAATGCTCTGAAAAGCAGCATTGACTACACTTACGTTCCCTTTGTTTCTACTACTGCTTGCTCTCAACACCATCTACTATCAAAATACATAATGTGGAGTTTACACAGTTTATATTCATCACTGCCTCTCGTTCCTTTCACATCTGCTTCATAGAGTTCCCAGGGTCATAAGAAAAGAATGACTTACGTGTTTATACACAGCTACCTCACCCGTGGATCCGGTACTTCTGGTTAGGTAAGGTGACTTTTAGGACCTCTGTGTCCCTTATTTGCTGTTACATTAGACAGGGAGGTCCTGCAGAACAGAAAGATCCAGGTCACCCTCCTGACTCGAGAGGTGTCAGTGACACTGCGCAGGAGGTTCTCAGCCAATGCTATTTCCGAATGCCGCTCACAAAGTCACAGAGGACATCTGCACATGGGCTTTCCCTGCTGTGGTGCTGCTGCTGGGACTGGAACATGGGTTCCCTTCCTGCTGCCTCCATAGCTAGGCACGCCTCCTCACATAAGGGAAGACTTTAATGTCTACCAAACCTGCCTGCAAAGCACTGACAGCAGATATCCAACCCAAGATGGTGCATGGCGACTTGAGACTATGGAATCCAGCCTACTGATATAAAAGAGTGAGTTCACTGCTGCCTGTCAAGTCACCATGTCTCCCTTTCAGCTTCACAAGCCCATTCAGCTTCCTCTACCATGACTCATAAAGCAGTTCTTAAGCAGCCTGACCCATGCCTAGGAAAAGTTCAGTCATCAAGCCAGCATTTTCTAGGTACTGGCAAACTTATATTTGGCTGTCTGAAAATGAGACAGAAATCCACTAGGGTAAGGTCCAAGAATACAGAGTTTGTTAAAAGAAAAATCCCACTGCTAGTTGCAGAGATTTTCAGAAGCAAAGACAAGCAGTGGTAGACGAGACACAAGCTATGGGAACCAGCTGTATTAGTTCCAGCAGCTTGCAGAGTTGTCATGCTCAGGAATCCCTTGGTGACTGCCTTATGAAAAACCTGCTCCAGTGCCAATGTAACACACAGGCACTTATTTAAGAATAGTTGTTCCTGCTTGTAAAGTAAAAGGCACCACAAGAGAACATTCCCTAGCCCTACCCTCTGCCAGAAAAAAAGCCACAAAAAAGTTAATTTCTTTTCCCCCTACACTACTTATTCTGCTCTTGGGTTGTTCTCCTCCCCTGGGTCCACTTCCTTGCCCAGATCAGTGCGTGACCTCTATGAGATGTCCCTGAAAGCCTCAGAAATTATAAAGTAATTTTTGTAGTTAATATGAAGCATGCAGTTAGCAAGCTGGAAATCTGTCTCCAGTACCTTTTTATGACACTAATGTTGTTTGAGAAACTGACACTGTAATTCCTAAAGTGGCTTTAATTGATATCAGAGCTGATCCTGCCCTTTTGTTCATCCATATTTCCACACTTTCCCTTTTTTTTTTTTTTCTTTTTGTGTGACTACACAGAGAAGAATAGATCTAACTCAGATCTTCTTCTGGGTTTTCTTCCTGGATGTTGATGGTCCAAATGGCCAGAGCATGGCAGCAGTGATAGGGAGACAGGACTATCTGTACCAGCACATACTGTATGGAGTGGAAATACTTTCGAAACAGTTTGAAGTGCAAACACCTCCAATGTGCAAACTGCAAAGCCCACAGTTGTTTGGGTGCTGGAGGCAAGGCAGTACCACTGCATTAGCTAAAGTTAAAACAGTTCTAATGAAATTTCTTTTGTAGCCCATCATTGTTTTATCGGCTATTACTCTGACAGCAGCCATACACTCAGAAAGGGATAGTGGATGAAGCATGGACTAGATGTTGCTGGGCGGAGTGGGAGACTGCAGATACAGAGCAAGCATCACATAAGGAACAAAGGTAGCGCTGGCTGCTGCAAACTGCACCCAAGCTTGCAATAACACATGCTGGGCAGTTTACAAAGGAGTATCAAATTATATCAGGATGCAAACTGACAACAAATAACTGATACAGCAACTTCACCTCAGCTCTTTACAAAAAATGTCAGCAAAACAGGTACCCCTGTCTGGGTCCAGTTTTAACTTCATTATGCAACACCCCACATAATTGTTAATAGCAGCAGCTGATGCTATTCAGGTGTCTGACACTAGGCAAGCAAGACCTGTGTGGAAAGACAACTAAAATCCCTGTCCAATGGGCAGTGAAAGGACAAAGGTGAGCTTGCATTTACTAGAGGGAAAAATCCAAACTCTGCTACCCTGGCAGTCAAAAACCAGGTATTGGTGAAAAATGTTTAGTGTAGCTGCAGCGGCCCAGCAGGACTCTAGTGAGAACAAACTCTACTAAACTGGCACAAAGCTTTTTGAACAAACACAGTCTTGAAGGACAGAGCAGTGAGAAATACATCTAACGTAGTCCCTCTCCAGTTGCACTTTAGGAAAGAGGGATGTTTAACAACACTCCCTTCCTTCCCCACCCTCTATCATTAATCCTGTTGCACCTTATTTCATAAAAGACTTAACACTTGTTGAGGAACAATCCATGGACCTGTTTTTCAATTGCTGCTGGATATGAAGAATCAATACTTTACCAGTAGGGTTGAGATATTCATTAGAGGATTTAAGTTTTAAGGTCTTCTGAAAATTTCAACAGGCACAAACAGCTTTAAAAATCTACTGTGGTATCATCCTATGTACTCACACAACGTCCTGCACAGCAAGAAGGATGTTCTAATTGCACTGAACTACTCTCTAGAAAACACAGAAGGGAAAAAAGCAATAGACAAGAAATGAAAGAAATTTAACACTATTAGTTATGAAATAAATTAAGAAGTACCTCTGAAGCGAGCATCTAACACCTTAAAAAACAGCCATGACTAACAATATACAATAATCAAAATATACCTCCATAAAGGGAGGAAATAAATATAAGACTCCCTTTTCAAATAATGGTTTGTGTGAAAACCCATTGTGTTGCAATAGAAATGCATGAGGCTGGAATGTTCCAGGAATCAGGAATGATAGAACCACCTACTCTAAAAGGCATATAATTCACCTCTGCAATAGCTTGGTCATTTTTTCAGGATGTAATCAAGTGTCTGTATAACACGGAAATCTTATTTCCTTAATCGATTAGAACGGCAAACTATATTTTAAAAAGCCCAAAGCTTTGCATTTTACAGCCTCATATCTCATTGAATCAATTTTGAAAACAGAATACTGCTCTCATATCTTCAACTCTGTTGGAGAGATTTTAAAGCCACTTTAAATGTGCTACATTCTATGAAATTAACTAAAAACAATTTGTTATCCCTAGGAGGGAACTAGCACCACAACATACAATTATTGCATCAGAACATTTCTTGTGTGACCTCAGCTGTTTGGATACAGCAGCTGGGTGGGCAGTTTAGAAAGAGAACAGGAATCAAACAGTTACAGTAAGCAGACCCAGGCAGTACTGGGGAAAATGAAGTAAACGATAGCTAAAGCAAGGCATGATTAAGGTGGACTGTCTGGCTTTTAGGAATGTGAAAGGATTTAGTTTCACAGTAAGCCATGGGTAGACTGTTTCAAGAATATTTTTCTGTTCAAAGTTCATACTGTGGTTTATGTTTCAAAAAGAAACTTTCTTGAACACCTCCACTTAGTACTGACCCAGTCTGCTTTGATCTGAATGTCTTCATTCCTTTGAAGAAGCTAAAACATGCTGAAGACTCACAGGAAACACTGTTTGGTTTTGCTAGAAATTGTATTATTCATACAGAAGTTATTTCCAGAAAACACATTATTTTGGGGTTTAGGATTTCTTCCCTTGCACTCATGAGCAGATTCTAAAATTGAGAACCTTTGTATTTTTCCAAAATAACGAACCACATAATTATTAGTAACTCTTCATGGCTACCCTAATACCACAATCTAACAAAACAGGAATTAGTTAGAAATAGTTCAGTATACTTTTCAGACTTGTGACTAATTAAAGAGAAAACTTGACTCATTATCTTCTTAGAAAACCATACAAATAGCTAGAAGTGGTAGGGGATAAAAAAGTTAACAAATCTTCTTAAGGACTGATTTAAAAATGCTCTTTCTCCATAATGATTCCTTATTCATATATACATGCAGCAAAATACAAGCAGCACAAAAATCAACAGGATTTCTGAATAAACTTAAGAGGTATTTCCATGAAATAAAGACCAAATCAAGAGACACCTTACGTCACAATTACAGTAAAATTATGTGACTGTTTTATTCAAGTTTGCACACTTTATATTGCAATTACATCCAGAGTAACAAAGACTAAACCTTTCAAATTATCTCTTTTAATTAAAGATTACAACAAAGTATTTTGTACTAGAAGATGCTGCCTGTCTAACTCCTATTCCAGACAAGTGAATTTAACTTTCTATTCCTTTATTAAGTAAATAATTATAAACCTCAGGCAGCTTCCTTATGAGAAAGTCTGAATTTGTGAATTTTGGGGGAAAAAAACCCCAAACAAACCAACCACCCAAAAAAGACCCAACGTCAACAAACAAATAAAACCCAGAATAAGCCTGTATTCCAATTACAATTATTAACTTATTTCATTGCCTGAAGGAATGCACAACTAATCAGGCTACTTCTGCATAAGAAAAAAAGCCACATTACAGAAAAAAAAACCTTAACATACAAAACTCTTGAAAAAAGGATCTCATTAAGGGGTCATCTATTTCATGACAGACACGTGATAATTCAAAGCATTAAAATGAGTGCTTAAAATCTTTGACTACACAGAAGTCAGGTTAAAAAACAGGGTTTGAGCCATATAGTACAATTTATTTAAGACAACAATATTGTTCTCTTCTACAAAACTCCACAGCTCTCTGGGCCAAACACTTCAGCTGGGTCAGAACCAGTTGTATGCAGAGGAGGGAGAAACGAGTTGTGCAACCATATAATGAGATACAGAGGAAGCACTTACTTACATTGGAAGGAACCTCTGAAGGTCAACAGCTTCTGTCCTTTACTCAAGGCAGTCTTTAGAGCTTCAAAGACTGCTCAAGGCTGTTCTCAATTAAGTTCAGAGTATCTCCAAGTATGGAGATCCCATGGCCTCTTCAGACTACTTATCCCAACATCTGACCATCCCAACGATGCAAATCTTTCCTAATGTCTAATTGAAACATCCCTTGCTGGAACTTCTTCTGTTGTCTCTAGCACTGCCACACAGCTCCTCCCAGAAGAGAGTCTGGTTCTGTCTTTTCTGTACCCTCCCACTAACTGAAAACAAGATCCAGCACCCTAGTCTTCTTTGAACACTGAGGACACCCAGCTCTTCCAGCCTCTCTTTACATTATGCACTTCTGTACTTTAATTATCTTGGCAGTCTTCCTCTAGGCCTGCTTCAGAATGTCAGCATCTCTCCTACACCGAGGAGCACAAAACTAGACACTGTTTTTGATGCCATCACACAAATGTCAAGCTGACAGAAATACTCACTTCTCTCAGCTACTGGCTTCATTCCTGCTCCAAGGTACCTTGCTGACTCACATTCAATGTGATGTCCATGGGAAACCAATGTCATTTGCTGCGATGTTGCTCTCTAGCCATCAGTTCCCAGCCTGTACTACCGTGTAGTTATTCTGTTTCAATGTTCAGACTGCTGAACACCAACCACGAGGTCCTTGTCAGCCCATTGCTCCAGCCTGTCAAGGTCTCTCAGAGGAGCAGCCCTGCCCTCCAGCCCACACAACCTGGTGTCATCAACACACTTGCTGATGGTGCATTCCACCATCTCATCCAGGTAGTTAATTAAGATTATAATTGCAAAGCTGCACTATTTAATTTTACTGAATACTAATTATCATATCCTGAAAAGGATAAAGGACTTCCATGGAGTTTAATTTTAACTAATTAACAGGTTGGTAAATGGGATGTTACAAAGAACTTATACTTCAGTACACAAGTAAGTCACCAAATGAAGCCTCTTCAGTATTTTTTTAATGGGCAGTTTGCACTTGGTGACTCACTGAAATAGCTCCAATGAAAGATTCCTCTCCAACACATCCTTCTATATATGGAGAACTAAATACACAAAGTATCTGTGTCAGTGACTCTCAAGAAGTCTGGGAAAAGGGCCTAAATTAAGAGCCAGTGTATATTTACACTGCAATAAACTACAGAGCTGTTAGTAATGTCTCAGTACTGCAGGCTGTGTACTTCCATATACAAACTTTCAGAGAATACAAGTAAGAATGCAAGTAACAGGAATTCTTTCATAAAGAACAAATGCTTTTTCTTAGACTATTTAACTTGCAATGCTTCATAGACCTAGATTATTTGCAGGTACGATTTTGCAGTAGATGTATTTCTACAGAATAAATGCGCCAGATCACCGGTGAGGAATTGTGTTCTGCTATCATGAAGTCCACTATACAGATGGGTCTCAAGATTTGAGCTTTAAAATATCAAAAAACTCAACTCATGGGTATAGGGAGAACTTCAACCATTTAGCAAACATGAATGAACCTGCATTAGTCAATTAAGTTCTCAAAATGTTAAAATGCATAACCTGCATTATTAGTACAGCTTTGGTTTCGTCCTTTAGTAGCTACACATTTTTGCAGTTTCTTCACAATATCAATGAAATTCACCATTTTTCATTCAAGAGATTGACAAGAAATTTTCTGGGCTCTACTCTGCCAGAACATTTCTACATGTCTCTCTGTAGTCTTTCAACATGGTAGAGCTAACCAGAGATGAATATATTCACTTGTCCCTCAGCTGCTTAGAGATCTAGAACACAACAGAGTCACCTGGACTAAAAACCAAAAAATGCTAAAAAAGTGACAATTCTGCAAGTAATTTACACAGGTAAGTTAATAAGAAAAAGAATACTTCAGGGGAAAATTCTATTGCAACAGCATTTACAGGATGCTACTGTAAAAAATTAGTCCTGATGTGCACATCCAGCCTTGCGTATATCTTACGCCCATAGTAATTAACAGAAAGACAAAGGAAAACACAACTGCATATCACAGCAGTACAGTAGCAACCAAACCCTTAATACAGAGAAGAGTTCATTAATAAACTACAACTGTCCTAAAATTCCTATTCTTAAGTCCACAATAAATTTTAATAGAACCAGTATTGATGTATTTTATTTGCAAAAACATTGGCAAGTATGCATCATGACCTTTCCTCATAATTTTTAAGCTATTTCTCCAAAGGCTGGTTCATAACAGGAAATATTTAAATTATCATCATCAGTGCTTCATCTGAGCATCCTAAAAAAATATACTACTGCTTTTTAATGCAGTCAGTATTACAAAACAGTTTTGATAGAAATATACCATTTGTAACTTTCATTCAAAATTCTTATTAGAAATCCATTTGAAATAAAAGGGCAGGGGGGCATTGCTTACCCCAACTAACATCTATGAAAGTTCCCTGAAGAGGAAATCCTAAATGGACTCAAACGAATAAATACATCAAATGCAATTTTCTCCTCTAAGTTATTTCATTTGGAGTAATTTACAACCAGGGCCAAAACCAGAGCCTGCACAGAAACAGAACACAATGTTCCTATCATCACGTAAAGTACCTGCTATAAGAACAAGCAGGGCTTGTTTAAAAAGCAGAATGATACTTATAAAATAAAAAAATCTAATTACTTTCTGTGTTAGATTCCAAGAAAAGTGATCATCAGGTGAAGTACTTGGGGCAGAGAATCAGTTTCCAGTTTATGTACATTTAATCACAATTGAACAGAGGCTATATAAACCAGTCAAGAAATATGCCATTAGTACATATATAATTAGCCTATACATGTTATCTTTAAGAGTATTTTCCCAAGAAAAAGCTTTGAAACCTCCAGAACTGTATTTTTCCTCAAGGAAGGTGGGGATGGGAGTGGGAAAAGTGAGATTACTAACCCCTATAGTACATTTTACAGAAGTCAGTATTTTAATTAAGACAATTACCACAGAATTAAACTGTGTAAGAATTTTCACAATTAGCCACAATCATTCTTTCACCACTTTTCCACTAAGTTGTATCACAGGCTACTCCTAGTTGACATCATGTCGACCAAAACTCCCAGGTTGTCTTCTGGCAGGCAGCTTTCCAGCCACTCATCCCAAGTCTGTAATGCTCCATAAGCTTGCTGTGATCCAAGGGCAGGATCCAGCAATAGGCCTTGTTGAATCTCATACCACTGGCCTCAGCCCATCAATCCAGCACATCCAGATCCTGCTGCAGAGCCTTCCTACTCTCCAGCAGATCAACACTCCCACCCAGCTTGGTGTCATCTGCAAACTGACTGGGGGTACACCGGGATCCCCTCTCCCAGATCATCAATAAAGATATTCAATAGGACTGGCCCCAATACTGAGCCTTGGGGAACCCCACTAGTGACTGGCCATCAACTGGATGTAACTCTGTTCATCACCATTCTCTGGGCCCAGACATCCAGACAGTTTTTAACCCATCAAAGAGGGCATCTGCACAAACCATGGGCTGCCAGCTTCACCAGGAAAATGCTGTGGGAGACAGGATCGAAGACCTTATTAAAATCCAGGTAGATACATCCACAGCCTTTCTTCATCCACTAGGCAGGTTACCTGGTCGTAAAATAAACAGGTTGATCAAGCAGGACCTGGCTTTCACAAACCCATGCTGTCTGAGCCTGATCCCCTGGCTGTCTGTATGTTCTATGTGAAGGCACTCAGGATGATCTGCTCCATGACCTTCCCTGGCCCTGAGGTCCGACTGACAGGCCTGTAGTTTCCCCAGATCCTCCTTCCACCTCTTCTTGTAGATGAGTGTCACTGTTGCTAACCTCTAGTCACCTGGGACCTGCACCATTAAGCAGGATTGCTGGTAAATGATGGAAAGTGGTTCAGTGAGCACTTCTGACAGTGCCATCAGTACCCTTGGGTGGATCCCACCTGGCCTTGTAAGTAGAAGGTCCCTGACCCTTTCCCTTTGGATTAGAGGGCCTTCATTCTGTTCCTTGTCTCTTTACTCCTGCTCAGAGGGGGCCAGGTACCCAGAAAGCAGTCGGTCATGCTATTAAAAACTGAGTAAAAGAAGGCATTAAGTACCTCAGCCTCTTTGCTCATCCTTAGTCACTTTGTTTGCCCTCTCATCCCATAAAGAATGGGGACTGTCCTTGGCCTTTCTTTTGTTACTGGTGTATTAATAGAAACACTTTCTATCAAGTTTTACAGCAGTGGCCAGATTAAGTTCTAATTGGCCCTTCTAATTTTCTCCCTGCATAACCTCATGACATCCTTGTAGTCCTCCTGAGTTGCCAGCCCCTTCTTCCAGAGGCCATAGACTCCAATTTTTCCTGATTTCAAACCAGAACACCCTGTTCAGTCAGGCTGGTCCTCTTCCCCAACAGCTCTACTTTAGGCACATGGGGACAGCCTGCTCCTGCACTTCTAGGATTTCCTTCTTCAAAAATGTCCATCCTTCCTGGACTTCTGCCCTTCAGGAATGTCTCCCAAAAGTTTGTCAACCAGTCTCCTCAATATGTCAGTTTGCCCTCCAGAAGTCCAAGGTAACAGTTTTGCCGACTCCCTCCTTACCTCTCCAGGAATTGAAAACTCCGTAATTTCACAATCACTGTGCCCAAGACAGCCTCCAATTAACGCATCACCCACAAGTGCTTCTCTGTTTGTGAACAGTAAGTCCAGCAGGGCACCTTCCCTAGTTGGCTTATTTGCCAGCTGTGTCAGGAAATTCTCTTCCACACACTCTGGGAAGTTTCCTCTAGACTGTTTCTTCTCCACTGCATTGTATTTCCAGCAGACATTTGGTGAGTTGAAGTTCCCCAGGAGAACAAGGGCTAGCAATTGTAAAAATTCTCACAGCTGCTCAGAGAATATTTTGTCTGCCTCTGCAACCTGGCTGCATGGTCTGTAAGAGACTCCCAACCACGATATCTGCACTGTTGGCCTTACCCCTGATTCTTACCCATAAACACCCCTACTGGCACCATAATTAAGCTCTAGACAATCCAAACACTCCCTAAAACACAGGGCTATTCCACCACATCTTCTTCCCTGCCTATCCCTTCTGAAGAGTTTACAGCCATCTACTGCAGCCCTCCAGTTGTGAGTCATCACACAATGACCATATTTCCGTAATGGAAATTATCTCATAGTTTTCCTGCTGTACAATGGCTTCCAGCTCCTCCTGTTTGTTGGCCATGCTGTGTGCACTGGTGCAGAAGCACCTCAATCAGGCTATTTATACCGCCACTTTTTTCAGGCAAGAAGTCCTAATTCCTGTATGACCAATCTCAGATGCTTCTGTGGCTTCGAACACACGGATAACCACTGCTCTTGGCTGCCACATGGATCTCGCTCCCCTATCTTCAATGAAATGGAAGATCAAAGGACATCACTAGCACACTGGCCCTCAAACACAGGTGTGCTGCCCCCAGGCTTATCTCTAATTAACCTGGTTTTATCAGTTTCCCCTTCAAATCTAGCTTATAGCTTTTCTAATAAGCCCTTCTAACTTCTGTGCAAAGATCCTTTTCTGCCTTTTGAGGCAGGTGTACACTGTCGCCAGCAGGCCTGGTGTCATGTAAACTAACCAATGATCAAAAACCCCAAAATTCTGCCAGTGACACTAGGCTTGGAGCCAGGAATTGATCAGCTGGTTCTTGCTGTTCTTTCCCTCATCATTCCTTGCAACTGGAAGTATTGAGAAGCACATTACTTGTGCTTCTGATTCCTTAACCAAGGCCCTGAAGTTTCTTTTCATTGCCGTCATACTTCTTGTTACAATTTTATTGCTGCCTACCTGAAAAAAAACAAAGTTTGGATATTAATCTGAGGGCCATACCAGGATAGGAAACTTTCCACATCTTTAACCCAGGACTTAGGGAAGCAACAAACTTCCCCAAGAAGTGGGTCCTTCTCTTTGAGCCTTCTGTTCCCTTCAGAAAAGAGTCTCCTATGACAATGATCCATCCTTTTTGCTTTGTGGGAGTTGTTTTGATGCAGGGCATAGGTCAACCTAACCGTGGCAGCACCAAGATAGATGAACCATCATCCTTTTTACTGTTTGGCTTCAGGTGCAGAGGCTCCTAAGTATTATGTGAGCGCATTTGGGAAGGTAAGGGAGTCACAGAGGAGGCACGCCCGCTGCACTGGGCAGGAGCTTGTCAACACTGCCCCTTATCCCTTAAGTCACTGCACTCAGCCAGGCAGAGAGAATATAGGGAATCTTCCATAACATGCTTAATGCAAGTTTTTCAGATGTATCAAAATAGTAATCACAAGCCACTGGGGAACTCCCTTAAGTAGGGAAAATCCCAAGAAATAAAATTTAATAGAATTTTTTCCAATATAGAAGCCTGCACATAAAAACTATTTAATACAGAATTAATAATACAGTGCCTCAGTTGCCATGATGTAATATATAAACTACACTAAGTTATTGTCAAAGAATAACATTACTGTACTGAAGACTGTGCGCAACATTGATTTCTAGGCTAAGTTTACGCACCAATATAAAATTAACTTTTAGAGGATTCATTCTGTCTCCTTCTCTTCCTTTTCAGTACAGAATTGAACCAGAAAAGTTACAAGAGTAACTCTTCTTGCAACACTGTCACACAGCTGCTCCATAACATCACGTGAGCCCGAAAGGATCCCAAGCATTCCAGAGAGAGATTCTTCTATTTCGCTCCAGTAATCCATTTACAATCTCTTACCATATTTTAGCTGCAATTATCCTCCAACAGGTAGAATTCAGAATTTATCTATTTTAAAATACAAATCTAAGGAAATCTGCCAAATGAAAATCTCTCTCGAGCAACTTCAACAAAATTCAAGAAAATTCAAGGATATTAGCAGTACTACAAATAAGCTTTAGGTTGAAAGAAGTGTTTGCCTTATCTAAAATAGTTAAAAACTCTTGTTCCTTGTACTGTCAAAACAGGCCCTGGTAAAAAGTCTTTCTTGCGGGCTCCCTTTATATACAGAAAGGTTGCAACAGCATCTCCTTGGAGCCGCCTTTTCTCCAGGGTGAGCAACCCCAACTCTCTAGGCCTTTCTTCATAGTAGAGCTGCTCCATGTTTGTGTCCCTCCTCTGGACCCACTCCACCAGGTTCATGTCTTTCTTGTCCTGAGGACCCCAGAGCTGGATGCAGTGCTCCATGTAGGGTCAGAATCCCCTCCCTTGCCCTGCTGCCCACACTGCTTCTGATGCAGCCCAGGATACAACTGGCTTTCTGGGCTGCAAGTGCAGATTGCCAGCTCATGTCAAATTTTTCATCCTCAAGTAACCTCAAGTCCTCCTCAGTGGGGCTGCTCTCAATCCCTTCACCCCCCAGCCTGTATCAATATCAGGAGTTGCCCTGACCCAGGTGGGGACCTTGCACTTGGCCTTCCACTGTCACAAGTACTAATTTGTCTAGTTCCAAGAACTCTGGAAGACATTCTGCAGTTACGAAGAAAGCAGCTGTTAAACATTAGGCAGACTTCCCTGGCTTTAACTTTTAATATAAGATGTACTATAATCTTGCATGAAATAACCTTACCCCCAAAAATTTACACATAAGTGTGATTTCTATAATGCACCATGGTAAAGTATGTGGTATTTTGGGAGGAGGAAGCAAAAGTAGTAAAAGTCTTGCCTGATGATAATAATGTTGAAAACAGAATTTCGCATGTCATTTTGAACATTTCAGAACTTCCATAGGGCTACTCTTCAAGCAAAACAGAACCCTCTTTGCTACGTATCATTAGCAATTATGCAAACACAGTAATGTGATTAGAAACATAACTGGTTCAGCACACATATCGGTAACCTGCAGCTTCTCAATTTTCTTTCTTACTGGCATGAGTCACCTTAGCAAAGCTGACAAAACTTCAACAGTGACAACTGCAATGGCAATGTCTAGTTATCAGATTCCAAGGGGAAGTTAATGAACTACTCAAGTAACGGTAACTACGTGATATCTAAACAGCAAAAATAAATCAAACAAACAAAACCCCTCAAAACCAAATAAAACTCCTCAAACAAAAACCAAACAAAAAAATCCCCCAATACACAAACCAAAAAAACTTTCAAAAACAAACAACCCACCACACAAAACAAAAAAACCCACCAAAAATCCAGAACATCACAAAACCTGCTAGCCAAACTAGTTAATGATTAATAAACAAAGCTCTACTACTGAAACAAAAAGAAATGCAGCGATAAGCAATCACAGCAGAGATGTCACAGACCAGGAGTGATAAACTGCTCAGGACAGAATAAATCAACCATAGCATTAACAAGGTCTTATACAGTGAACAAAGACATTATGACATTTTCTAAAACAATTTTTATAGTTGTTCCATTGAATAAAAGCTGACAGGTTTAGAAGGCATTCCTTTTCATATTTACATGCTTAATTTTCTTTAATTTTCTGAAGTGTGTAGGCGAGATAGGAACACAGATACATGTAAACCCATATGCAATGTGTAACTACGTCTAGGAACCTCCATGTTTTTTGCAATAAGCCTAATCAGCTACTTAAGTATGTACATACCTACTCCTATCAAGATGTGTATGATACAAGTGAAAATTAAGAGACTGCATAAAACTTACTTGCCTAACTTTTGGGTTTTGGCTATTTATATTATTATTATTATTGTGCCACTGTTGTAAATTTTTTTCTTTCTTTTTAAATTAATTTTCATTCATAATACTCTGCTGATGCATATATATATATATATATGAATACAGAGCACCACCAACACTGTTTAGCTTTTTAGTAGATTTACAGTAATATTGTAATTCAGGATTTGTATTATTAAAATACTGTGTTCTTTTGATTAAGAACTGAAATAAAATTTGTTGAAGAAGGAACTGATTGAGTATAGGACCACAGAAAGGCCTGGAATTAAAGTTTCCAGAAGCCTCTTCTGTAATTTGTAAAGATAACCACTAACTCTTTCCTTGTCCACAAAAGAGAAAAAAGTTGCTATAAAATGCTATCAATTCACTTTTATGCAGACATCTTAATGAAACAAGTCACATGTTCTAAGTAGTTGAAAAATGCTGTTGCTTCCCTTATGCCTAAAGCCTCCCCACCCCCCCGAAGAAGGGTAATTTTCCTCTGTACGCAAGAGAGATTAAAGAGAAATTAATCCACCACACTTCATATTGAAAATCAAAAAGATGAAAGTAAGGATAAAACAGCCATATGTGTAAGGAAGACACAGTCTCTTCTCATTGTTAACCTCTACAGCCAAAATTCTCTCAAAAGCCATTTCTCTCTTTAGTGAATGTACTTAAATTACAGCACATTATTTCTGCTACGTGTACAATTAAAACTCAATTTCTGGAACTGGTAAGAACAGAAATGCACTCAAAGAAGGAGCAATCAAGGACGTCATAATGGAGGGATCCATGCAAACACTTTAAGCTGTAGTATTAGTGCTGCACTCTGTCGAGCATGTTTTCGTGACTCTGTATATCCTCAGCATACTATTTGAACTGTAAATAAGTGGCAGACTGAGTAGTATCGAATTATTAAGACAAATTTTTAGAAGTTGCCCAATTTCCAGTATATGCTTAGACATGTCAGGGAGAGGGATACTGCTACTTACATAAAACTGCTACAGTATCAAGACTAAATTTTTAGCACGGAGTTGAAAAAAAAAAAA
>VZTX01020049.1:390082-412938 GCA_013400915.1 Pardalotus punctatus | reverse complement strand
CGGGCAGGCGGCGGCAGGCGCCACCGAGGAAGGCAAGGCAGGCAGGGAGCGAACGAGCGAGGCCGGGGCGCTCACTCTCACCCCGGCCCCGGGGCGGTGCCGAGGGCGAGGGAGCCACTCCCGCCCCTCGGGGATTCAGCGGGAGTGCCTCTCGGGGGGCTGGTGCCCGGCAGCTCCTGGGCGCGGCCGGGGAACTTTGGGGGCATTTCCCGGCTGGGCAGTGAGGGGCGGGAGATGCTGGGGCGCGGGGCTGCCTCCCGCCCGTCGTCCTCCGGCCATGCCGGGGCGAGGCAGCGCTGCGGGGGCTCCCGGGGCTCCCGGCCTTCCTCCTTCCTGGCGGGGGTGGCACGGTCCGGAGTCCCGACGGGAGCCGCCCTCGTCCCGGCGGGTCCTGCGGGAGGAGGGAAGGGTCGGCGGTTCTGGGAGAAGCCCGGCTAAGGCATGTGCCTTAGATCGGCAGTCTTTGGGATGGGGCCGCGTTGTGAGCATCTGGGTTTGGTCAGGATGAATTCGTGGTGGTGTCTTCTAAAGCTGGTCGTGTTTATTGTCACATCCGTACAGCCCCACCCTTCTTCATCCTCAGTTTTTGTTTTCTGGAGTCGTATTGCAAGTCTCAGCGCTGTCAGTTTCACAGACATGCTCACTCCGCTCTGGATTTAGTCCAGAGCAGTGTCAGAGGGAGTTCACCCGCCGCTTATTCACTTGTCCCGCCACTTGTCACCAGGGTGACATGGCCGTACCAGTGCAGGTTCCCTCCACACAAGCCTGTGACCCAAACCCTGTGTATCCAAGGACATGAAAGGAAACCCGAGGAGCAGGCCTTTCCTAGCTGTGCATAAGGGATGGTTGTTTCTTTTTCCTTTTAAAATTCTAAATATCCTAAGGATTGAGTTCTCCTAAGTCAGCATGTTGCTTATTTAATGTTTCTAGATGCTACTGTTATACAAATCATTAGCTGTTTCTCTTCAGAAGAACATACCATTGACATACCATTATTAAATCCTCTAACTAATGCATTTATCTTAACTGAAGGTGAAAATGTCCATGCTGTTATTTATGTTGAGGTGTTTTTAATATCTTTTCAGGTAGTCTTAATCCCAGGAAAAATTTTGGACTAAGGACATAGGAATCTGAAGACCTCTGTTTCTTCTAGAAGAGGTGGAGAAGCTATAAACACTAGCATTTAAAATCTGTGGAGGAATTAATCTGCAAAAAACATGTGCTTACTGATGCTATGGGATGAAAGGGTGTTCATTTGCAGATGAAGAAAATGATCAGCTGGAAGGTGGACATGCTCAGACATAACCTTCTTTCTGGAAGCTGATACATGAAGTGATTTAGCTTTAGGAGGTTTTCCATATAATTTGCATACAATTTTGTGATTATAGGAATTGTCACCTTGGTTTAAACGGAAGGGTAAGCAAAGCTTTTTCTTAAAAAGCCTCTATCCACTTTTTTCAGAAACTAAAGATGTATTCCTTTCAGTAGCTCTGTTTGAATGAATTGTGCAGCAGTTTGCAGCCCCACTGAAATAAAACTAAGTAAATGAATCCATATTATAGTTTATTTTTATCAGCTTTGTTTCTTGGCTGTAGGCAAGACTGTGTTCTACTTTGTGGGGGGGGAGATGAAAACGAGGTATTTTCTTGAAATCTATGTGGAACTCACAGAAGTGCAATACTTGTTACAGCACATTTTATAAATTACAGTGCTTGTCACTTTAAAATGGCTTTCTTTTTCAATTTCATATATTTTCCAAAGTTCTAAATTTCTTTGGCCTTTTGTCTGGCTTGCTAAATGGGGAAGATAGTTACAAAGTGGAAAAAAACCACATTATGTTAATTTTAAAGATGGGTTAGAGAACAAGCTTATTTGTATCAAATCTATATGACCTACTATTTTCCCCTTTCATGAAAAGGAAGCAGAATTATATCAGCTGTTGGCATTTCTCCAGCTAAAGAACAATAAATGAATAATGCAAAGCATCAGTGGATATTAGCACTGCATATCCTGAACTTCAGTGTGCTGTTGGATGTTTTTTCAGCTGAATGTTTTCTTCCTGTTTATTCATTATTTCCAGCGATAAAATAAGAAGAAGAGATGGGAAACCCAGAAAACATTGGAGATGCATATGTTGCTGTGATTCGTCCAAAAAATACCGCCAGCCTAAATTCTCGGGAATATCGAGCTAAATCCTATGAAGTAAAACTATTTATTTTCTTTACGTATGAGTTGTTTGCTTTTTAAAAATAATATAGTAAATATAGAATAATAGAAGAGAATGTAGCCTTGTCCTTTACTCTTTAACCTGCTACAGAGGTCATTCTGACTTCATCCTCCTCCTCAACATTAAGTACTTCTTGAATTTGTGGCACAATAAATAACAATAACAATAATAATATTTTTTGAAGTTCTGTGCTTCTTTCAGTTGTGCTTAAACTCCTTTGATTTCGTTATTGTTTGAAAGATTTTGCTGCTTGAAGTTCCCATTGAAGGCCAAAAGAAAAAAAGAAAGAAAGTTTTGCTGGAAACTAAACTTCAAGGAGGCACTGAGATAACCCAGAGCATCTTAGATTATGTATTAGAAGCCACCAAACCAATTTCACCAGCCAATCAGGGTATTAAAGGTAAAAACATTTTAATCTAATATATTGTTGATAGCACCATAAAAATGTTTTTCAAATTAGCATGACATGGTTGTACAAAAGCATGAAATTAATATAAAATATTTTGAGGTTCATCAAAAAAACCTAAGGCAACTGTACAGCTAAAACCTTTAATTTATCTTTGTTTCTCTTTGCCTTCCAACTCTATAAAATGCTTACAAAAAGATTTTCAATGAATGAATCTTTGTCTGTGCTGCTTCTTCACCTCAAGTTTAAATTTATAGCTAAACTTCCAGTAAACCAGATCAAACTGTTTTTTGTGTCCATAAATTCAGCTAAAACTTGACTTGAACTAGAGAACTGATAGGTTCTAGTCAGTTGTTCAGAAGAGAGTATATGAAAATATTTCTAGCATAACTGTATCACTTACAGATGGAAGTTGATGCGTACATTTTTTTTTTTCCTTGTTGATACAGAGCTGATCTATCAAAGAAGCTCACACTGAGGTTTTATGCTGAAATTTTTTTTTTTTTTTTTTTTATATTACATTTTCAGATTGGTATAAAGCATAAAGACTAAAGGACTTCTGGTCTTTGCTATGTACTTCATCTCTGTTTTGTAGGTGAGGTTATGCTGGGAAAGTTGACAGTGTGGGCAGGACAATGCACTACTGTGTTTAGAAAAGGAATAGCTGGTTACGTGGTAAAATGCTGCAGGTGGCAATAGCTGCAGCTGAATGGAATTAACAACGCTCGTTATGCAGCAAACAGAATAACAGAATTAATACACATAGATGAATGCCTTGTAAAAGCAAAAACTCTGTTCCTTACATTGTTTGGAGAGTTTTAAATCGACTCATTCAAATGGTCTAAGCATTAATATGCACAGCTTAGTGTAGCCACTGCTGAAATATGCAGCTGAGGTCAGAAAAGCTAAAAAGGACTACTGTCATGTCATTTTTTTAATGTTAATGGGTATATACATATTTATATTCTTTAGTTTTGCGTACGTATTTAGATTTTCTTAGCTTGCTTTAGATTATAGCTCACAATCATAATTTTTTCTTCCTAGAAATTAGGAAGATTGAGTCTGGTAAGGTTTCAGATAGCCAACTCTAGATTTTTTTCTTTGTTTTGGTGATTAATTAGTTGCTTCATTATTTGTTTGTTTGTTTTAAATACTTTGCTAGGAAAGCGTGTAGTGTTAATGAAGAAGTTTCCTCTAGATGGAGAGAAGGCAGGCCATGAGGCATCTCTTTACATTGTTCCAACTGTTGTGAAAGGTAACATTGACCATGATTGTTGAAGCTGCACCCGTTTTAGCAGAAGTTCACTTGAGAGGTTTTTTTTTAATATATTTAAGTTGTATATATCTATCTCGTTGATATATGAATATATGTATGATTTTATATATATAATAACATGATATATTTAAAGAATATATTTTAATATGATGTATTTTTTTTCTGTATTTAAACATTAGAAGTTGCAGTCAGGTGCAAAACTCCCTGAATATTTTAAACTCTGAAGAAGTTATTTAAAATCAAGGAAAAAAACCTTGGGTTTAATGTATTGCCTTTGTTTCTGTAACAATAGCACATTTCTGGTTTAAGCAGTATTTGTACTTTGTTCTATTTCAAAACACAGGCCTTAACTTGTATAGAATTTGCTGAGTGCAACTGTAAGACGTCCTACTCAGTTCAGCGTTCTCTGCTCAGAGGAGAATGCTTAGTAAGTCTCTAAACAGTAAATAAAGTCTTTAGAAAGCAAAGTACTTGTCAGGAAGGTATTTTTAAAATTATTGGAGTAGAATGTCTGTGTGCTTTTGGGGAAACTTCTTCATTTTTGCCTTACTTTTAGGACTTGATAAAACCTATCAAAGAGGTACCATTGTGGAGTTACCAGTAACAATGCATACCCCTTCTAGTCCTGAGTCATCTTTTTGTTTTTTTTCTGGTAACAGTATGCTTTGAACATTTATTCCTTAAATGAATCTGATCACACTGATGGAATAGTGACAGGTTACTTAGGGGTTTTAAGGCTACCCCATTAGGTTGTGAATTGCTATGTAAGGATTGTATGTAATTGCTATCAATTATTATTGGAAGAAAATTAAGTCACTCTAGTCTGAAGTTAGAATATAGTCTTAATTAGGCACATGTAGCTGCAAAAGATGCAGAAGGGAAAGTAGGATTTTTCTCACTGATGTGTCTTCAGAGTATGTTTCCTTTCTAGATAATACGAAATATACATATAGTCCTGGATGCCCTGTGTTCTACTGTTTACAAGACATCATGAGAGTCTGCAGTGAATCCAGCACACATTTTGCTACGCTTACTGCAAAAATGTTAATTGCCTTGGATAAGTAAGAGAAACCATAAGTAAAAAATACATTAAAATTAAAATTTTGATATTTTATATATACATATATATATATACTGAAAAGATAATTTGTCAATGTAGCACGTTTTTATAGCATTCTTGTGAATAAGAAGGAAGTAATCATGGTATTTTGTTATTTTCTTCATGTTTTCAAGGTTTCAATTTCTGATAAACATTTCTAAAAGCTTTTTTACAAATTCAAGAATGGTAGCTTTTTGGAGTAGCTTTTTGGAAGTTCAGGTTCACAGTGAATGTTTTGTAAAATCATAATGTTTAATCTTCTGTAAATGTCATAATTGTCATCTGTAAGAGCATTTGCCAGAGTGTAGTAAAAATACCCTGTAATTGTATACCATTAAGATTTGCATTTAAATTAAATCTCTCTGTAGAAAGGGAGTGCATCTTCTCCAGACACACAAATGTATTTGCAGTAGGGAATTAACTTTCAGAAAAGTGATTAGTTGTTTAGCCAGTTTCATAGGAGTTTGAAATTTGAATATATGAACAGGCTTTTTGTTGTTGTTTTTTTTTTCATGTACCCTTAACCAAGAAATAACCAGACACACTTATGTATGAACTTACTGGCAGTAATAAAGTTAGCGGAAACTTCTGGCTAACGTAAAAAAATCATGTTACAGGTTATTACCTAAAAGGTTCTGTGTGTAGGGTTTCTACAGTTTATTCATAGAGTTGTAGTATTTCTATGTATGCCATCATACCAGTTACATTTATTTGCTGCTTACTGAATGCCTTCAGGCTCTTAAGTTCTGCTTAAAAGTGTTTCAAGCCTCACAAGAAGCCTTGGAGGTATAATAGAAAATAGCTTATATTTTTTATTTCTATGTACATAATCTGAAACAATACTTCTTAAAGATTAAAACTGCCATAACTAATTTATCTACCAAATCTTTAGAGAAAATGCCTGAAAATACCTTAGAGAGGGTGTTTATAGCACAATGACCACAATTTAACTGTTGTTCCTAGCAGGACCATGAGTATGTGAAGAGAATGCTGCTTTTGCAGGACATTATAGCTTGGATCTAGGACTGAAAAATAGGCCTGAGCATATGCATTGAACTGCAGGTTACCTTCTGCCATCCTTACATATGATTCTGGGACAGACAAGATCTGAGTTACCTGTCTGTGGATGTCCAAAACATGTACTTCTATATTTCTAGGCTCAATCACTAGACAGAATTTATTGTATTCCAGCAAAGCACATTTTTACCTCAAGCTTGTGAGAAAGCATGTGCAGAAACCTAAATGCAAACCCCACTTTAGACCTTTAATGCACCGCTTAATATAACACTGAAACAGTTTAACAATTCAGTAAAAATATATTTATCCAAAACCCAAGATTAACAACTTGTCCTGAGCCCTGTGTTATATTGTATATGTATGTGGCAGGAAAAAATGCAGCAGGTGTAGAGTACGGACTTCCCCTGGTAGCACAGAATGAGAGAGCTCTAAAGCTCTTCAATACTGTCAGGAGGAGTGCACTGAGAAGAGAATAAACTTCAGCACAGATTTAGAAAAAGGCAGGTGGTAGCCTATGTGAAAGAGACTTAGCACTTTGGAAACTGGACCTTCTGTTTTTTTGCCTTTTCCTGTCTTTCCCTAATGAAACACTTGAGTTGGAAGGCTTAAGTCAGTACAGATATTGAAATTCACTCTTAAAAAACTGCTTTAAGTTTCAGAATTTGTTCAGAGTAGTAATAAACTGAAAGTAAATGAAAGGGTGACATATTAGTGTGGTTAAGTATTTTGGTTATAACCAGTGTTACCTCTTAGTGTATAATTTCCTTTTCTTTGAGAGTTTGCATTCACAGGAAATTGAGCAAATAAAACTGCTTAACTGTTTGTGGTTAACAAATTTCACATTCAGGGAGTAATTTCGTCTTAAAAATTTGCTGTGAACATTTTAATTTTTTTTTTTTTAAATTCATATGTGTGATTAGCATACATACAATCATTAATCAAACAAAATAATGGACACACATGACCAAAATGATCCTTTTCTACCTGTAAATTAATTACTTCCCCATTCTCTCTTGCAGGTGGTTGGATGAACGGCACACCCAGTCTCACTCCATCCCAGCTTTATTCAGACCATCTCCTCTTGAGAGAATTAAAACAAATGTAATAAACCCTGCCTATGCTATAGAACCTGGTCAAACAGAGAGCTCGTTACACATGGGTTATACTGCCCTGGAAATAAAGAGTAAAATGCTGGCATTGGAGAAAGCAGATATGTGTATCTATAACCCTTTGTTTGGATCTGACCTTCAGTATACCAATAGGGTAAGAACTATATTTTCATTTTCTATTTCTGAAACATACATACATTTTAATTTTAAAGTTCATTCATTTATTTGATATGAGTGTGTGCTCACATCAGAGTTGTTTATTTAGAAGTAAGTGTGCACTAGTTTTTCAAATCCTCATATTTGATCGTAATTCTTTTTCATTATAAAATGTTAATGATCAGTATTTTGGTTTCAAGAGAATACCCGGCCTGGATGGGGGATTGTGTAGCCAAATCTCAGTAAGATATTTTTTCAGTTGTGTTTAAATTATGTCTTCACAGGTTGACAAGGTGGTAATAAATCCATACTTTGGCCTTGGAGCCCCAGACTACTCAAAGATTCAGATTCCTAAAAGAGAAAAGTGGCAACGTAGCATGAGTAGTGTCACAGAGGACAAGTATTATGTTACATTCCTTTTTCATTAATTGATAATTTTGTTGTGTTTTATTACAGTAGCACTTGGTAGACTTAGAATGAGATTCCTATTACTTTACACTCACTGTATAAATACATATTTTAAATGAACTTTTATTTGAAGTCTCTAAGTATGAAACCCAACAGTTAAAGGATGAATCAAGAAAGGTGTAAATTATAAACATTAGAGAAGCATTTCTTACTATAGTAAATACAACTGTGGCTTGATTACTGCATGACAAAAAACTTATTTGTATGAATAGTGGTGCATTTTAGCTGTGTGAACTTCTCTTTTATTCTTCATGTAGATCTACAGTTACTGCTATGTTAGTAATTTTTAAAAAGTTGATGTTCTCAACTATTGTAATATTTCTGAACGGTGTTTTTCCTGTTTCCCATTTTAATTCACAGGGAACACCAGTGGGTAGATGATTTCCCTCTTCACCGCAGTGCTTGTGAAGGTGACTCTGATTTACTGAGCCACCTTCTGGATAAAAAGTTTTCTGTTAATCAGTTGGATAGTGACCACTGGGCACCAATCCATTATGCATGCTGGTGAGTCAAGGATAGTTTTGCCAATCAAGTGCATCCTTGCTATCATGATTCTTTGGTGCTGTCATTTATGTAATTTATCAGCCTCAAAAAGAATAAATAAAAAAACTCTAGACTTTTTAATGCTTTGATTCTAATATATATTACTGTTAACCTTCTGAAGAGAAAGATTGCTTCAGGTTTTAAGATAATTTTAATTTGAATGGTTTTGGGGGAGACCGGTTATGGAGATGATGTCATCATTTACCTATTGCCTCTTGTATCTGTCCTGAGTATTTATTCTAGTTGCTGTTGGAGGCACTGGGTCTACTTTAGCATGGTAACTTTCACAGTCTTTGCTGGCTAAAGCCTGTGAGCAGTTTTACAGCACAGCAGGAGCTGTAAAACTGTTTTGGTGCTGGTCAAGCTTTGAGTGGGAAGTTGGACGAGGTGATTTACAGAGGTCAGCTCTCTGATTTAATCTGTAAGTGCTTGAAAGCTTTCCTTGGTCATAAAAATGCTTTTGTTATATCTTTATGGAAGTTAGTCTTTTGTATATATAGTGGTCAGTATGTCTGATGATATAAATAACATGAAAATCAAACTTGGTTATAAAAAACCCCCAATCTTACTTGGTTTTTAGTGTTTGTCAGAAATCGTTTATACGTCAAGTATACACAAGAGTCACCAGTTACAAGTGTGGGGGTTAAGAATCCTCAGGATCCCTCTGCATGACAATCAGAAGCTGAACTCTGATTCTCACACTGATTATTTTTTTCCAGACAAAGCTGGACTCTGTTCTGCCATGACTGAATGGCTACAACTACGCAAACTTAGCTAGTTTAAAGCAAGGTTCAGTTTGTCGATAATGAATCTAATAAATTGTTACTAGACCAATGATTACCAAAGAAGTGTATAACTGATATTAATTTCTACAAACTTAATTATGTTCCATTGTATCTAGTGTAATTTGAAAGCTAAAAACTCCTCAGTGTGCTAAAAACCACTTTTCCGTAATTAGGGCTATCTGAAAAAATTATTTTATATTTGCTGTGTCTGTTCTGATTTAAACCTGTCTGCAGGTATGGAAAAGTTGAAGCCACTCGAATGCTGTTGGAGAAAGGGAAATGCAATCCAAATCTTTTGAATGGCCAACTTAGCTCTCCTCTTCATTTTGCTGCTGGAGGTGGGCATGCTGAAATAGTACAAATTCTACTAAATCATCCAGAAATTGACAGAGTAAGTTCAGTTTGTGTGTAGAAATAGCAGTTTTAGCAACAGTTTCTAGCTTGCGTATGAGAAATATTTTGGTGTCTGGATCAGAATGTATAAACATAATGATCTTGTTAAAAGATTACTAAAAAATGGTTAAATGTTTTTCATTAACTCTACTTTTCCTGTTGTATATCAATTAAATGTTTGGACTCTGGTATGAAGGATTTTAATTATCTCAAAAATGTGTAAATGTTTACCTGTCTCCAGTGAAATCAATGTAAAATCAGTGTTTCTGTTTATGTTTCTAGCATATTACTGATCAACAAGGAAGATCTCCACTGAATGTCTGTGAAGAGAACAAACAAAATGAGTGGGAAGAAGCTGCAAAACTACTGAAGGAAGCCATAAATAAACCTGTATGACTTTATTTTCTAAATAGTTTAAAGTTTATGTTTAATTTACACTTAATCTTGTAGGAGAGCTAGGGTCACTTTTAGCTGTTACTGGAAATGTGAAGCACGCTGGAATTGTTGCTGTAAATATTGGCAAACTGATATTTTGTCTCTTTAAATGTTTCTGTTCTGTTTCATGGCTCAAGAAATACACATAAGACATGTAAACATGATGCTCTAATTTATTTGTAGGAGCATTACATCAGCTGCTGATTTTATGTCTATTTTTGATCATACAACCATCAGCTTTCTTTATGCATTGTCATCTTACATGTTGATAAACAGGAGCATTCAGCTGGCTAAATGTAGGCTTCTATGAAATAGCTTTTCATCAGTTAGTCAGTGTAGGCTTTTTGGCAGCCAGTGAAGATTTAGCCAGGGTAGGAAACAAAATTTACAATGCAATTCCTCTTATCCTGAAGTAGCTTTAAAATTAGCCAAATGATATAAACCTACTTGTTTCTTTTCTTTGACTTAAGATGCAACCTGTATCCCTGTAGGTAGGTGGTAGTAAACCTGTCAGTTCTTTAAGATGTTTTAAATTATCTTGATTTCTCTCTGCATGAATCATCTTCCAAAATAATTAAGGAAGGAACTGACCTTTATTTTTAGGGATCTTATTATGCAGTAAGTTTATATGGAGATGTGTGTGTCTAATGACTCTGAAGACTAATGCACGTGTTAAGTAGATTTCAGAGTGTAATGCGTGATGTTATGTTGTCACTTACAACTATTTAATCAATACAATAAATAACCCCCCCTATAAATTACCACTGTAGGAATGACAGTGACTACTGCAGCAAAGGTAGACTGATGTTTTCCATTCCAACCTCATTTTCAGTCAGCTGTCATTTTCCAATGCATCAATCCTTTTTTTCTAAAAGTTTTCAGGAACTCAGTTCTTGATGACTTAGTGGATTTGAAGAATGGAAATGACAAATTCCTGAAATGTTTTTATTCAAGCAGGTGAAACATCTAGCCTGTTACAGAAAGGAAAACAAGACATTTCACTGATTTATGACTTGTGTATATATGCTTTAAGCACCTGATTTATTTTTATAGATGTCTTTCGGGAGACATACTGTGGGCTCACATGTAATTCAGTGAAAGCTCTGGGAATTCTGAAGGGGAAAATAATTTATTTATTAGATTTATTTAGATTGTATTACAGGACCACGATAAGATTTAGTGAGATTGTATTCTTCTTTTATTGGGTTCTGAGCAAAGGGTGGTGCTTCCCTCTAAAAATATGTCTTTTTAGTATAGAGGGGGAAAATTAATAACCTGCCTGTAATAGCAAGGTGAACATTTTGGGATATGGATAGTCAGCTGAGCCCAAATCCCTCAGGGAACTTTTAAATACCTACTTGCCTTTGAGTTCAACAGAAGTCCTCAAAATACCAGCAAGATCTTTCTTGGAGTTACTGTTGTAAAAAGCACAGTATAAGAACTTGCACAGGACATGAAACAAGCAGTTTTGGTAAATAATAAATATGCAGGAGTTGTGCAGTGTTCTTTTTCCCAACATTATGGATGTTGCTGAATTATTGTAGAATTATTTTCCTCTCTAGAAGCACCAACAGAAAGGATTTTAACAAGTTGCTTGTTTAAAATGTTTCCATTTTGATGTAGTATGAAAAGGCACGAATTTATCGTATGGATGGGTCATATCGCTCTGTCGAGCTGAAACATGGAAACAACACAACTGTCCAGCAAATAATGGAGGGCATGCGCCTGTCTCAAGAGACTCAGCAGTACTTCACTATCTGGATCTGTTCTGAGAACCTCAGTAAGTAAAAAGGACAATGGTTATATTTGAGGGTTTATCATAGTCTATTTCTGCTTGCCTTTAAGAAAAACTAGTATGTCTTAGGAGAGTAGGAAACATCCTCTCTGACAGGCTTTACAGCCTGATGTCTCCAAACTGTTTTCAGAGCTGTGGAGAGCTTCTCTGGTTTAGGTTTTACTTTGGGTACCCTCAGTAGTTCTGACTTTATCGGACACCTACAATGTGTTTCATCCAGGAAGATGAGGCTGATCCAGGTTGCCTTTCTGTTACAGGGTACCTTGGCTGTCATAGGCCTTACTAGTAACTTATCCTGGTTTTTATCTGTATTTTTATTCCCAGAATATCTGAATCTGGATGCATGTAGTTATTTTTACCAATGTTTAGTCTTTTTAAAGGTTCTACTTAAAGTAAGATGATTAATGGTTTTTTTCATTCGGTCCTTTAATCATAGGAATTTTCCTATGTTTTGCACCAAAATAATTTTTGATAAACAAGTTTTCAGATACATTTGATGGGAGAGAATTCTGATGTAAAACATCACTATTATATTTGTGGTATTTTTTGTATTTCTGATCTAAATAAAAAGTAAATTATATACTTAAGATATATAGCAAAAGATAAATAGAAGCCCAGAAGAGTCAATGAGTGTGGCTGGGTTTTTTCAGATAATGTGGTCAACAGTACTGCTGCAGCACCATAGCTATGGGACACATTATTGTGGTTACAAAGCTCAGTTCAGGTCTGATAGGATACTGTGTTAATAGTGCCACTAACAGAGAAGCCTTGCATTTAAAATTTTATTTACTGTTGCCAATCCTCCACGACACTGACATTGTTACTTTTTCTTTTAAAATAGCTCTAAATATTGCAGGACATATTTTCTTTTTCTTCTTTAATCTTTTTCTTCCAGTGTCATGCCATTTGCCTTTTTACTTTACTTTACATGACTACTGTAACCCTCAGCTGAACATAGATGTTAACGACTGGAAGAAAAGGAAGTGTTTGAGGGTTAAAGTCTTGCTGCTTTTGCCTTTTCTAAATATGTATGTCATGTTTTCATAGAAATATTGAAGTATCACCCTTGCATTTGACGGGAAGAGCTCACTGATACACTGTTTGTGTATCAGCAAGTAATTCTCTAAACGTTTAGCCTAGGTTTGAAAATGATCTCCTGATTTATGGCTTCAAGCAACTCATGGACAAGTTTCATTATAAACTATGTTGCAGTTTGTAACTGTAAGGACCCTAGGCTCCTTGCTTGTAGGACAGATGATGATTTTCTGTATTTGAATGTAAGATGGATGAGTTAAATGAACAGACTGTTCTCAGTGCAAGATGTTACACTATAACATACCCATTTAAGTTTTTCATATAATGTGAAATGCCACAGTGTGAAAGCCAGAATAGTGAGGATGAGGCAGACACAGCCTCCTAGAACGTCACTCCTAGAAATAGCCAAGTGATAATCCAAGTACAGGCAGGGTAAGTGAGTGAGCCAAAGGTCCGTACTCTAGTAGATAGTAGGACTATAGTCAAAAGCTCTGTATTAATTTCTGAGCTCTCATATACACAGGAGAACATGAAACATTGAATGACTTTAGCCTGTTAAGAATCAAGACATTTTACAAATTAAAAAGAATAATGTCTATTTTGAAAGGTTTTTGGCTTTTATATATACACAAAAAGGGCAAATACCTTCATAAGATAAATTATATCTGTATTCTTCTATCAGAAGTAAGATTATTGGACTATGTATTTCTGCCATAATAATAGAGACAGCAGTCTCTCATGTTTTATTATTGTGTTTTTAAGGTCAGTCTTGGTACTCCATTGAATTTTTAAATACCACTTCACTCCTGAGAAACTGAAAATAACAAAGTTTCAACACTATTGTTTTTAGTGAATTTATGCTAAGAGTTTTGTCAATAAATATGTATTTTTAAAACCTTTTCTATACAGCAGTTTAGAAAACATAGGGAAAATGTTTTTTAATGAGTCCTCAATTTCAAATACTCTGCATTTGGTGCAGCATTTAATCATTTATGTGTATATGTGTCTGTGTATGTGCTGGGCTATTCTGTATGTTTATTTAGATACAAACCTTGTTATTTTTCAGGCCTCCAGCTGAAGCCGTATCACAAGCCTTTGCAGCATATTCGAGACTGGCCTGAAATATTCACTGAACTGACGAACTTGGATCCTCAAAGGGAAACTTCACAGCTTTTCCTGAGAAGGGATGTGAGACTTCCACTGGAAATAGAAAAAAAGGTCAGCACTTGGAAGTGAATGCATGAAATTATTGTTCTGAACTCAGAACAATAACCATCAACACTCAGTGTTGTAGTGACTGTAGTAATTTCTGAAGTTACTTAAACCTGACATTTCCTTTTCTGGAATGGTCTGTGTCTTCACATTCTTCCCTGCCTCTCTCTTGCCTTCATGCCCTCTTCTTTGTTCTCTCTCTCTTTCTCACCTTCCCAGTTTGGTTTATCCAACATCTCCATGTGTCAGTCTCTGTCTGTCATACAGCTAAAAACAACCTGCCTGATTTTCTTCCTTCTGCTATTGTTTTTCATTTATTTAATTGGTCAATTTAAGTGGGATTATTCAAATGTATTATTCAAAATGAATTCACAGGGGAAAAATTCATAGATATCAGCATTTCTGTGAACTTTTTGATTGGGCATCGTATGCTAGTTGCCTTTCATTTGTGTGTTAGATCAGTGAAATGTTGAAATAAGTCAATGAAAATATGTAATTTTCTCTATTAGAAAGCACCATCAAAATGTACCCTTCAGTCAGGATCACACCTTTGTCTTCTGTCTCTGAATCAGTGAGAAATTGTATTTATAGTTCTAAGCTCATTTTCCTTTTTACAAAGAAATAATCTTTTTGAAATATTTTTAACAGATTGAGGATCCATTGGCTATTCTTATACTTTTTGATGAAGCCAGATACAATTTACTGAAAGGTTTTTATACATCACCTGATGCAAAGCTGATTACACTGGCAAGTCTGCTTTTACAAATAGTCTATGGAAATTATGAGAGCAAGAAACATAAACAGGGTTTTCTAAAGTAAGTATGTGTGTTTAAAACTTAAATTTGTGGGTTTAGATTAAGTGTTTTTAGATAGCACTTATATGGAATTCTCAAATTTTAGCTATGTTTGTTGGTTTTCTCCATCACTGAGGTGTATTTCAGAGTAATCACATAACCCTTGTAGCCTTAATTAGAAGCTGGACATAGTGTGTGAAAATGTATTAATCTGAATTATTGCAGTCTGAGACAGAGGGATGGAGATTCTGTATTCTATAAAATCTGTCCTGAGATACAATAATATCAAACTGAGTAACAGTATTCATTTGAAGTGTTCTAACAGGACTGAAGGGTTCTGACAGGACTGAGGTTTTGAACAATGTTGAAGAAACTTACTGTGGCAGTTAGACCAACGTCTGGGATTGACTTTCCCTCTTTCCCTTTGGACAGACCATGTAGAGATATAGTTTCTCTCTGTCATTTGTAGGAGAAATACTGTTCTAAATTGGTCAAAACCATAGCACCAGTAGGGCTCAGCCAGATGGTATTTTTCTCTCCCCTTCCCTCCGCATGCTAGCATAACAGTAGCTGAGCTATTTTGGGATATGGCTTCTTCTTCTTCCCACGTACATTTCTACAGCAGTATCTGAGCCCATCAAGATTCCAGTTCTCTATTGAGTGCACCTTCACTCTCTGCCATCTCCACCTCACTTCATTCATGGAACAGTGGCTATGCTGTTCTGGAATGCCGCTATGCTTCTCCTCTTATTCACAGCATCAGCTGACCTGTCTTTGTTTGGTGCATTTTTGCATGTATTGTCCTGCAGTTACACGGCTAGTAGATGGAGCATAAGGAGAACAGGATTTAAGTGGGACTGCCCACCTGCATGAGTGTGCAGTTCAGTGCAGCTGAGTTTTCTGTGAAATTACCCTCTGCTGACTCCCAGCAGCTGCAGGGTGGTGTTCCTCTCCATACTGAGGCATATCAGTACTGTGGGTCCAAGCTGATCCTGCTCAGTGGAAGTGTTTGGCTCTACAGACAGGACTACCTGCAAAGACAGTTTGGGCCAGATAAAAAGCCATTTGGGTATGCTTCCAATCCATATTCACATAGTTCTTTTTCATATAGATGAAGAGATTTATGTTCTGATTTTTTTTTTTTTTTTTTTTTTTTTTTTGCTAGTTGACATAAATGTTTATTCAAAGATTGGTAGTTTCAAAATATATCCAGGCTGTTGTTTGTACGAGAGTATCATTGAACTTAAAAGATCTGATGCATTCTCCTGTGCAGAGTTTTTGCTTGGTAGACCATATATGGAGTTTCTGCCAAATAAAGTTTAAAAATTACTAAATAGTTTACATCACTAGGTCTTGAGACTGTTGTAATTGTACATAAAAGAAAATGAGTAAAGGTTTGCGTTGTTTTAGTGTCTTTTGTTTCCTGCATTTTGGGTTTTTTAAAAAAGGCACTTTATGCAAGTAGCTTCTTTTTCATGTCACGTAATATATAACTTCAATGTGGAAATTAATTGGGCTGAGTCCTTGGTGGTGCTGACTACAGGAGTGGAGGAAAGAGTATATACAATCTGTCATGTTTTCTTGAGTGTGTGATATACTGGTGTAAATGGTATTTTGTATGTAATTTTGGCTTCCAAACTGGAATTCACCAAACTGCTCTCTAACCAAGTACGAGTCACGTGTTCTGCTGGCATTTCCTCTCCATGCGATGTCCATGATGTGTGGCACAGAGTGTATAATGTAAAGCTGAATCTTCATTAACTGAGAATTACACTGTATCTTAGGAAACAGTCTCATCTGATGAGGCGAGATAGAGTAAGAGCTGACTGTCTAGCTAAATATGTGACTTGAAGGTATACTGAGGCAGACACTGTTCTTTTTTCTTACTTTGTTTAGTGAAGAAAAATTTTTCCTCCTCTTTGTTTTTCTCTTAGTGAAGAAAACCTTAAATCTATCGTACCAATAACCAAACTAAAAAGTAAAGCTCCTCACTGGACAAACAGGATACTTCATGAATACAAGGTGAGATAAATAAGCAAGTAGTAGAAAATGCTGTTCTTAAACATTTTTGGCTGTTTGGCTGTCAATTAATGAACAGAAATACTGGTATGAAAAGCTAAAAATGTGTATGGTCTGAATATTTGGGATGGCTTGTTGGAATATATTTCTTGTACAGTTATAGATGATCTCTTTATTAGGAGTAAATATATTTGTTCACTGTTCATTTACCTTAAGTGTTAGCTGTGTCTTGGGCACACTTCCAATTCAGGCATAGGTGTGAAAAAATCTACTCTGACTTACATTTTCATGTCTGTTTGTGGCAATAGATCCCCAAAGTCTTTTTTGTCAGTGTAACTTGTATGTTAGGAATCTGGTAGTGCTGCTGATGTACACACACACACACACACACACACACACAAACACACAAACACAAACACACAAACTCCTTTGATTAGATCAGTTAATTGGGCAAAATTTTTAAATGTGCACTTGGGCTGCTTTTGTAAAATACATCTAACTGAGGGCTGCAGATCCTAAGTGAGGTCAGATTAAATTTGTGATCTTCACAAGTAATTGTGGAAAAAGTGAGGTGTGTCAGATGGAGAACTGTACCAGCTGATGTGGATCACTAAGGGTAGCTGCCAGGAAATGCTGCAGAGGCACCCAGGGAATGTTTTCAAATCTTGCCCCTCTTTTTGAGATGAGATACTCAATCATAAACTTTCTTTTGGTGCCCACACCTTTTTTGTCAGAAACCAGATCATTCCTGTTCTTTCTAATAGAGATGAAGGTGGGGGTGATGGTGGTCTAAGCCTATGGTGTAGCAATGTCATCTATACTGTCATCAAATTAAATGTAAGAATGAGCATAGCTTTCTTGACTTCTGCTTTTGGGGCCTTTCAGAGGTTATGTGGCTGTGCTCAGATTTCTGAGGCTCATACAGGTATCTGGGTTTTGCCTCGGTCTCTTCTAGCATTTGAGCCATTCCATGGCTCTAAGGTTTAATTTAGCTGTAGGAAGATGGTTGATGGGAAACCACTTTGGAAATACACATTTAGTAGGCATTGCACTAAACAGCGTATTTTCCTCAATTAATCACCACTGTTTGGAAAGACTTGTTGATTGCCATTGTTCCTTTATTTACAGAATCTCAGCACCAGTGAAGGTGTCAGTAAGGAGATGCATCACCTTCAGCGCATGTTCTTGCAGAATTGCTGGGAAATTCCTACTTACGGAGCAGCTTTTTTCACAGGACAGATATTCACAAAAGCAAGCTCAAGTAGCCATAAAGTCATCAAAGTGTACGTAGGAGTAAATGTAAAAGGGCTGCATCTCCTCAACATGGAAACAAAGGTCAGCTTAAGTGAACTGCCAGTGACAACTATAAAACTTAATTCTCTTCTCTTAAAATCTTTGTACTAGAAGTAATTCCACATCCAGATGTTTAGTTAAACTTGACTGAAAATTTCCAAGATTTTGAGATCTTTGTAAGTCACTAACAAAGTCTTGTATTTTTTCACTTTACTACTTTATGAACTACAACTGCGTTGTGGAATGTTTAAGTCTGAATCCTGTCTTTCTGAGTGACAGTGTCCTACATTTGATCGTAGGCTTTACTCCTCAGCCTAAAGTACGGTTGCTTTATGTGGCAGTTGGGAGATGGAGATAAATGTTTTCAAATCCACAGTCTGGAAAACAAAATGAGCTTTATCGTGCATACCAAACAGGTAAGCGCTATAATTTTTCATCCTTTATGTTCAATTATGTTTTTCCTAAATTAGATACACAAGCCTCTTTTCTCTTGAGATAGACCACCCTTGCACAGTATAAAAGAAGCCTAAGCCAAGCCCCCACAAAAATTATTTTAAAACTTTCTTATTAATATTTCAGAATGTTTGCTCGTTTTCTTAGCATGTGAAGCCTTCAGAATTCAAAATACAAAAAATGCATCTATAATCATTAGGATAAACCTTTTTTTTAAACTGAAACTGTTTGTTGTGTATGTCCAAATCCTTCATTCTCTAAGATTAATTCCAAATATAATGGGAATCACAGAGTTGGAGCCAGTAACTTCGTGATTGAAACTAGTGGAGTTTGAGATTGGATAAAGCTGAGAACTCTTTTGTCATGTACTTGATTTTCATAGTTCTGAAATGCTGATAGAATTTCATTGCATCCCTTTACATAGGCAGGACTTGTTGTAAAACTCCTGATGAAATTAAATAGCCAGTTAATGCCAACTGAAAGAACCGAGTGATTGAAATGAACAATAGTTACGGGATGGCATCTGATGGCTGAGCAAAAAACAACTTGTTCCTCCTCATAACACGACTTCCATGTACATTAATTTTACACAATAGAAAAGTCAATTTGTACAGTTTTTTAACTTTGTACAGAAGCTGCATGGTTTATTTTTTTAAAAAAACTATACAACATATCTTATTATTTTTATAAATATTTTTGTGTTTCAAATATTAACTATTGTAGGGCTTGAGCTTAACCAATAAAGCTAATGAAATGTAAATGGTTTACCGAGTTCAACAAGCATGGATCCAGTAAAGCTTTTGTTCCCAGAGAAATATGGGAACTACCAGTGCCATTAAGCAAGTCTCAGTTAACCTATTTACCTTTCATTTCATTGTATGGAACATCAAGGAGGTGGTATATGTTGCAGTATTTTGTAGACACCCTGTATTTTTAAGATACTATTGATAAATATGCTTAAAAGACCTGTTAGACCTTTGAGCAACTACTTTTGATAAACTCTTGTTTTTTATTTGGTTTCTGACAAACATTTTAGCTCGCTTTATTTTTACTTGTAACTTTCTCATACTTTGTATTCATATTTATTCTAAAATATTGCATGAGGATGCCAAAAGGGAAATACTTTAAATCATTCAGAAGCCATATTGTATGTTTAGCATGCTTGTTTTTTAAAATGGATTTTTACTTTTGCTGTGCAATATAAAATGTGTGTATGGAGGAGAGGGAGATATGGATTTACAGATGAACCTTACTCAGAGGACTTCAGAAAGTTTAATAAATCCTACCCTGGATTGCAATATATATGCAGTAACAAAAACTGATACAGGAGGTACTAAGTTATTTCTCTTACATTAGTTTTCCTACTGATTACTGACTTCAGGCTAAAAGCAGTGCAGGATGCAGGAATGAAGATGGCAAGGAGATCAGATACTGTTTGAAAGCATTCTGTCTGGTCTTTGTAGAGTCAGGACTGGGGCTCAACAGGATGGGTCCCAAGAGTGAGGTGGAATCCTATGCAGTCTGAAACATATCCTTGTACATTAAAATAGTAACTGTAACACAAATCTTTAAAGTTTCTGGTTGTATTTCAGGGTTTTAAGTGCACTTGACTATTTCTTCTGTGTAAACTGCATGCTAAAACAGTGTGCAATATTTTGTAAAAAAAAAGCTTTTTTAAAAAAGAAAACAAAACTAGCACTTGCCTCTAAGTTTTCAAATAAAAACTAAATTGAATGTGAAGAACTGTGCTGTTGTATAGTAACTTTACTCATACCTTACTAGTAAGTGCATTTTAAGAAATTAAGGTATTAAACCATAAAAACGTGAACAGGAGACTTGTATTTTGTATTCTTCTTAGCAAGCTGTACTTTTCTACTTAAACTTCACAGGCCTAAAGAACAGTACATCTTCATGGGTTGTTATACTTTAAGGTAAATAATGCAACAGTCAGGTCCTTCATTGTCCATCCCTGCTATCACTTGGCACTGGTATCAGAAATACTTTTCTCTACATAGCACTTTCTTAGAAAACTAGACGAAAATGTTAAGAAGGTGTGTCAGTTGCCTATTTAACTATACTATCAATATGCCTTATTGCTGTATAGTCCTTTCTGCTAAATTCTTATTTATTACTACCTAATAAATTGTTTGCAACAAGTCATATTTGGTGTTTCTATTTTTGTAGCCAGTATGAAAGTGCCATCAAATGTTACAATAAGCAGGTGTTATTTCCAAAGAGCAGTAGTTTGTAACAGGCTCATCTTTGTAACGTATGTGAGAAGAGCATCAGAGAGGCATTAGAGTCACCAGCAGAGGCAGAGCCCTATGGTACCTCTAAATTAAGGTAGTGCACCTCAGAAACCGCTCAGGAATTCACCAGGTAAACTGGAAACTGTGCATCATGGCAAAGTAGAGGTTTGCAGATGTTGCACATCAGTGGAGCCATTGAGTAGCAAGAGCCCAAGGCTGCAGTCCCAGAGGCTTCTGGCACAGGGTACATGGGAGCTTCCACTGCCCTGCTGTGACAAGGCAGGTGTGTGCACTCCTTTCAGCTGGAAGCGGGGAAATGAAAAATAGGAAGAGAGAGAAATCCAACGTCGCTGCTACAGACAGTACAAACCCTCATCTCACTACCAAACAAAAACCCAATGAAAACAAGGTGCAAGGTGGGCAAAGCTGGCACTTGAGCCTTTGTAAGCGTGAGATGCCCAGATCAACACCTATGGTCCATCTAACCAGTGCTTTCTTAAAAAGCAAGAACCTGTGCAGCTGACAAATGCAAAGATTTGAGAATAGAACACTCAGCCAGGCCCTGTAAGGCAAAAGAGTAACCGAGAACTTAAAACTGTGAAAAAGAGGCACAATTTTACCAAGTGGAATAACTGATCTCCTTTTGCCCCCGTGAGCAGCTTGTCCAAGAGGGAAGCCTTGGTCCTGCTGCTGCTGCTGGTGCCAGGGAACAGTTGCTCCAGGGAGGTGGGGGTTTCCTGACCATTGTTAGCTTACAGCTGGATGCAGTTTAAAGGTGGGCTGTGACTGAAACAAGAGATACAGGGTAAGCAGAAACAACATACATGGTTTGCAAAAGCTCTGCTTTACCTTAAAGAATTGTTACTAGTATGGAGTAAAGAGACAAGAATAATGTGCAAAACTATTACTGTTCTGTATAAATTTAAATATAATTACTGCAATAATTGCATAAAAATTAAATGAAACCATTCATATATGGGTAATTAATCTGGAAATCCTGTCCCATGGGAGAAATAGACTGACACTATTGCCACCAACAATGTCCTTTCTTCATAAACAGACAGTATAGAATGTCAGTAACAACCAGTGACATGTCATGACTCCCAAAAGAATTGCCAAGACTTGTAAATATTAAGGAACTCTTTCTCAATCACCACAGCACTGATGAATTTCCTTTGGCACTGGAAAGTGTTGAAACTTCAGAGTTTGCAGGCAGCAAATTGAAAACTTTACACGATCCTATGGCTGACATGAAGAGTTTGAAAGTACTCAACATTGATACAGAGTTTACCAGAGGATATTTCACACTTTAAGAAACTATAAGAATGTCAGTCAGTAATGATAAGCTCATGTTTATGCCTGTGCACCTTTTCCAGTCAACAAAACTGAAAGTACTCGGAGCTGAAGACAACAATTTATTTCAGAAAAAGTGGAGAATTTAAGAGAATTTATGTTTCTGAACGTTGAAAAAAAAAATTAAAAACATGACAGATAATCTTTGCAAGTGTACTCTGTCAAAACATCTCATTGTATGTAATAATCAATCAACCCAGCTTCCTACTAATATTCCCGGACCTATATATTTAAACCTCTAAATAAAAGCTGACTGGACTCACTCCGTGAACAAATACTGCCTTTAAAAGATGTCTCCAAAACAGAATTTTCTGAAAATGCATTAAGATACATTCCTGTTGAATTAAAAAATTGTTTATGGAAAACCAAAGCCGGCCTCGGCTGTGATGAGCTCTCAGTTTCCAGGTGCAACTGTGGGCATTATTTGATCTTAGGCCTTTAGATCTTAGCGGAAACTCATTTCAGAAGCCATACGCGGATTTTCTGACATTAAACATTTGGAGCATCTGGAATTAAGCACCACTAAGCTGTCCTCACTCTCCGCATGCCGTGCAGCCGTACCAACCAGCCCCCTGGGCTGTCGGCGGGGGCGCCGGCAGCGCTGCCCGGGGCACGGCTCACCGTGCTAAGCCTCGTTTCCCCAAGCCCCGCGTTCTCCGGGCGTCGGAGCGCAGCCAGCGCCTCAAACGCGGGGTCCCCGAGCGCTGGGGCCGAGCCCTCAGGCGGCCGGGCCCGCCCC
>VZTX01020049.1:318432-389735 GCA_013400915.1 Pardalotus punctatus | reverse complement strand
CGCGGGGGAGCAGGGATGCCCTCGCCGCGGGACAGCCCTGGGGAACGCGGGGGAGCAGGGATGCGCTCGCCGCGGGACAGCCCTGGGGAGCGCGGGGGAGCAGGGATGCGCTCGCCGCGGGACAGCCCTGGGGAGCGCGGGGGAGAAGGGATGCGCTCGCCGCGGGACAGCCCTGGGGAACGCGGGGGAGCAGGGATGCCCTCGCCGCGGGACAGCCCTGGGGAGCGCAGGGGAAGCGGCGCTGGAACCCAGGCGTGTGGGAGCGGGCTCCGGCCGGCGAGCGGCGCTTCCAGCAGCCTCCCCGGGGGGGCTTCTGGGGGAGTTGCGCTGGCCTCGCCCTCGCCCGGCCGGTTGGTACCGCGGGAAGCGGAGGCGCCCGGGGCTTGCGGAGGCGAAGGGCGTTCCCGGTACTGCTTCATCGATGGAGCTTAAAAGAAGGCGCTCGCTTATATATGAAGCCCATTGCTACCTGAAGTTGCTTTTGGGAGGCTGTTTAACAAATCGCGCAGCACTGTTTCGTTTTTGACTGCCTTCTTTTCGGCTGCAGTATCTTTGTGCTTTACATTCAGAGGCAGCATATGAAGAATCTTAATCGTATTCACTTTATTTTAACCCTTGCTGCTTTTAAAGGTAGTTCTGTCTGAATGACTGAGTATTTTTTTAAAGTTGGCCTTTTTACAAAAGAGTTTAAACAAACATGTATAAAACTTCCTATATGGTTATTTTTTAATGAAAATGGGCATGATTTTATTACTTTTGGGCATTGGGACATGCCAGGGAAGTGGTCAGAGCAGCAAGCCTGGCAGAGTTTAAGAAACATTTGGACAACTCTCTCAGACACTTGCTGTGACCCTTGGGGATGGTCCTGTGCAGGGCCAGGAGTTGGAATTCAATCCTTGTGGGTCCCTTCCAGCTCAGGATATTCTATTAGTCCATGATTCTGTAATGATCTCTAGAGAAAATTCAGTAATTATTTTTCTCTTTCTTCCACAGAACTATCCACCTTTTATTTCATCAGGCATCCCTTTCCTTGGTCATGCAATTGCATTTGGAAAAAGTCCCATTGAATTTTTGGAAAATGCTTATGACAAGGTACATTTTCCCACATGATTGGCTGAACATATGTTAAAATATTTTTGTGTATCTAATAAGTTCTCTGTCTGGGGCCTGTTTAAAATCAGTTCATTCTCTTTTACCGCCTCAAATATGGAATGGATGTGCACGGTAGGCTCTGTGATCTTCAGATGTCTTCATGTAGCAGTAGTTTTTTCTGAGCTCTCTTCTGATTCACATGTCAAAAATATGCTTGTGTATTTGGATAATACTCATAACTGAATCACAAGCCAATTAAAAAGCCATTTTCATTATATTACTTGTTCCTGTAATTGGTAACTTTTAATCACATTCTTTATAATCTGTGAGCAGGCTGGAATGTAGCTGACCACCTCTGTAGGCAACTTGATGAATTTTAAGGCCTCTCTGATATTAAAAGAGCTGGTGTATAAAACTGCAATAGTTTTTAAACTGTAACAGCTCAGAAGAAATTAATTAAATCAGTAGAGTCTTAATTCAAATTAAATGAGATTTATCAAGCTATTGCACATTGTCTAAAACTATCTAGAGTTATAAGCTTAAATCTTAGCTTGGTTAGCTTAGAGCCAAGTCTGGTGCATGAAGGTCTGCTGGAGATGACTTTTAAACTTCCAAATCTTATTTGCCCTTAATTACGTATGCATAACTCCAAATCCAGAATTTTTTGAGACAGTGTTTGTAGATTACTGAAGTCAATGTGTGCTGCAATCTCTCTGCTAGTTTTTTTAGTGTGACTGATCTTTTATTTTTTTTCCAAAAGAAATGGTTTTAAAATGTGCACATTCACATGTGTTTGGTATAATATTAGATATCACTAGTATATACGTTGAGAACAGAATTTAAATCTGGTTTAAAATATTTGTTATCTTTATTAAATCCCTGGATACTTCTCAGGGGAAAAAGTAATTTATGAAAGACTGTACATAGAAATAGGGATTTAATTGTCTGTGTTCCTACTTAAAATAAATTGGGTTTTTTTTATTCTCTCTCTTAGTATGGACCTGTGTTCAGTTTCACTATGGTTGGCAAGACATTCACATACTTACTGGGTAGTGATGCTGCTGCTCTACTCTTCAATAGTAAAAATGAAGATTTGAATGCAGAGGATGTGTACTCTCGGCTAACTACACCAGTTTTTGGCAGAGGAGTTGCCTATGACGTCCCTAATGCGGTTTGTATTTTAAATATCAGATGAGTAGAAAAGCAGTGCTGTTTGAATGCTGAGTGGGCAGCCCTGAGCTCTTGGCTCTGTGTGATGAGGTTGTGTTGGTACACAACTGTGGCATACTGCAGTAGGTAAATAGTCTGATCTGAATAATCAAGACTGAGTATGTTCATGTTGCTTTCTTTATCACTTGGCTATTTGTCATTCTGGATGTTACCTTTTCTTCTTGAAACCCTCTAACCTCATCACAGAGGAAAAACTAGTAAATGAGTCAGTTTTTCCTTCCCTTGCAGCATGCCTGCTCACTGCAGCTCACTTTTCCCTTCCAAGCAACTTTAGGTCTTTCTTCTGAGAGGGCCCCAAACTTTCCATTTATGCCATGCCAAACTTAGACATGGGAGTAATAATTTAAGTTTGCACCATAAGGTTTTCTTGCTCAGACAGGAATCATTCTGTATATGTTTGTAGAAAACAGTCTGCATGGGAGCACAGGGGCTGTGTCATGTGGCATTGCATCCAAGCTGAGCATTGGCTGCTTTCTTGTGAGGGTGGTCTGTCACATCAGACTCTCAAACTGCAGAAGCCAACTTTTCTGTGGCCACACTTGCTTCCCTGGCACTCTGTGTTCAGTGCATGTTGGATGGCAGAGCAATTAGTTGGAAGAAACAGCACTGTGATATACTTTAATTTTGGGTTTTCAGTTTTGGCCTCATTTTGTTTGTATAAATGCCAGTCATTTGACTTGCTCTTGTGACCAGCAATTAAATTATTTTCCTCCTTAGCATGCCTCTTCATTCAGCCCTGCCTACATGCTGTAAATTATTGCCCTGTTAATGATACGGTTTAGGGGCAGTAATCACAACTCTCTCTGCCTCCACACTGGCATTTTGCCATCATCCACAGAATATGCATGTTGTTCTTACCACATTCTCTTGGAAATCTCCTATACTGCTAATTACCTACAACTTGCTCCTTTCTAAATAGGTAAAGGAGAACTTTGTTGTCTCCTCCTTTGTCAGGAAGTACTAAATCATGGATAGGCAGTTGAGGGGGAGGATTGTTTGGTTGGGTGGTAGGTTCTTTTCCACATGATGGATTTGCATAGCTCCTCTCATCCCTGTGAGAATGAAACCAGGACTGCAGCCTGGATAACAAGTAGAAGATAATTTTTTGTGTCCTAGGATATCTCTTCCATAAGTGAGGCCATTCTAACAGACCTGTTTCTACCAGTTCAGATAGTCAGAGGTCTTTTTTAAAAAGTCAGGGATGGAGTTTTGAATCACTTTTGCAGCTGCTGGTGCATGGAGGATGCATGATTCTCTGCAATACATCTTTCCTTTTCTTCTCTGGTATATACTAGTTTCAGAAAAGTGTCTCTGAATCACAGACTGCTATATTGGCCAGATTTTCACTGTGTTGTGCTTGTTCTGGGGATTCTGACTGTCATGAGATGCTGCTTGAAATTTAAAGGTCATGGTTTGTCCTTAATTCCATGAAAGTTTGCCAGCTTGTTATAGCTGCTTCGACTTCTTTCATGCTTTTCAGTTTGTGGATGGATTTGAATGTCTGTCTTCATGCAAGAGCTAGTTCTTTGATGGGATCTAATCTTATCCTTCAGGTGTTTTATGGAACTTCCTATAAGCTCCTTGGAAATGGGCATTTCTTACAACCGTCTGCTTCAGGCATAGAGGGACGATTAAGGGCTACCTCATTGGCCCACCATATACAGCTTTTTTTTGGCTTTTTTCTGAAATGAGGCCTTTTTCTAGTTACCCTAGGTTTTCTTTTTCCCTAGAGCATGCTTGAATTCTGCTTTAGTCAAGAGATTAATCTTTTCATATTACTCAGAAAGGCTTGGGTGTCTGGATATGTCTACTTAAGTCATATGTTTGATACCAGAAGGACTTATTTCTTATCTCTGCAGATTCAGGTTCCTCAGAAAATTGCCTTTTTCCCACAAAAATTACTCTTTTTCCACAGTGAGGAGATGCAGGGAGCTTGCTACTAACATTTAAATTATCTCTGACACTGATTACCTCTGGTTTCCCTCTATGAAGCTAGAGAGGTAGTATGGCCAGTTTGGCCAGAATGCATTTTGCTAGAGGTGAGCTGGTTTTTTGCATAGTGTCACCACCACGATTTCATTTCAGACATCTAATGGGAAGTCATTTAGACAGCCATAGAAAATGTCATTGGCATTCTACAATTGATGGGTCATCCTGAAGTTTCTTTTGAGATTCTCTGCTCTCTGCTTAAGCTGCTAAGTCTCTCTTTATTCTGACCATGACTTTCAGGCATGTGTTTAGAAGAACCACCACTCTTTAAAATGAGTAAGTTGCTGATTTACCAGTGATTCTGGTAATTGTTTGCTAATATCCATAGTCAATATTATCAACTCATAGTCACTGTGTCCTTCTTCCAAGCCTCTTGCAGATAGTTTTTTGTTGCAAGGAGCTGCAGTGGCAGAGGATATATTCACTCCTGTGTGCCATTCCTGTCTCCATCAAGCTGGAGACTGGCTAGCATGTTACAAGGGAAAATGTGCTTGTCTCTCTGCTCTGTGGCATGAGTGCCCTCTGTTAGACTGCTGGGGTCCTCACTGCATTCTCAAAACAGAAACTTCTAGGATGTAGCCTTTCTTTTGAGGCCTTTTGTTCTGTATCATACATGAAGGGTCCTTGGTGGGATCATAGTTTTTGGTGTGTTACTTATGGTACAGTGCAGGGCTATATATAGTGAGATGTCTCATTCATAATTTGGGCATAAAAATAAAATGAATAATTTTCTGAGTTGATGTCCTGTCAATTCATGGAATGGTTCTTATCTCATGAAGGGCTTTTCACCCGTAGGTTTGTTAGCTATGAATCTATAGAGAAGAGTAAGAGGTGAGAAGGGGGTGAAACTCACTATTTTCTTAGGAAGCAGTTTGCCTCCTGCTTCTGTGTCTGACTTCCCCAGCAGAGAGATCAGAGAGCTATGTAAAAGAAAGGATCGTCTCTAGTCCAGGGATGCTTCTGCCTGAGAGAACACAGGAGAGGCAAAGAAAGCAAGGAGGCTGCATAACAGGGAACACAGGCCGAAGCCAGACTTTGCAAACATGGGGCTGGTTATGTTTGTGATTACATATCTAAAGGGCATCCCATAGTTCAACTTTGAATGTGTCTTGTATCTTCAGGGATAAAGCTTAATGAAGATACTGAAATAACTTTTTTTTTGGCACTCCAAAAGAGAGAACTGTAGCTCCTTTGAGCTATTATTTTACTTGGATGTTTCTGAACTATTGCTTGAAAGACAAAGAAGGTGAAATACAGATGTTACCCATTACTTAAAATCTGCTGTACCCTGCAGTCCTAATCATAATCTCCATTTACTTTTGGATGTTCTTACAGTACAAATGCTAATAAGTTTTAATTACATTAATATAATAATCCTTGTACTGATTGCTTTTTCTGTCTTGGTTCTTTTAGGTATTTTTGGAACAGAAGAAGATGCTCAAAACTGGGCTAAACATTGCCCAGTTTAGACAGCATGTATCTGTGATTGAAGAAGAAACAAAGGAGTATTTCAAAGCATGGGGAGAGAGTGGAGAGAAAAGTAAGCAAGATCAGAACCATTTTTCCTCCGATTTTCTGGGAAGTTGTTAAGGCCAATGCAGTACATTTTTGTAAATGATTTACTGCAATATTAAAGAAATTAAAAATTTCGTGGGTAAAAGTGTACTGAACATCAGAAGAAAGAAAATACAGATTTTTTAAAATCAAAATTAAGGCCACTGGAGAATAAAGCTGCTCAGAAAATCACTGAAAGGAATGCAGGACTGTCTAAGTTTGCTTTCTTAGTCAGCTCATAGTGCACCTGTTGTGCTGGTTTTGGATGGTACCAGTCAGCTCAGCGTAACCACTGCCTAGTCCCTGGGAAAAGCTGTTGCTCTGACTCCCTAGAGAGCCTGTGTTGAAGGTCTTAGCTCTGGGAGTTTCTGCAGTGAAAAACTGCACCTTTGAAGCTGATATGGTTAGGTTAGTGGCCTAAGTGAAATTGTTATTTTCCCCATTCCCAACTTGCGCATCATTGTTGCAAGCTCCTAGTTGCATAACAGTGTCAAATTAAACACACACATTTATATTTAAATGCAAAAAATTTATATAATACATATCACATTTTAATATATTCCGTTATTTTGAATTTTTATTATTTATAGGTACTTACATGTATTTATATATTATTTATAGTTAATAATATATATAAATTGATATTTAAGTGACTAAGTACTACTATATAAAAATAATTCAGTGAGCAACAAAACATGGATTTGGATTTCAAGGTTAAATCTTTGTATGACTTCACTTACATTTATTAAGGATTGAGCTTGTGAAGCATGGCTTGCTTTGGAAGAATTACCAACTCTGCTCAAAAAACTTCTAGAAAGAAATACCTTAGAAAAAAGGTGTTGAAATCAGTGATCTAATAAAAAAGTTGTTTGAAGAGACATCAGATAAGACATAGAAATTTTAAATTGGATGTTTTATTCTCCTAGTAAAACAATCCAAAGCTCTATTTTTAAATTATTAATCTGTGTCCAGTTACCTATTTTTCACTTACAGAAAGTAAAAATGATAACCTGTAAAATGTAACACCTTACCTGAGAAGCGCCTTCAGTAATGTTTTTCAAATCTTTCCTCAGACCTGTTTGAAGCCCTTTCAGAACTTATCATTTTGACAGCAAGTCATTGCTTACACGGGAAAGAAATCAGAGGCTTGCTGAACGAGAAGGTGGCTCAGCTGTACGCTGATCTGGACGGGGGTTTCACTCACGCTGCCTGGCTTCTGCCAGGCTGGCTGCCTCTGCCCAGCTTCAGGTACCAGGAATAATAGAGGAAGCAACTTAAGCATTTTACTTAAACATCATTGTTGTTTGGATTGCCCCCCATCCCCACCATTTCTTGTTTGGAAGCTATTCTAGACATCCCAATAAATCCTTATAAGCATTTTGTGTTATGTTGTATAAAGTTTGTAATGGAAGTGTTTTGAATCACAGGCGTCGAGATCGAGCACACAGAGAAATAAAGAATATTTTCTACAAGGTTATCCAGAGACGTCGAAAGTCTGAGGAAAGGGAGGATGACATGCTCCAAACTCTACTTGATGCCTCATACAAGTAAGTCAAGGGTTTGAAGACTTGTTTGAAGATTTACTTTAGCTTTGAGCTCTTTAGTTAAAACTATCAACCAAAATGAAGAAATACTCCCTCGTGTTCAGAATTGGTTTTGTTACATGCAATTTGTCCTAGTTGTACTCTTAAAAAACAGCTTAAAACTTCACTTGTCAATGGTTATTCAGATTTCTGAGATTTTCATCAGTGGTCATGAGGTGGCTGAGGTTGCTCCCTTTCTCTTTGCTGGTTATTGGGGAATGATTTTCTTTAAGGCTCCTAAAGAGTCTCTCTCCCTCTGTTCGCTCTTCTCCCTACCCTTAGATCTTCTGCCTCTCCATTTAGGGTAGGCAGTGAAAGAGTAGGAGTAAGGACTACATTAGAAGAAATTGTAAATGATACTGTATAAATAGCAGTGCTAAATAATGAAACGTGACCAAATGAAGCTCTAGCTCTGCTCCCCTGGATGCAGGGATGGCCGTGCACTGACAGATGATGAAATTGCGGGAATGCTGATCGGGCTGCTGCTGGCAGGGCAGCACACATCCTCCACCACCAGCGCCTGGCTCGGCTTCTTCCTTGCCAGAGACAAATCCATACAGGAACAGTGCTATGCAGAACAGAAAGCAGTGTGTGGGAATGACTTGCCACCCTTAACTTACGACCAGGTTTGTATGTTGCTTTAGTCCTGATGGGTATTTTTATACTTTTAGATGCTTATTTAAAAAAAAAAATTAGAAGATCATTGAACATGAATGTGATAACTGTTTGTCAGTCCATTCCCTCTTCTCTTCCTGCCGAAGTAAAGTTTCAGCTTGATACTGTTTTTTTAATCAGCATTCATTAGGGAAATTGCAGCTCCTGTGTCTATATAATAGATAGTTCTGTAGAAGAGGAAGATTGTCATATTCCCACTGAGGAAAGCAATGCAGTATGACCTTGTTCTTTAATCAGGCAACAGAAAATATTCATGAGACAGATCACTAAGACACTAGTTGTATTCGATTGCACTGGACAGTGGCTTTTTCCTTCTTAATTGAATCAAATGGAAAAAAAGAAATTATCAGTGTAGCTAATAAAGTACACATAAATATGAGCTGCTTACTTTTTTAAAATTTGTTTTCAAAGTGTATAAAGTAGCATTTTGTGTGTGTTGAATAGTATTTTGAATAATGTATTTTGATATATAATTTTCTTCATATTTTCAGCTCAAGGATCTTAGTTTGCTGGATCGCTGTCTAAAAGAAACTTTAAGGCTTAGACCTCCTATAATGACCATGATGAGAATGGCCAGAACTCCCCAGGTGAGGACACTTTTTGGAGCTAACTTCACTGCAGCAGCACAGGCCAGGTCAGAGGTATTCCAGCTGGCAGAAGGAAACACAAGTGAGCAGTGTTTGCTGGCAGGGAGGAAAGCTGATGGCAGTCTGGGTTCTGTCAGTGGTAGTATAGCCAGGGTTGAGTGAGGAAAGCAGTTAATACCTTGAACTTGGTATTTGTTACCTTCATCTGGAATTGTGTCCAGTTTTGGACCCCTCCAGCCCCCAACAAGCAAGATACTGAGGAAGTGAAACAAGCAGAGGGCCAATAGGGTGGGAAGGGGCTGCAGCACTTGTGGTAGGAGGCTGTGGAGATAGGGGTTGTTCTGCTTGGAAAAGAGCAGCCTCTGGGACCTGAGAACAGCCATGTGCAGTTTTCTTCAGCAAAACTGACCCTTTCTTGGAGCTACCAGTCTTATTTGATCTTAGTTTGGTGCCACTGTTAATAGCTCTTTTGTTTGCCAGGTATTTTTAACTGCTGTAATGGAAAAATCTGGCATGCACTTAATACAAGCTAGGTAAATCTTAAAGAAAACCTGCTGTTTCTACAAATAAAGTACCACGTCAAAAAATTAAAATATTTTTTTTAACTATGTCCCTTCAAGGACAATGGCTTCCAGTACATTTTAAGTTTATTCATTTTTTAAAAAACATCTCCTGTAGAATTGCCAGCCTTATTAAGCAGCTGGAAGGTTTCTGCAACTACTTGAGCACTGTGTCCTGTACAAGCAAGAGAGAAAGTGTTAGGCTGCATTAATTTTAAACACATTTGGTCAAAATCTCTTGAAATTCAAGCCTCAGGATGTAACACTGAGGGTAACAACACTTTAAAAAGAAAAATGGGGACATTTTGTGATGTGTGGGGTCTTCTCCTCTTCTCTTGTAGACTGTTGCTGGATACAATATTCCCCCTGGCCATCAAGTGTGTGTATCTCCCACTGTTAACCACAGACTCAGAGACTCCTGGAATGATGCTCTAGACTTCAAGCCTGACCGCTATCTCCAAGATAACCCAGCAGCTGGAGAGAAGTTTGCGTACATTCCCTTTGGTGCTGGTGAGTAAGAGAATGCAGCACCTCCCTGACTGAGGCTGTGCTGAGGTAGCTCACACCAGCCATCTCCTACAGCACCTCTGCACACTGCAGCATGTGAGGACAGATTTCTTTTTTTCTGTTTCTGTCTGAAAGTTTTCTTACTGTGAAAGTGCTGTTAAAAGAATTGAGTTAATAGTGCTGCATTAATCATAGCTGTATGTATCTCTCAGAGCAGTAATCAAAATGTCTTTAGGTTAGTGGGTGTGATGTTTGACTTAAATCTTTCCAAGTCAAGGATAAACCTGGTAATACAAGTTCAGCTGAAAGCAGAGCAAAAGTTTGCAGAGTCCCAACTTCCAGAACAGTTTGCAAATATTGCCAATGATGGCGTTAGAATTGATCTCATTTCTCAGTGTTGCAAATGCTTCTTTGCTGACACCTAAAATAATGCTTTCTGGTGGAGACAGAGCAGCACAATCTCATTCCACTTACTTGTCTGATTTATGCAGAAAACTTGGAAAAATAAGATTTGGGTGGAGTTATAGAATGGGGTATATGCAACATCAGAGCCTCAGATTGTTTAGAAATGGGCAACTACTGTCTGCATAAAAACTTCTGAAGTTAGCTGATTGTCAAAGGGGATTTACTAAAATACTCTAACTGCATTTTATTTGCTTTCCTTCTAGGCCGTCATCGCTGCATTGGAGAAAACTTTGCTTACGTTCAAATTAAGGCTATTTGGTCTACTTTGCTTCGTTTGTATGAATTTGATCTTATCAATGACTATTTTCCAACTATAAATTATACAACAATGATACACACACCTAATAACCCTGTTATCAGATACAAGAGGCGGTCACTGTAAACTCTGGTGCTAAAACTTTACCTATTTAAGTTGTGTGAACTAACAGACTTTTGAATAAAATTGTGACAGAATGAGTGGCAAATGGAAGCTGATGCATCTACCATTAGGAAAGCAACAATAGTCTACCAAATGCAAAAGTTTTTGCATCTATTTTTTTTGCCCACACCATTTATTGCTGCTGTGTATAATTGCTTGTTCTAAAATTTTCTCATTGCATTTTTAAAGCAAAAATGTCTTTTCTATTGATGTAACACTTTTAAGGTGCATGCCAGATCTTTAATGAAGAAAAAAGTAATTTCTACAAGTGGAACTCTTTGCTTTTGAAAAATAATTGAAGATTACTGTCCCCAGATAACCAAGGGGTGAGGAGGCTGCCTACCTTGTCTCTATACCCAATTAGAGCAAAGCCATCAGGGAGCAGGCACCACAGGAGACTGAACTTGGTGGTGCCCTTCCTTTGGCATTTATGATTCTGTTCCAAGCAAGTGAGGGATGATCTTGGCTGGTTTACAAAAATGTTACACTATAGCTAAGTGGTGGATGGAGTTCAAAATGTTCACAGGTAAGTCTTCTCAAGAATGAGCCATTTAACTGTCTAATTTGAAGTAGCTGTAAAATGCTTATGGTGTGTTCAGAAAGCAACAAGTAATTCTCTAACAAAATCTTGAAAATAGTGATCTCTGGAAGCTTGATGTAAAGTGTGAAAGTAACAATATGAAGATACCAACAATATGGATTTTGTAAATAATATGTTTGTGTATAAAAGGGTCACAAAGTGAGTGGAAAAGCTGAATGTTGTCTGGGTTTGTACTGACTCATGCAGGATTGTTAAATGGTGTTTGGTTCAAGAGTGCTAATGATAAATGATAATGAGCTCTGGCTCACAGGAATTTTGAATTAAATTTATAAACAAACCTCTTGGGGAAGTTTCCTGTGCTCAGCCCTGTCAGTTCTTTTTAAAAAGGTTTCATCAGTACATTTGTAGCTCTCTCTTGGAGTGGGGTCATGCCCCCTTCAGCAGTGCTCAGTGTAACAAGGGCTTTGTCCTGTCTTTCCCGGTCTAAAAGCAGTGTAACTGTTTTAAAGCCTTGTGTTGGTATCAGTCACAGCAGCTGAGGGAGTGCAGGATCTTCCCTCCCAGCCCTGTCAGATGTGACCAGGCTCTGCAGAAGCCAGGCTTGTCCCTGTCCCTCTCTTTGATAGCAGTGCTTTGGAATCTGTAAAAAGTAAAGCTGCAGCCACTATCAGCAGGAGGAACTCAGGCAGAAGCAACCAGTTCTATGTGAATAAGGGAGTGGTTCTTGAACACAGTTAGAAGCATGAAGTCATGTTTATTTCAGTACTTTGACAAAATACCCATAAAATTCAAAACTTCTACCATTACAAAAATAGGTCTCTACAAGTGATATTCTGTCTGCACTGCCAGTAGCAAATATTACGAGAGTCAATGTAACTTCAGTAGCCTTGCCAGAAAAAGTGCAAGTAAACTTTGCTGAATGTAGCTCAATTTAATTAATACACAAGTTTCATCTTCGCACCCTTTTGATAAATACACACTTCATAAGTTAATCATTTAAATTAGCATTCCACAAATATACATGTAATTTAATGGTGGGGTTTTTTGTTTTGGGGACTTTTTTTTTGGGTTTTTGTTTGTTTGGGGATTTTTTTTGTTCAGGTTTTGTTTTTTTTTTTCCATGAACACAAAGTGCCTACATACATAAATCCCAGTCTGTGTGGGTGTGCCAGGATGGAACTGTATACAATCGTATAGCTGTGTTCATATTGGTCCCACAATATACACATTATACAAAAGCACAGAAAGAGCACAGATTTACAGAAGGCAATCTGTTAGCATCACTGCCAGTGATGGAGATGTTGAAGGGTATTATTATCTTCTTATACCCATGTGCAACTGAGTGTATGAAGTTGAACCTGTAAGATGGAGAAAAACTGTCATCAGGATTACTTGAAACTATACTGAGGTGAATAAGGATGAAAGATTTTACATGGGAAACCACTGAAGAGGGACTTTTAAAGATCAAATATTTTAAGAACAAAACTTCCCCAAATTCTGGGGAAGACTTAAACACAGTAACTTAAAAACTCAAGTTTGATAAATTTCATCCCATTGTATCTCTTTTCAAAGAATTTTACCATCTTTTTGCTACAGTTCAGAAGTGCCTCTTGTTTAAGGCTGAAAATTGATAAACTAAAAAGTTGTTTGTTATGTATCTCAGAGAACCAGCACCCACATGGCAGTGAGCCTTGTGCTCCCCACGGGTGCTGGGGAGGGTGCCTGAGCCCCTACCTGACTGCACACTGCCAAGCCGCTTCTGCAGTGCCTCCAGACGGTTGATGTAATCTGTCAGAGCCCTTTCGGGATCGTAGTTCTGCAGCTGAGGACAGGCAAAGGAGACTGGGTTTAAATCAGCATGCATCCCGTGGAACCTAGGGGCAGAACAACACACACCATTTCAGAAAGGGAAATTTCAAGTAAAAATCTCAGCAACACAGCAAAATACTGTAGGCAGGGATATCTTATGGCCTGCATGTCCCTTAGCTTATCCTTGTGGTAGCCAGCACATCATACCCATTTCACCTCTCTGCCACTTACTCACAAGCCAGAAAAACCACTCCTCCCACTTGCCTTTTCTTTCTACTGCACGTGATTTGTTGCTGCATTTTTTTTTTTTGAGACAAAGATTGACTAGCAAATTCCTAGGGAGATTGCAGCAGAAGCCATGGTAAACTGAAGTTTGGTTTTCTATTAAGCTTGTGTCAACAAGGACACTGCCATCTTTACAGGATTCTGCCTCTCATCATTACTCTGTAAGTAAAAGTCAACAGTGGCTAAGATGAAGTTTTTTCCCACGTAAACTGTTAAAGTCATGACAAACTAAGATCATACAAATACTGAGGTGGTTTACATGCAAATGAAACCCAAAAATGGCTAGAATCTGATATTCACTGGAGATCTGAGCTCACAACTTCACATAAGCTCATCAAAGGCTGATTGCACTCATAAAAATGTTGCCCTTAATGAAAAATACCCAGTTTCACTGGCATCTGCCTCACTGATACTTCTGGTATCACAGCTTAGGGCAGCCAAGCAGAAGGGTTTAAACAAGAACAAGCAGTGGAGCTACCAAGCAGCTTCCACGCTCTGGCCTTGACACCACAGCAATTGCTCCCAGCCCACAGTAATGGGTGATCCTCAGCCACAGTGGACAGCCCTGCTTTTGCCTTCCTTTGGCTGAGAGCCCCTGAGGCAGCCCCTCATGTTACAGCATCAAAGATTACGAACCTTAGTAGTAAACACTGATGCTTTCAGTTAGTTAAACAGTGTCTGGAAGAGTAATAATAAAAAAATCCCAAACGTACTTATGTTCAAAGTTTACAGGAGATCTAGGAGACTCCATGCCTGACCTGGATCTATAAGAATGCCTCTGTTCTCCATACAGATCCATGCCACCAGAGAGTGAATCAGGCCGTAATATATTACCTAGAAATACAAAATATACAGAATATTAGAAGTACAAAAAGCAGTGTCTTGAAAACTAAAAAAAGTAACACCTTTTGCAATTTATTGGGAATCTCAAATATGAGTTTTCTGTTTGCATGTCACAAAATTGGCATTTAACAAATGTAGACCACTTTCAGACTCCCTCAGGGAAAAGCAGAAGTGAAATCCTGGCCTCACTGATGTCAAGGAGAAGACTCTTACAAACTGAGCAAAGGTTTTAGTGCAGACCTAAATAGCCAGTAAATAATAAAGAAGCTTCTGATTCTCCTGAGACTCCTACAAAAAGAGCAAACAGAAAACTCTTATTTCCCAGACTTAAACTTGTAACAAAAGACTGACAAGCTTTTGTTCTCAGAAAAAGACCATGATGCACATCTACAAAAACTCCAATGACGCAGCTGAAACTGCTTTCATGAGCACACTCCATAGAGAAAACTGTATTTTTTTTTAATCCCACCCATGATGGAGCAAAGCAAAACTGAAGAGAAAGCAAATAGGTTAGTGAATGTGCTGAGCATGGAAACTGAGAAATAGGTTAATCCAAACAATTATAGCAAAAGAAAGATGGAACAGCCTTGCCACTTCATTCCACAAGGTAAATACAAATTAAAAACCATCTCCATTAATCAGTGGTGTGACTTGCAAATACCATTTTTTCAGTCATTACTAGATTATGACTTACTTGTGTTCTGGTTAAAGACATCTCTATTGATAGTCAGAATACCAGAACCTGTAACTCTGTGCCATCGACGAACCAGGAACTTCATCCTGCATTTCAAATAAAAAAAATCAAAAATCAAAGAGCTTTGCGGTAAATGGAACAGTCTGATAAAAGTAATCTGCTTCTTGTATTCTAGAAAGTATAAGAATTTCTTGACCAGCAAGCAAAATTAACAGATGAGCATCAAAAACCAAATCAAATACAAAACATCCTTTTTGCACATCCTTAAGAAAGACCATCTTTTGTCCAAAACCTGCTTTGAACTTCACCTGAAAGCAGGTTCACAATTCCAGAAGTTCTGTATAGGTCCAAATAGACAGTAAATGCCTCAAGCACCTAAGCAAGAGCATATCAGCATTTTATAATCATACTAAATATACCTTTTTTGCCCTGTCACAGCCCCAAAACTGCAACTGCAGAGCACTGTAAGTAAAAACCTCACTTACAAGAGGTGCATGAATAGTTCCATGAATTTATACTACACACAATGCTCAGAACAGTAGCAAACAGAAGTGCCTGGGGCTTCAAAGCTTAGTGAAGAAAGTTTGTTACCAACATGGCACTACTATGCAGTAATAAACTTTCCTTTTTCTTCCTTGACAATTCCTGCTCATCCTTAGTCTTGTGAAATTCAAAGAACTACCTAGATGGAAAAAATTAATTCCTATATCTGTATTATGTATTGTATGTAAAAATTTAATCTTGAAAGGAAATTAAGTCGCAGAAAAAACCTTTGTAAATAAGTGCAATTCTCAGAATTTCTCATAATTTTTAAAAATAATATAACCTTACCCAGTACACTCCATCTGTGCTTATCAAATGCTGAGTCCTTTTCCACTACAATAAGACTGCTTATTCCTATTACAGATTTTACCTACACTCTGCTCATCTTGTCACCCTACAAGTATCTACTATATTCATGACTACCAAAAATGTATCATTTAAACAGGATGGAACATGACAATTTCTAGATTTCACTAGAGAGCTAGAAAAGTATATATTAAATTGTACAATCATATGTGTTTGAAATGCAACTTCCTCCAGTTTACCTTGAAATTGCAATGGACACTCTGACTGCAGAGCGAAATCGTGTAAAACCCTTTGAATGATGTGTGATGATTTCAAGGTCTGTGTAGGAAGGCTGTCCCCCCATCCGTGCTATGAGGGCCAGTGTGGCTTCTTCACACTCCTGGAATCCTCCTAGTAACAGCAGCAAGTATTTCTTCTGATATATGAGAGCTTTACGAAAGCTCTCTGCTCGTAAGTATTTGCCATAAATTCTCTACAACAAAAGAAAAAGACAAAATGCCCCATAAGCTCCAAGAATCACTACAGTTCCAAGACTTTTGGCATCGTTATTTCTACAGCATTTCTGTGATTGTTAATTTCTCAGTATCATGGAGAAGACTGTGCTGCTGCTCACATTTGTTGAATGCAGCTTCATATATTGAAGATAAACAGCATGAAATAAAGCACACACAAAAGGACAACATAGGTGCTTACATGTCATTGTTGGAGAGAAAAAATAATGGTCAGGTATCTGAGGATGAAAATTTTAAAACTGAATTAGTATCTGTTTACTCAGAAGAAGCAGAGTGAACACAATGAAACACAGGCCCAAATCAAAATTTAAAAAGCAGCTGTAGTTAGTATGTGGGGAAAAAAAAAGTCTTCCTACCCTTAAAACAGCATTTTCCGAATCTGACCCCAGTTCTCTGAGGAAAGCCTCACTCCTGAGCTCTGCTCTCAGCTTGGAGAGTTCCGCATCGGCTTGTTTCAAAGATTTCTGCAGCGACAGCCTTTCTCTCTTCCAAATTTCTTTCTCAGAGGCAACAAGAGTATCAATATTAACTCCAACATCTGATGAGTGCCTAGAAGACTGAAGACGAAAGAAACTGAATTTGAAACACAAAATTTGAAAAAGCTTAAGATGTGTCATTCTAGTCATTGCTTTGGTGGAGGGCTCATAAAATTAATGAGAAAAACTACCCACTGGCTGGATCTGAAGCAACCCTTGCCCTCTGAAACCTCGAAAGCAGTGACTTTAGGAGCCTGATCAACATCCCAGAAAAATACAGCTTCTCAAAAAAAATTCTCCTCAACTGTATCATATTAGTTTCATGATTTTGAAGCTATCTGGATCTATTTGCTGCTTATCATGGTGATGAAATACAGATTTTAAAAAAAGGCACAAGGCATTTAAAAGAAAAAAGTAGTTAACAAAAAGAAGCTGGGTAAAATCAGGGAGTTTTACACTTAACAGAGTGAATTGAGACATACTGACCACTGAACAAGAATAATTCACACCCATTTACTCTGTAGAGGGAAGCCAAGAAAGGCAGACAGCTTGATCACTCTCAACTGCTTGACTAGGACAATGAATTATGCTTTTATGTCTTTACACACAACTCATTACATCAGCACCACCAAAGACATACGTAGTCTGCAGAAGGTTGTCTGTGCTGGTATCTTCTCAGTTCTTCCTCCAGTTTCATAACAGCATTCCTCAAATTATGCTTCTCTTCACTCAGTCTGCTCACAAAGCCTGTCAGCTCAGCATTTTGCCTCAGTAGCCTCTCGGTCAGTGAGCTGGATGGAGTCCCTGGTGGCAGCACCAGCTTCAGCTATGAGGAAGAAAGAAAACCAAACTCAACTTCTATTGGATCCAGGCCGCCAACTTGAAAATAACTGGCTTACAGTGGAAAAACTTTCGTAGATAATGCCAATAGCTTTGTATCAACTTGTCTATGGAAACCTTCAGTGTATACCTAAACTACAGATTAATGTGACTTCCTTGTCTATACTTATCCTGTACATTAAAACAGTATTTTCATACAAGCTCAATTGTACCAGCTATAACAATTTTCAAGGTGTTCTACTGTTTATGTTTACGTGACTTAGAGGAAAAGAAAAGCCTCAAAACTTTTTTCAAGTTACATTGAAAACACTTGCCTAGAATACAGGTAAGGACCAAATCAAGCTCACTTAAAAATCAAAAATTGCCAAATTCTTTGCACCAGATTATCTCACTTCATTTTTTACACAGGTGCATGCTACTGAATCTTCAGTGGCCTTTCCTTTGGTAAATACAGGGCAGTTTAAGTAAATGTGTCAACACAACACAGTAAATACTAAATGTTGATTTTAATATCAGGAAGTACAGAGAAAAGTTTCCTCAGTTACAGGATTACTGCTGAAAGTAAAATATATTTTCTTAAAGAAAAAAGCCACGAGATGCAGAAATTTATACGGAAACTAGAAAAGTTTTAATTTGAAAGTTGAAAAGTCACTTTTAAAGTATTAAAAATTTAAAAAAATAAAAAAAAAAGAGAAAAGGGATTTCCACCAACTTTACCAACTCCAATCAGAACACTCACTGGAGTTTTCCTCTATAAAGTACAGACCCAAATAAGTACAGGCTTACAAACTCCTTGCTGGTTTCTGCTCACAGCTCATCATCCAAGGTCTCCCATCAAAGTTACAGCACTGACTCTCACCTCTTCCAGACTGGACAATCCAGGCAGTATTTTCAGATCTGAGATAACTTCTTCAATAGCATTTTGCACTGCAATGAAGTCTTGATCATCTGCTGTTTCAAACTGCAATCTGAAACAAAAGGGACAGTTTCAACAGCAGGTCAATTCTGACACCATGAGCCAGACTAGCTGGACTTTCCGTGGATTCCTATGCACTGGGTCCATACCAAGTCACTTCAGCATAGTTACTGGAGACAGGGCAGCATTTTCAAGACTGCTCAGTGACTCTAAACAAAATTGGCTCAATTAAAAAAAGAAGTGTATAGAACAGTTTCCACTCATTTGTAGACAAGGATGTTCTACATGAAGCACATTTAAAATAGTGGTTCTGTTTTGCCCAAATATTTCAGAAGGAAAGTTTAATATTAAATGACCATCACAGCAAAATAAAAACAGATTCAAACCTCCCATGGACCTGGTACCATGATATTTTTTAATCTTATGGAGATAATGACCCCCAAAAATAAGAATCAAAATCAGTTTCACATGACCATAATTTTTTTCCCCTGAGGATGATTCAGAACAATAATCCCTATACTCATCCCCTTATACATGATGAATTGTTTAATTATTATTTTAAATCCATCTACCTATACCATACCCAAATAAACCTTATCACTTTTCAGAGAAAAAAAGACAATTTTGCTGTGCCTTAAAAAGGACCCTGTTAAAACATGCAAGATTTAGAGCAGCACTTGATACTCTGTGATCCTGTCTTCCATCAGTATATCTCAAGTAACAGCATAGACTATAAAACTAGAACAACCCCAAACTCAATTAAATCCTGCAGTCTATGAATTATGATTCAAACTCAGTATATTAGCTTGCTGGTTGCTATTAACAAAACCAAAAAGCTGAAGACTGGTCTAACCTGCTAGCAGCTTTCCAAGCTAACTGCTTCAGCTTTGGAGATGCATTTTGCAGCTTTTGTCTCACTTTTTCCAGAATTTCAGTAGCAGCAGAGAGATCTCCTGTCAGCGTGTGGTAACTCAACTCCTTTGTCTCAGCTCCTTCCATTTTTTGCTGGAGAACCCAATTTCTTGTTCTGTCATTGGGTGTATCCCAGGTAGTCTGGAAAGAAATAAGTATTTTATAGATATATACATAGAATGTACAAGATCCAGTGCTGTAAAAATAAAAACATACGATTCTGCAACACACCTAGAAACTGAAGAACAAATAATTCTGACAGAGAAAGAAGTTTAGTGTGACTACAGCACTGCTGCAGTGTAGCACTAAACTATAATTTATGAAAGGTGTAGTGTCTTTCTTGACTAAGATCTAGCAATCATGGAGCTACAGTGTGAATACAGTCAAAAAACTCAGCAGGATGTCATCAAGCCTTTCTGTTTCTTCCATCAGCAACTCCAGGTGTGCAGGCATTTGGGCAACTGCTCCTACATGTTTTGGTAACCCAGTTCATACTCAGAACAACAGGGGCTGAAAGAGACCACAGCGGTCATGGAGGTCAGTACACAGCCACAGGCAACCACGCCACTGATGCCACCACAAGCAAAACAATGCACTGAAGAGGTGTTCCTCAGTAACAACCTCCCAACACTGCCATGGAAGAACTGCTATCCCTCACCAAGAACCCTGAGCCCACGGCTCTGCCTTTGGCTGTTTGTCTACAGCATGGTACCAAAGAAAAAAAATCAGGAGTGTTGCAAATATCACAGGAAATAGCAAGAGATTCATTATTTGAAATTCCAGGCAGACTGGGCAAAACAGATCAGACTATTTGCTGATGAGGAGGGAAAAAGACCCAGTAGCTGCTGCTAACCTGATCCAAGGGAGGACTCTTTGCTGACCAAAGTACTGGCAGTTACCTCTGTGGAGAAGAACAAGGTGCACAAACTGAGTGGGGCATGAAGGCTGCTGCTGTCACAGTTATCAATACACTTAACATCCTGCCTCTAGCTATGGGTAGTTTCCATTGCTTCAGAAGTTAAAAACCAGCAGCCAAATTAGATGAAAAGAAAAATTTCCTTCCTGGTTCCACATGGAGGTAACTGACAAAAAGAATGATGTCAGGATGAGCGAAAACATTGTCAGCAAAGACCAAGCAAGTCCTGCCAATCCTCTCTGTGACTATCCACATATTGTGAGTCCAGCAACACTTTCCTTGTGCAGGCATGTTTATGAAAAAGTTCTGAAAGTAATTTAAAAGTAATTTAAAAATTTTCCAAACCTTTTATGAGAGTGAAAGACTTAGCGGCAACAGAGTTACCATGTCCATTCATCTAAAAATTAGGATCATTCTTAAATTGATTTTTTACCTTGATTTCTTTCTTCTGGTTTGTTTGCTAACATATACATATTCATTCATATGCTTGTTTGATTGCTTACTCATTTATTTACTGAAGCTGTTGGAAGAACACTTATAATGTTTCAAAGACCCCTTGCAGTTTATGAACTAAAGATTAAGGGCACTGACCTGGGGCATTCCTGAGTCAGAATAGCTCATTCCTGCAACTGGTTGCAGGGAATGCTCTCCTATACTGAGACACAAAGTGTGTGTATACTTCCAGATGCATTTCTCCTGCTCATGCTCCTCTCCAGTTATATTTCCTTAACTCCACTCTCAGGAGCAAGCATGTGAATAGTTTTAGGTAGCAAACTGGAACGCTTTTGCTTTTCCATTCTCTGGTGCCCATGTTCTGTAATCTGCAGGTTATTTTACAGATTGAGTAAAGGCACAGTGACACACCATTGAGCAAAAGAATTAAAGACAAATTGCATATTTCAGTATTACACATTACTTGCAGACCTACTGTACCTCATTTGGGTTGTGGCTTGGTGTCCTTTCAGCTTCCTTTCTTCCTTCATGCTCCTGCTCTTTTTTCTGTAGATCTTGGATTATTTCCTGCAACTTCTTTGTTTCATTCCCTAATTTATGAACTTCTTGCTTTTTTTGTCCAAGTTGCCACTGAAGGTCTTCTACTTTGGACTCCAGTTCATGGAGTTTCTTCTGTGCTATTATGTTAGCATCTTGCTCTTCTTGTAATGCTTTCCTCTGGATCTGCCTTTCTTTTTCCATTTGCTGTCTCACTTGCACAGATTCCAGTTTATACTTCTCCATCTCACTTACTAACTCCACTATACGGTCATGCTTTTCATCCATTTGCTTCTGTAGCTCTTTAAGCAATTCCTCTGATGGATTAGGTGCTCCAGCTTGCCCCTTATCTTCAGCACTTTGAAGCTGAGCACATAGCTCTTTTTCCCTTTCTAGGGCACTGCTTATTTCGAGAGCTCGAACCTTCTCTGATTCAAGAAGCACCTGCAACTCAGAATTACGGCCTCGCTCACGTGACAGCTGGGCAGCACTGAGTGCTTCTTGGGATTCAATTTTGCGTTGCAGATCAGTTGACAGCTGCTTCTCTTGCTCCAAAAGTTTAGTCAACTCTAAGTTCTTTTGTTTTTGATCTTCAAGAGAAAATTTTAAGTCCTTTCAAAAGAAAACAGAAGAATTGATTAAAGCCATTTGTGTATACTTTCCATTATCTTCTGCAAATTCCAAATATGCTACCTCTACACATGCTGCTTTTAACAGGTTTTGCTATTCACAATTAATGTGATAATACTCTGAATGCTGCAGTTACATCTGATACTAAAATACATTACAGGTGTCTTTATTCTGTAATCAGATTATTTCATAAAAGAATCTTTCTAACACATACTTTACAGTGAGATACAAACAGCTGTAGTTCTGAAGTTGAAGACAGCCAGCTGCTTTTACTTTCTAAAAACTGTGAAAATGATTTTTTAACTTCAGATTTCAAGATGTAAATAAATCTATGCTGTTGAAGTTATTGCTTTTTTGTCTTGTACCAGGATACCTGCTCTCCCCTTCACTACAGCAAATACTGCAGAGGTACCAAGGAAGATACGAATGAAGCATTTTCTCCTAAACTCCCTAGTTTGATTTTCATGAGGTGAAACTGCTGACTTTTTAAATGGTGACAAACAACATGTCTCCTTAAATCATATTCTTAAATACTACACATTATAAGTTAGGGTGTGGTGGGGGTTGGGTATAGCCATATTAGCAGGGTCCTGTCCCCTTGAATAACTGAGGGCTGTTATAGAATCTTTTAATCTTGGGCCTGAAAAGCACAGTAAAATCCCTATTGATTTAAATGGAATGTGCATCAAGCCTTTTTCTTTGCCACACAGCTTCTATACCTCTTTCTTCAGCTCTAGATGATATAATACTACAGTTAAGTCTGAACATGAAGCATGCATTGGACAAAAATGTAAGATGAGATGAAATGTTAACCAAAAGAATATTTTCATGTTCCTTGATATTCAGTCCACTTGGGATTACGGCATACCTCAAGCTCTTCTCTTCCTCTTTCCTCACTGCGTTCCATTTTAGCTTTTTCCTTTTCCAAAGCCCACTGTAGCTCTCTTGATTTTTTCTGTTCGTTGGCCATTGTATCCTTGAGAATATCTAGCTCAGCTGCTTTTTCTTTAACTTCAGTCCTAAAAGAGAACCGGGCAACCTTTACATTAGGCAATGGCTCTAATGCTATCATGACAAGGTCAGTTACTTGGTATTTATTCCATCCTGAGCACTGAAAACACTGCTAGTGTAGTAGAGCAACAGTGAAAAGCCTATTTAGAAAGACAAGATTAACTCAAAACCCAAAGAGTTGCATAGGTCAAGAATGACAAAAAGTGTGTCCATCGTGAAAACTTTGTAGCTGCCACTTGTGGGGGCTCAGAGGCAGTTAGTGTTCACCCTAATCCAGTCACTGGCAAAAATCTTATAGAATGCAGTGGAAGTGCACCTTGCCACCCTATTTCTCAAGGGAAAAGAAATATATTGGGGGAAAAAGAAAAATCTATAACCTGAATTTTCATTTTTTTGCAAATCAATTTTGTGTCCATTTGCAAAAGAAGCTTGCTCCTGATGGTCTGTATAGGACATAAAGTGATCTGTAAAGTAATCCCAGTTTAAACTCCATCTTTGTTATCACTGAGCTGAACATTAAGATACTGTTCATGGGTGCATCCCTCTGGTTCAGGCAAAAATAATAATGGTTTTCTTAAGTGCCAAATCTGTGGCCTGTTACCTCTGCTATGCAACACTTGAGAGTATTTCATATGGAAGTACTTGCAAAGTCATCTTAACTTTGCACTTTTCTTCTCATGTTCAGTTTCAAAAATCTTTAACAAATATGGTCTACTTATTAGCTTGTATACAGTAGTCTAATGTGGGAAAGCTTAAAAAGGAACTTGATAATTAATAAAGCATTAAATCGAATTATGAAGTGAAATGCATTTTTGGTCACATGTAACAAGTCTATTTTTTGTCAGATAGGTTTTACAGAAATACTGAGAACCACTTATACTGCATGACCTTAATAAAATCAGCATTATGATTTCAGATTAGGAAAGATAATCTTCACAGTTAACACAGAAAGCTTGTCACTGAAAGCCACACCTGATGGTTTCTAGGTCCTTGAAATGCTTGTGCTGTGCTTTAAGGGTAGCTTCAAGCTCTAGTTTGGCTTGTGCAAGTTCATTCTTCAGCTCTGTGCCCATCATTCTCTCTGAATTGAGCTGCTCCTGAAGCTCAGCTGCTCTGTCCTTCATACTCCGGAGCTCCACTTGCATCTCCAGTATTTGCAACTGCTTCTGCTGCATATTATACTCCAGCATTTCTAATAAGAGCACCATTAATAGAGAAATTACTTCATAAACAAACACTGTCTGTTTGGGTAAAGCTTCCCCTTCCAGAGCATTACCGCAAGGCTATCATTAAGGTTGGTATTTTAAAATAACATATTCTTTCATCAGTGCAATAAAAGCAAAACCATGCCTTTTATACTTGGATACCTTTTATACTTTCAAGAAATTACTTCAACTCCTGAATTTCTTAAAGGCTTTATATAAAACGTGTGCAACTACATCAAGATGCATCAATGAGATAATGATTAACATAACTGAAGTTAGATATATTACATACGTATACTTGTGACCTAATATTTGTAACTAAACACTGACAGTGAGCTTTACTTAATTTTAACGTATACCTGTTCTCTGAACTTTTTGTTCTTCATTCTAATTGCTTCTTAGTTTCTGCATTATGACTGACTATCCAACTTAGATAATTTCAAAGCTGCTGAACCTAAACAGTGAAGTATATACATGGAAAATAGCCTTAAAATTCAAGCTCAATTTTTATAGCAATTGAACGTAACTTTGTATCACTTTCAGTTTGATACAAGTCATAAAAACACAGATTATATCTTAATTTTTGCAAAATCAGTTGAATAAGATTAAAGAAGATAAAAGTATGCATGTTCAGAACAAGCATATCAAAATTGTAGAGCATAAAAAGTCACCATTTTTGTCACTTACAATGTTATGAGCACTGCCTTGTAAACATTTGGAAACAGACACATATTACCACAGTAGTCACCTTGGCTTTTTGAATCAATCTCTTGTTCTCTCTTTGGGTTACTTTTCTTACTGTTCATCTGAGCATGTAATACTTGAATCTCCATCAGCAAACTTCTTCTGTCTGCATTCTGAAGACAGTCCGTTGCTGCTCTCTGGTTAGTAGCCTGTTAGCATTAGAAACATTTCTAAGTAAAACTCCACATTTTAGGAGAATATCTAAGGTGTTGATATCACATTTATTTATATATTCACAGTGCATATATATTCAAAACATTTTCAATTAAGTCAGTATTACAATATTTGGAAGAACTGCTTGTTATTATTTTATTTCTCTACTAGGCATCAAAATTACAGACTGAAAAGAGCTATCACTTTTCTGGCAAACTGCAATTTTTCTCACTAATCCTTCCATATTCCAGAGGAGATAACTGACCTCTCTGTCCCATAGCAGCCTTATCACCTCCTCGTCTTGCAACTTGTTTCATATAAACAAACTACCTTTTCCCTTAGATAGCATAACATAATTCTAATTAACTTAATGACATCAAGCTCAGGACAACTGTGTTTAATTCAAATTGATCTCTGAAGGCTGTATATTCTTTAACTTGTGGCCCCAAAAATTTCCTTCCCATGCCACATCATTCTTCTTTCTAAAGACTTCCTGCAAGTCTTTGTTTTCATCCTTAGACTGTCAAAACTACTATTAATACATATATCTTTAATGGATTTATACATTTAAAATTAAAATCTAATGTAGACAAACACTCTGACTACAGTATGGTTTCTATTACCTGCTCTTGTAGTCTGTGTTCTAACTGATTCATCAACATCACTGCATCTCTTGTGCCCATTTCTGCAAGTTCAGTTTGAAATGCAGCAAGAAGAACATTTTGTTCCCTCACAAAAAGCTGCTGAATGGCATGCAGAAGTTCTCCTCGCCAGTCTGAGACACCTTCAGGAGATTCAGCACTTGCATAAATCTGCAGTGGTATAAAAACAACTTAAAGAGTTGAATTGAAAGATTACATCATTATAATTCTATGTAAATTGTGTATTTTCAGTGGAATATTTAGCTTTTCTTAATAATTGTGTAATATTCAACCATCCAAATGGATGCATTTACTTACACATTAATTTTTCTGCATTCATAAATGCTAAACTTCTAGCTTTGTTTTAGATGGAGGCAATTTAGCTTTTTGCAACTGAAAACTTAGCCCTGTGTAGTTACTAATCATGTACTAATTACACTATTCTTTTCATTTTTAGTATGTTACACATCTCTTCCTATGCTCTCTCAGAGCTATGTGGCAGTGTGAAGATACTGTGTATGAAAAAGATTTAATTTTAAATTACATGAAGTTCATCTGCCCAGTTTGCCTTCTAAAGGAAATGCTGAAGTAATAGAAACTACATACATATGCCCAAGAGTCTAACTGAGGTAATTTAACAAGTAAAACTTCTAACAGATTACTGATTAATAAGCCAATAAATAAGAGCATTAAAAAAATCTACTTCAACTGCTACTGGAACATGCTTTCAAAATAATTCTATTTTAAAAAGGTGGATCTACACCTAACCAAAAGTTATCAATGCACCGAAGAACAAATATGAGCTCTAATTTAAGAAAGACAGACTACTACCATAAAGTGCAATATGCAGTTTTATGGCACATGTAAAAAATATTTTGCCTTGTAACACTGTATTTAAATATTTAAACCTGAACAGTGAATGTGTCTTAGAAGGTTATAATAAATTATTTTTTGTACAGATAGAATCTTAGGATATTATTTATACCTCAGCTTCTCTATGAACTTGCATTTTTGCAATTATGTCTTTCAAAGATGAGATGGTGCTTAGGAAAGCTTTTCTTTCTTCTAGCCGAGATTCTGGCTCTTGCTTATGAGGTGACAGATCTCTTTCACCATATGGAAATTCAGTGAGAGACAGCACCTGTATGCCTTCATGATGGACTGCTCTCAGCAAACCCTAAGATAAAAGCAAAAAGAAATCTGTAATGCCAGTAATAACAACAACAACAGTAATTGCCGGCTTATTTCATATGTATTGGAAAACTGATTCTTCTAGTTTGATCAGCACAAGGAAACTATGCTTCCTTGTATCAAGGACAGAAGCGTCAACCCATCCTTTATATCTCTCAGACAGAAACTTGTTAAATACTTGTAATTTTCCTCAGTTTCAAACGAAAACTTTCAGTGTACCTCTGTCAAATTAACTTCTTAATTTTTAAAATAGCTACTAATGGAAACTGACATTTTAAAAACAAAGCCCTGGGAAGCTTCCAGGTGAGCTTTGCCATTCACTATTTGAAGCGACTATGAAGCTAGGGCTTTGTCACAAGACTTTAAAAAACGTAATTAAAGCATGATACCCTTACTGTTTATACTAAACACATATGTTTGCTTTCATAGCATAGCTATAAAAATAGAATCTATAAAACTGTGCAATATATGATCATGACATTATTGTTAATACAAAATTGCAGTAAATTATAATAGTTTTATTTCTCATAATCATAACTGAGAACAAGTTCACAGATATAAAACTCACATTTAGCCTAATTTAAAATGCAAAAATGCATGTCATTGTTCAGAAGTATTTTAAAATGTATTAAAATAGTCAACACTAAGATTTAGCTAAATGGCTGTCATATCAACGATCAAGCAGAAGCTAGTCTCAACTTTCAGCAGTATCACTCTTGTTCCATTAAAAAAAAAAAATTTATTTGGTCTATTTTACCTTAATTTTTTTGGGAAGTAAATCTGTAGAAGTTTCACCTTCATCTATTCCTTCAGATACCGTGTCAGATCCCTGGGTCTGAGCAAGGTACATTCCTTGACTCCATTCTGAACTGGAGTCTAAAATAAAAGGAGAGAAAAACATGAAAGCTGGATTACTGTGAAGCTTTGAAGAAGAGGCATCAAAAAAGTATTTTTTATCTGTTGTTTTAACAGGGAGTTGCATGTCACTAAAGGTTCATTCTAAGCCTAGAGACGACCTGTTTTATAGTTTTTCAGTTTCAAAGTAGCAACAGCAAAACAAAACTAAAAAATAAAACCACAACCAAACTTAAAAATCCTAGTTTAGTTTTAAAAGAGAAACAACTACTTGCACAAACACTTCTGTCTAATGACCCACACTTAATATGCTTAGCTTGCCTATGAAAATGATCACTCTAATAATTTTTACTGAGCTTGGAGAAGTCAATACCTGTCATCTCCCACTGCTAGGGAGCTGTAGCTTGAAGTACTATCAAGAGATCATGAAGCTACACAGAAGAGAGAATGTAATGCTAAGAAGGATATAGGAACTTCAATGGGAAGAAAAAGAATTAGTATCTCATGCCTCAACTAAACCTATCTCCACTCCACACATTTTCCTTTTGTACCAAATGAATAGATATGGCATGCCCAGAACCTTTTGTTACTGCAACAGGCTTCTGCTTCAATCTGGGCAGTAGCTGTTTTGGCTTCTTAGAACACAGACTCTTTAATGGTAATATCAAAAAAGTAGATTTAATTTATAATGATGTTTGAAATCAGTAAAAGCAAGTTTCTTACCACTAGAACCTCCATCTCTAGCTTGATACGGTGGAGAACGTGCTAATCCAGAAACTGGGATTCTCTGTATTCAGAAAAGAAAACAAGCAAATCTTTAAACAACCCTCACCCACTCTCAGTAAGGGAGAAACTTTTAAGAAGCAGGAAACAATGTGAACCTCTTTGTTCCACTTCCTCTGCTAAGTAATAAAACTGAATATGAGAGAGATGGCATCCCACATGGTGACCTACACTTGTCCCCATTTCACAGAACAGAACACATCCAAGGCAGAAGCACAAGAAAGCACCTGAAAGCTGAGCACACTTGCAAACTTAAATGTTGAGAAAGGGGTTCACAATCTCTCCCAGGGCCATGGAAACAATAGAACACTTAAATGCTTTTTACTGAGCATGTGGTGGTGGTTCTCACGTAACAAATTTTAAATAGGAACTTCTGTAGCAAGAGCAAAAGCATGAACTGAAGTATTTCAGTAATTATAAAATAAGATACATACTTCTTTGGCTTGTAGAGTTTCTATGACTTCCTTTAAAGTATTACATTCTTCAGTCAAAACTTGTACTGCAACAAACTTCTCTCTCTTTAATGCTTCAGATTCAGAGATATGCCTTGTCTCCATGTCCATGATTTCAGCAGCATGGAGTTCTTGCATTTGGTCAATTTTTTCAGTAAATTCTCTTACAATCTCTGCAATCTCTTCTGAAGAACATCCATTTTGCAAATCAATTTGAATTTCTGCATTTTTAACAAGGACTGGTGAGATTTCCACAGTCTTGTCTGTTTGCAATAAGGAGCTGCTTCCAGTTAGAGTAGACTCACTGGTTGACAAATCACATGATATTTCTGCATCCTTCTTGCCTTCAGTTTTCACTATTTCTTTGTCCTTTCTAAGGTAGTTTGCAAGCCTCTCTTCTGCTTGAACTAGGTTCTCTTTGACTTTGCACACGTCTTCCTGAAGATGTATCAGACTTGCCTCTTTTACCTGCAAATATGGAGAATCTCAATTGCAGTCCTTCTAAATACCTAAAATAGTTAAAATCCAAGCAACCCTCTAAACCATTACAGCTCAGCTTAGTCCTATTTTAAAGCAGTTATGAGAAATGGTAGCAAATATTATTTCCTAAGAAATACAGCTCTAGATCCATTGTTGCATTGCAGTAAAATGATGTACTTCAGCAATGAGTGAGTATTTGATCCACAGCACCAGCTCTGCTCCACTGACAGTAGGCACTGAGTGACTGTTTTTCTTAATGGCATTCTCAGTAAAAGATTAAAAAACTCCAAACTATATCATACATATTTGAACAGTAAGTCCTGTATAATTATTTGATTTAAATAAAATATGGAACACTCTGGTTCTTACTGCTAGTTCTTGCTGAAGTTTTTCTGCCTTTTCTCTGTAACTGCTCAGTTCTTCCTTAGCAGCAGCTGCCTCTTCTTTAACTTGTTCAAGTTCATTAATAAGCACATTTTCTTTTTGACTTTCCATGAATTGTGTTCCTACCTGCATGGCAATACAAGATACAGAAAACAGTATAGAATCAAGTGTTAATAACACTGATCACTTTCACACCAACTTACAAAGTGAAAAGACCAAATGGGAAAACAAATGCATATTATCTGTGTTAACACAGCATGAAAAAATTAAGAGACCATGGGAGGAAACACAGTCTTACGGTTTACTGACTTGCAAGCATAATAAACTGCATACACCACACAGAAAGCACGGGGAGGAAGGTCAACAGAGAGCAGGAAATGCATCTGATAATATTATTTAACTTCTAAGGCATTTATGACATTCATTATATTTGTATTTGGATGAAAGATCTTAGAACCTTTTCTTGTCCAGTACTGGGTTCCAGGATTGCTAAAACTCTCACATTCTGAGACATCAGGCCCATGTTTGGACTTACCAGGCACAGTCAATTTTGACTGAAGGTTCTAAATTGATAGGCAACAAACAATTGGTGCCTGGAAATCTGGACAAATGAATACTGGAAAAATAATGGAGGGAAATATTTTTGGAATTGAGATGGGAAAATAAGGAAACATAAACCAAGATCAAAACATTCACAAATAAACAACCTCCATCCCATAAACCCCTGCACAGACAAATTGGTACCACTTCCCTTATCATTCTGAATCCTCTCCTTGACAAATTTTATTTTAATTTTTATCTCTCTACCTGTGCACACTGTACAAGTGTGCTACATTCCATTCTATGTCAAGTCAAATTAAGAATAAGAAATTATATGTCCAAAATTCAAAACCACCAAACATTCATAAAAAGGCAAGGCGTTTTTAATGCAAAATGGAAACCAGTAGTGGGGTTCCCCTAAAATAACATCCTTCTCTTCTTTGTAACTGTAGGAATAATATAGAAATGGAAGTGCTACACACAGAAGAATATTCGTATAGTTATTCTCATTAAGAATCATTTTCATTATACTTTACATAAAATAACAGGTTTTAGTGAAAACAAGCCAAAAGAAAATGGTATCTAATTACCTGATATGTCCGCATTTCTTCTTGCTTAATGTATTTCTGAATCTCTCTTCTATGTTTTTCTTGAACCTCTTCTAGCAATTGCTGAAGCTCTAAGAATCTCTCTTCTTTCACTTTAGCTTCCTTTTGTGCAACTTCTACATTTTCTTTTTCCAGTTCCAAGCTACGACTTACCACTGCCAGTTGGTCTTCCATTTCACTAAGCCTCTGTGTTAAGAGTGATAATTTTGATTCTGTCTCATTTTCAGTTCTATCACTCAAACCCTCTGTTTGGGCATTCTTATTTGCTTCATCCACACATTTTGAGGCTTCCAGAGTTTCCTGCATAAATCTTCTCTGCTCTTGAACTGCATTCAGCTGAACTTGACTCACAAGAGCAGCAGCAACTTTCTCCATTAGTGTNCAGCACCAGCTCTGCTCCACTGACAGTAGGCACTGAGTGACTGTTTTTCTTAATGGCATTCTCAGTAAAAGATTAAAAAACTCCAAACTATATCATACATATTTGAACAGTAAGTCCTGTATAATTATTTGATTTAAATAAAATATGGAACACTCTGGTTCTTACTGCTAGTTCTTGCTGAAGTTTTTCTGCCTTTTCTCTGTAACTGCTCAGTTCTTCCTTAGCAGCAGCTGCCTCTTCTTTAACTTGTTCAAGTTCATTAATAAGCACATTTTCTTTTTGACTTTCCATGAATTGTGTTCCTACCTGCATGGCAATACAAGATACAGAAAACAGTATAGAATCAAGTGTTAATAACACTGATCACTTTCACACCAACTTACAAAGTGAAAAGACCAAATGGGAAAACAAATGCATATTATCTGTGTTAACACAGCATGAAAAAATTAAGAGACCATGGGAGGAAACACAGTCTTACGGTTTACTGACTTGCAAGCATAATAAACTGCATACACCACACAGAAAGCACGGGGAGGAAGGTCAACAGAGAGCAGGAAATGCATCTGATAATATTATTTAACTTCTAAGGCATTTATGACATTCATTATATTTGTATTTGGATGAAAGATCTTAGAACCTTTTCTTGTCCAGTACTGGGTTCCAGGATTGCTAAAACTCTCACATTCTGAGACATCAGGCCCATGTTTGGACTTACCAGGCACAGTCAATTTTGACTGAAGGTTCTAAATTGATAGGCAACAAACAATTGGTGCCTGGAAATCTGGACAAATGAATACTGGAAAAATAATGGAGGGAAATATTTTTGGAATTGAGATGGGAAAATAAGGAAACATAAACCAAGATCAAAACATTCACAAATAAACAACCTCCATCCCATAAACCCCTGCACAGACAAATTGGTACCACTTCCCTTATCATTCTGAATCCTCTCCTTGACAAATTTTATTTTAATTTTTATCTCTCTACCTGTGCACACTGTACAAGTGTGCTACATTCCATTCTATGTCAAGTCAAATTAAGAATAAGAAATTATATGTCCAAAATTCAAAACCACCAAACATTCATAAAAAGGCAAGGCGTTTTTAATGCAAAATGGAAACCAGTAGTGGGGTTCCCCTAAAATAACATCCTTCTCTTCTTTGTAACTGTAGGAATAATATAGAAATGGAAGTGCTACACACAGAAGAATATTCGTATAGTTATTCTCATTAAGAATCATTTTCATTATACTTTACATAAAATAACAGGTTTTAGTGAAAACAAGCCAAAAGAAAATGGTATCTAATTACCTGATATGTCCGCATTTCTTCTTGCTTAATGTATTTCTGAATCTCTCTTCTATGTTTTTCTTGAACCTCTTCTAGCAATTGCTGAAGCTCTAAGAATCTCTCTTCTTTCACTTTAGCTTCCTTTTGTGCAACTTCTACATTTTCTTTTTCCAGTTCCAAGCTACGACTTACCACTGCCAGTTGGTCTTCCATTTCACTAAGCCTCTGTGTTAAGAGTGATAATTTTGATTCTGTCTCATTTTCAGTTCTATCACTCAAACCCTCTGTTTGGGCATTCTTATTTGCTTCATCCACACATTTTGAGGCTTCCAGAGTTTCCTGCATAAATCTTCTCTGCTCTTGAACTGCATTCAGCTGAACTTGACTCACAAGAGCAGCAGCAACTTTCTCCATTAGTGTCTTTTCCAGTTCTAATATCCTCTTTTTAAGTGTTTCTCTTTCAGCTTTGCTTTGCTCTTTCATGTCTTTTATTTCATTGTAGGACTGGCACAGTTCTGAATCTTTTTGCTTAATGCATGCCTGGAGTTGCAGCAGTTGTATCTCCATCTTGCTAATGGTGACTCTTGCATTCTCATCTGAACTCCTAAGCTGGGACTGATCTAGCAACTCTGCCTCCTGACATAAGTCTCCATCCACTTCTTCAGTTTTTCCATTGTTCCTATCTTCTGGTTTTGATTTATTACCTTGGACCAGGGCACACTTACATTTCTCTGTTATTCTTTCATGCTCTTTTTTTAACATACTTATTTCTTGCTTTAACTGGTTCATTTGAAACTTAGTTTCCTCAAGCTCATTCTTTGTTTGAGATGCCTCTGCATTTATGTTTTCTACTTGCTTTTCCAAAGCTTCCTTTTCTGCCAGAACTGCTTCAAGTGTGTGTTTTGGACTGTCAGCATCTTCTTGAAAAGCAGCAATGCCTGCTGGTATTTTTTGTTCAATAATTGCCAGCTCCTGCTGAAGCTTATCAATGACATCATTCAACTGTTCTACTTCCTCATCGTTTTTTTTCTTCAAACGTTCTTGATCACTTTTCAGACATTCTACCTGGGCTTCAAGCTCCCGTATATGCTCATTTTGCTCTTCAATAACCTGGGGAAAACAAAACAAACAAAACAACTCAGATAATTTTTGTCCTGGACTTCACAGAAACAGTTTAACCAAACATTGAAAGATCTCATGAAAGAAAGTTCTCAGTGAATTTCCTAATGTGATGTCTCTTCTAAAGCTTTATGAGAATTGAGACATCTTCAAACAGGACTGACAAAGTAGCCTGTGACCTTAAAGAACTGAAAAATAGGTATTAAAGCATCAGATGAAGTGAAAGCATTTGTATCATTCACTGAGCTATGGAACACTGAAGTTAAAGTGTTCACAATACTTGCTTATATAGGACACAGCCAATTTAGTTGAATATATATTTTAATTACAAATAGACCTTTTACTAATTGTGTTGAAAAATACCATTATAATGTCCTTTTTAATCTAAGACCATAGAAAACACCTATCAGTTGACTGACATTTCCTGTCACAAACCAATTGAGTTTGTTGTTTATGTGTGCACGCACACATACAGGGCAAATAGTACACACAGACCCAGGACACATTTATTTATTTGTGCTACAGTTTCAATCAAAATAAAGAGAGACAAAGCTATAAAAGTATTTCTTTTTTAATGCGTATGATTATCCAAACAAAATTCAGAGACTGTTGAAAATATGAAGAGAGGAAGAATAATAGCTTCCTAGATTACTTCTAAAGACACTTTAAATTACAGGCTGTGTAAGGGGCTCGAAATTCCAAGAAATTTATAGAATTATGTAACTGATCAAATACGAAGGTGATGACTTTATGATAGAGAAAAGAGAAGACGTCTTATATTGCCTTCGAATAAATATGTAGAAAGAAAAAGTGGAATAACTGGTGTTGATGAATTCGAAATTTAATAAATAAAAAAGTCTTAGCAGAAGGAATAAAAAAGAAGTTACTATATCCCAATACAATAAGTTTTATAAAATTCATTAAAAAGCCTTCTTGTTAAATTGCAGTGGGAGCAAATTTCATTTGAAAGTAGAAGAATGACAAAAAAATTTGTCTTTACCAAGACAAAATAAAGGCAGATCAGTTTATAAGTAGTAAATCTAAGAAACAAAATGGGTATTTTTTTTAAGTGAATGTTTTGAGATCTGAAGTGAACAGTGCTTCTACAGTAGAAATGTAGATGGCAGAAGAAAATATGTAAAAAATAATTGGAAATACATTTAATAAAATAAAATCAGTTATGGTATCTAAAATAGGTAAGAACTCTAACACAGTCTTTTAGAAATATGAATAAAACATGCAGAAAAGATGAAAGATGACTGAATTGACTACTCATATAGACATGTTTTTTTCCATTATCACTTAATACTTCACTATGCTTAGTTAAATAGAATAAGGTAACCTTGTAAAAAGCATAATATGTAAAAAAATAAATAAACGCGACCATATAAATTAGCAAGGCCAGCTTGCCAACAAAGAACTTCATTTTAAAAATCCACAGAGACTAGAAGCTCAAAAACACTAAATAAAATCTGAACAAGTCATAGAATCATAGAATGGTTGGGTTGGAAGGGACCTTAAAGATCATGTAGTTTCAACCCAGCTGCCACAGGCAGAAGAAAGCCCAGCGATCCTGGTGATTGCTATCAACTCAGCATAACAATTTCTGTTCTTCATAACATAATGGAATAAAGGCCCACAGAATTAAAATACAGTAATTAAAAGAAGAGCACTTAGTGGGATGAAGATGTCTAAGTGACTTAGAAAAGGGATTAACTCAAGAGTAATCTATCAATAATTAAAAATGCTCTCATAATCAAGCAGAGTAATTATTTAATGACCTGGAAAAGAATACCAAGTCAGAGGATGAAATTAAGAAAATTAAGCTTCATATAAATTATGCTCCTCCTTCAACAGGAGAGGAACAAATCATTAAAATGAATTATAACTGATTCTTAGGTATTTTTCTCAAGGCAAGAACTGTAATTCTATTACTAGGGTCACTGTATAAGGCAGAACAGTGCTGGATTCTTGAAGTATGGTATTTCCTAAATCCACTTTCCTAAATCCAATTCAAAGTTTTGTCCCTATTCACTGAGGTCCACTATAACTGAATCTTGCACATAAAGACTCAGCGAAATTATCCAGCTCAGTCAGAGCCCTGTTTTAGTGCATTCAATATGTCCTAGTAGAATGCTAGCCTAAATGTCCTGTTAACTACCAAGGAATAAGAGAAACCCTGTTCTTAACTTGCTTTTGAGTTAAAAGCTTATTACTAATGAATGACATTTAAAATAGTCAGAATGTAGAATTCAGCCACTGAAAAAATCAGTGTTTTATATCTGTATAAAAAGCCACATAACTGAAAAGTAAGAGAAAGATACAGGTGATAAAGCTCAGTAAATAAAAGATGAATCTGTTTCTTTCTTTCTTTCTTCCAGTCTACTCCTAATAAAACTCAGCATCTTGTTTGCATTACCATGCTTGAAACTGGATAAAAGAATCGGCCAACACTCGTATGAGGACAAAGCATTCACACAAGGTCATGGAGCTCAGACGTTCAGCAGCAAAAAATGCATTAAAATCCAATTTAATCCAGCAGGTGTCACTGGTGTGTAACACTGAACGTAAGTCATGTGAGGGAAGAGGCTGAAATGAATGTTGAGATTGAATTCAGCTACCTACATACTATTAAATATTCAGAAATATCAGAAGAATAAGGAATGAAAAAGAATTTAAGACAAAAACTCAGGTAGAAATCAGGCAGAATAACTGAAAGGAAAAGCAAGCAGAAAGCATCTGTCGTAAATGAGACTAAAGAGAAAAAAAGAGATTAGGTTTAAAGCACTGTTTGAAACGGAAGCATTTGCATTTTTAAATTAAGGCAACAATAGAGGACAATGCAACTAATGGGGAGCAGAGGGGTTTTTTCCTTCAAGCAGCTAGCAGCACAAAGTAGGACTCTGAAAATTATTTCAGAAGTATGTACCTTGTTGTCAGTTGTGATTTCAAGTTGGTGTTGCAGTTTTCCTATTTGTTCATGAAGATGATATATTTCCTGATTCTTTTCTTGCATGATGTGAGCAAGCCTCCCAGCCACTAAACGATGGTCATTTATGGAGGCATCTTCAGACTTCTGGATAGCTAGTCCCAGTATTTCCATTTCATCCTGCCAAAAATACCCCCAAAAAATATGTTACAATTGTACACAACATTTTGTGCATATTCTTGTATGAGTATTTCAGGTGTAGGAATTAAAATAAACAATTTCATTGAATGAGAAGTAATAATATGAGCTTTATAGTATTTTGGCAAGTTGAACGGTGGAATGCTTGAGAAAGAATCTGGTGTCTTGGCGTTTGCAAAGAATTTATTTCTGTGGAGGAAGGACAATAAATCTCTAGGCTGCTGTGTTACACAGTTACCTTAAATAATTTGTTCTCTTGTTCAAGTTCTTGCAAATGTGTAGTGGACTCCTTTCGCTGAATTTCTAGCTGCATGTGCAATTGCTGAACTTCTTCATTTTTATTTTCTAGCTCCTCTCGAAACTGCTCCAACTGTTCCTCAAGGTTCGTGACCTATGTTTCCAAACAAAAGGAGCAGGAAGAGGAGTAGGAAGCCATACCAAAAATTAAATGTTATAAATTTCAAGTACAATGCCTACAGTAAACTGGTTTGCTATGCACAAACAAAAGAAAGTGTACTTGGTGATACTCTGAGTCCTTAAACTGAATGGAATTTTAAACACCACCAAAAAAATTCGTTGGAATTGCCTTGAAGATTTTCTTAATTGGGCTGAGTTTTTATTGCAGAAACACTCTTGCAAGTCATAAATATTAACACAGAACAACAACTATAATGGATCACAAGAGAATTTCAAAGGGATTTGGACTGCTGACTCTCTAACTGTAAAAAATTTCATTTGTATAGTTCACTAAACTCAACAAAAAGCAAAAACTGGAAAACCACTTTTCACAGGCGTTTTACCTCCTTTTCCTTTCTGTCCACAGCTTCTCGTTCAACTTGCAGTTGTACTTCAAGAGGTAGCTCTCCCTTTACTATGATGGTACCAAACTGTTTCCTTTCCTCCACCTTTAAACAGAAATAATATTAATAGTTATCAGATTGAAAAAATACACTATTTTGGTCTCAAGAAGTTAAGAAAGTAGCAAATCCTTGATAAATTTTGACCAAGCAATACCTTTTGCAAGTTGTCTGCACTGATGATTAAGGCTTGTTCCAGTTCTCTTATCCTGCATTCTAGCTTCTCAATTTCTTCATTTCGTTCTTGTATATCTCTCTGAAGCTGCTCCTTAGAGAGCAGAAGCTCACTGCATTTGTCTGTTTTTTCTTTGAGATGATTTGTTAACTGTTCAACCTGGTGACAATATGGCAAGATTATTACACTGTACTACACTGGAAGGGTTTGCCAGCAATAGCAACACCATGCATTTTTGACAGGAAGAAAATATTCCACTTTTTCTCCCATAACGAAACTCCTACTCTTTAGGTGAAACAGAATGTACAGTCAGAATACTGCAGTACTACATCCAACAAATACAAACAGCATTATTTAAGAAGTGGTATGTTCTGTGCCACATCGCCTACTCTCTAGAACTGATCTTGTCCTTCTGAAGCCTTCAGACTCTGTAGTCAGTTAAAAGCAAGCAGCACAGCATCCCTATGCAGTTCACTAAAATGATGCCTTTAATATCTATGGATGGAATGTCTTGACCCTGTGGTCAAGATGCTATTCACCTCTGAGGAAAATCATAGCTCTAAAAATCTGTGACAAAGTTATTCAAAAGAATATTCAAAAGACAAAGCTGATTAGTGTCATACAGAAATATCCTAAAACTCATTGGGTCTTTAACATTAAAGAGAATTACTCTACTTAAATCACAAAAGACAGGAGGCTTTGTTTTCTTGCTGTGTTCCTTAAACGCGATCAAACAGGTGTCATGGATGTAATAATTTCACTTTCTATGGGGGACAAAACATCCAAATAAAACATTCTGAATCTCAGTAAGTCAGATGTATGTATCTGAGAAACAAGGTATTAAAAGATTAACTGAAGTAGCAGAGATAGTAATATCTATCCATTTGTAGCTGTATTTTAGAAATTATTAATTGAAATTACAGATAAAGATGCACAACAAATCCATAGTATTATGTACAGAATTAAGACCTAAGCAAAACTAGCAATTGAGCAAGAGACAGGGAAAGTCTTTGTCCCACTCAAGAAACTGATTTCAGTATTTACAATTAGGAAGTTACGATGTAGCCAAAAGGTAGAAGACTCAAAGCATTTCAAGAGATAGGAGAGAAGAAGACCAGAGCATAAAGCTGACAGGATGGTATTATTGACGTTATCCATCCATGAGTAACATCACAGTCTGAAGTGACCTCAGAAAAGTCCTGAGAGAGAAATGGAAAAATAAAAATCAAGTCTAGAGCAGACTCTATGACAACCGTCCCTGGAATAATTTGACAAAGCTGAAACAACAGTAAGAAACAAATTAAGTTAACAACCAAAAATGCTCATGGCATTCTGGCAAAGCAGAAGAGGATTTAAAAAAACGTACAACTACAAAAAATAGAAGAGCTCTCTCAAATGCATGATAAATAATGAAAATATGTATATTTACAAAATAGTTCAAGGAACATTGTGACATCAAAATACACTATATAGTAAGATTATGTACCTCATTTGATAAGATAAATGTGAATCTAATACATTATTGAAAATCCTGTCTATAATTTCTGGCGTATCACATTTAACATCACCCATATCTAAATCAGCTGTTACATCTGTGGTGCTTGCATACATGATCTTACTGTCTTTCTACCTACTAAAAAATTCTAATTTAAAAACATCAAATACAAATCTCAAAATTTTTATCAGTTCAGCTGTCTTTCACTTTACTGCATGCTTTAAATTTCCCCTGTAGCCTATCTGCCAATTTAAGATTATACACATTTATGTGTATATGTACATATAAATAAGGATGATTTTTACATATAGATTCTGAACAGGCAAATAGGACAATTTTTAGTATTCTATCAAATTTCAATTTTTCTTGGGAGAATTTTTTTTTAATGTGAGAATTTTAACTGGGAATTCATATGCTATCCATGCTGCAAATAATAAAGAGACATACAACAAAATGAATGCAAAATGAACATCTTGGATTCAGGAAAATTAATTGTGCTGGTACCACCTCCACCTGTGTAATATGTCAGCAGGAGAGGAATGTGCACACTCTTGGCAACAGAAGGAAATGGATGCAGAATTCTTTATATGTTTTGTTTAACACGTACACAACTAATTCCAGAAGATTCACTCTTCACAGCAGCTGATGACAACTCTATCACATAGTACTGACTGAACAGTTTGTCATATTTCATACAAACCTTTGCATTAAAATATATTTAGAAACCCCGTGAAACACAGCTCTTAACCTGCAAATTCTAAATAGGTAAGTACTTTGACACACACATCTCACATATATTGATTTATGTCCTATTACTCTCTGTGGTCCTAAACTATATCCTGGAATCATAGAATGGTTTGGATTGGAAGGGACTTTAAAGATCACACCTGCCAACAGGCAGGGACACCTTCCACTATTTTATATAATACAGAATACTAAATATTGCTAATATTTAAGAACTGTATTACTGCAACCGAACTACTCCAGTAGGACCTTTGATTGGAAAATTATAGTCTAACCTAATAGAGGGCATTTTAATACTGAAAAACAAGGATGAAAATAATGCAGAAGTATCAGCCTTGATCAAAACGCAGTACACAAGAAAACCCACAAAAAATAAGATGTAATTTAATTGACTAACACTTCATCAAACAAAATCTGCAAAAGCATTATAATATATATAATTGCTGCCACTTCTTGATTTTGCTGAGTCTAAGAGTTTTCTGTGATTCCCTTGAGCTGCTGTTTCACAGTCACTACATTTGTTTCAGTGCCAACAGACTTTCAGACAGGTTCAGGTGTACACAGAGTGCTACTATACCTCAGGTGCTAAATCTCAGTAACTCAATTCCCTCAGTGAGGTACCCAGGCTATAAAAAGGATGCCAAAAAATAGCGTAAGAACATGTAAAATTGCTAAAATAGTCCTGAATGCTTCCATGAGTTTTTGAGAACAGTGGATTTTCTAAGTTAAGTTAACTTATTGAAAGTTAATAAATTTCTGTATGTCTGCTACTAAAACCAAACAGCCTAAAAAAGCCCCCAAAACACAGTTTCACCACTTTCCCTCAATACCTCACCCTTCAGTCTCAGGGGATTTACTTTCCTGGCTTGTAAATGGATGCAGAGTAGGTACGCCATAAAATAGCTCCATTATAATACCTTAACAACTGTTAACCTATCATTTACATCCACTAAGTACAAGTAATAAAATGTGTTACCTCTCTGGTTTGATGTTCATTGACAGGCTGACTCCTTTGAGGAACCTTAAGCTGTTGTTCCAGCTTCTGTATCTCTTGCTGGAATACATCTCTCTCATGCTCTCGGTCAATTGCTTGCTCCTGAAAGGTAAGAAATTACGTGGATACACCATCTGATTAAAAAACTATTCAAGTTAAGTGTATTATTACTTCTTATTTGTATTAATGTGAGGCTGGTAGCAGCATGTCAGTATTTTTAAGGTAGGAGAACCTATTGCAGCTACCATTAATTGGTATTAATTGGTATTAATTGCAGATACCATTAATATCAATTGGGATAATAAATTTCATATTTTTTAATAACAATATTAGCACAGCAGAGACATGTCAAGTAATATTTCACAAAAATGACAGGTTTGTTTCTTCTGTTCCAGGTATACTACACAAATGACAGTAAGCAAATATTTTATGATTTCTTCCCTAATGTTTGTCTTTGATAAATGTAGAATAAATAGAAATTCAAAATAGAAATTAACTCTGTGTTAATATTGATGAAGAGTCATCAGAAAAAATAATTAGAAATTGCTTGAAATACAGAGCTGTCCTAAGCAAGCACCTCCAATTTATTTTCAGCTTTTAAAATGTTATTGAATTCTTGGGCTGGAACCTACATCACTGTTATTATCATCTGCCTACATTTGCTCAAAATCTGAAAAAAATTAGCATTTCCCCCTGAACCAAACCTCAGTACCAGTGCTACCCAGCTTCACGAAATCTGCCTTTTACCACACTTACATCTAGAAATTTTCTTGTTTTCTCAAGTTGCTTCTCCAAGGCCTGGTTTTGCTGCCTTACGTCCATCAGTTCTGCATTTTTCTCTTGTTCTAGCTCTATGAAACGATTGACCTGTTCTTCCAAGTCTATTTCCAAGAGTTTAACTTGCTTCTGAAGGTCATCATACTCTTTTTCAGCTTGACGTTGTACTTCAATTTTTTCCTTCATTAGTTTTTCTGTTTCATCCAGTAATTCTGAGTATAATAAAAGCATCACTACTTTTAGATATGAATAGTAAGCAATGTTACGAAGCAAAACCACTCCCCAAGGTATCCATGCTGTAATCTGCAGAAGGATGTGAACTGGCTTGGGTTTTTACTATTTTTCTTTTTTTGAAAATATATTTTCTTCTGATAAATAATGATGATAATTACTGAAGCAAATTCATATTAAAATTACTATCCTTTAGTTAGTCTTCAAAGGACTGTTACTGAGGTTGTATCAGATCACTTCCCTGTTAGTTTCATAACACTTAAAAGGCCTTTGTACAATTGAAAAGAAAAGAAAATGCATGGGGTCAAACCACAGCTAGAATCAGCACATGAATTAACAATGATGCACAGAAAACCCAACCCTCTTCTCATCCCCATCGCCAGTAAAATCAATCCACTCCCGGACTTCATTATTTAATGTGATACACGTAAATAATTTGCAAGAAATACTGAAAGACTTAGCGAGGTTGCTGGGCAGACAGAGAGGAAAATTACTGACCTGCAACTGGAGCTTGCAAAATCAGTGACTGCATGAATGCCCAATTTTGAGTCATCATGAAAAAGCCAGCAAGCACATATATAGAAAAGCCCCAAACCACTCTAAGACTCTTAAGCCACAGCCCACTGAAACACCTATTAATGAACCATACGAATCCCCTGAGGTAAAACCCGAACAGCAAGTGCACTTACTTTTGGAGAATCTTAAAACAGGATTTATATTTAGACAGAAACAATAAAATTTACTTTCACTAGAGAAGAAAGATCCTTCAGGCACCATCATCTTACATCATATTTAACCAATTCTCATTTCTAGGTAACCATTATATAATAAAATGTTTAATTATCGCAGTGAATGACTCAGCTGTATTTGGAAATAAAAAGGAATAAAAGACTACAAAAATATCCCTCCAATACCATCTAAGTAACTAATTCATAGGTGAATAAGATGATGGTTATTGATGAATTTGCTTATTATGTTTAGAAACTATAAGAAATGTTGTTAGCAAAATGTAGAACTGAGTATGAAATACAACATCAAAGCTGCAGGCCAGTAAGAATTACAAGTGACGTCAGTAAGCCAAAAGCCCAATAATCCTGATTAACAATGTCAGTACGTGTAAGTCTTCCACCCAGTTACAGATTGGCCATGCAACATACAAACACACCTGCTTGGGAAGCTGCATCGATTGCAGCATCTACTAGGCCTAGGAGAATAGAGAGAGAGAAAACAAAAAAAAAGAAGCAAAGTAATTCACATGCCAGCTATAGTTTTCTTGTGGTGCAACAATGTAAGAGTAAATGAAGCCAAAGATAGATGTGGCATTTAATGACAAAGTTGTTGAGATAACTTAGGGAATGTGGCAAGTTATTCTGGTATGCATGATATAAGTACCTACACATATTTATAGAATTGTTTCTCCTTACAGCTCTTATACATGAAAATAACTTAAAAATATTCAGAAGCCTAAACCATACAACAAAATAACTAAAGTGGAATCATAGACAAGGATCTTCTTTACTACAGAGTAGGAAGCAGCAGATTGTTCTTAAAATTTTGTTGTTACAGAAATTTGCAAATACACAAGATGTGCAATATATAAAAAGAGCAATATTATAAATTGGTATAAATTTTTAAAAATTAAATAAAATGATAACTTCATCCTGCTATTTACAATGTAAGCACTGCAATCCTTGGAAGATCAGTACTTCTTAAAACACCAGTGCTCTAATTTTCTTCCCCTCTCAAACATGAAGTATTAACTTCGGTTATTAGTTTAAGAAAGAATTAAAAGACACATTTACTTTATGAGTGTAAATGCTTTTTTTGAGTAAGCAGCTGGTTAGATTACATTGACATGGTATATATCGGAAATTTTCACCATCAGGGCTGAAAGCTTTCATTACTGATGGATAAAAGGCTTTCCTTATCACACAACTGTTGCACTATTCTTCCCTGAAAGAGGAATTTATGAGAAAAGTTTATCTTCTGTGCCTAAAAATAAATACAGCCGTCACATGTAGTACAATCATGTTCTGGTGGGGGTATGCTTCCTAGTCTTTAAGTCTGTTTGGAAAGTATTTAGACAGTATTTTTATCCATTGCCTCTATTCCATCTCCAATGGTAATCTAAATAAAAGCAGATTTTTGGAGATGAAGCTTTTTCCAGCTTAAAGAACAACTAATTTCTCAACACTTCTACAAATTCAGTCATTTCGTGTTTAAATATCAAGAAAAGTTATCATGCTAACATAAACCACAGGTGTGAAAATATCACATTTGGCCCTATCACATTCTTATTAACGCTGACAAAGGCAATGAGGAGAAGCCTTTACCAAGACTACTTATCATTTTATTTGAAAGTGTAAGAAAATCTCATAGAAAGATTGCGATGAATACATACGCTGTTCTACTGGCCCCGCATCTGCTCTCATGGCGTCCTTCTGTCTGGAGAGTAATTCCTTTTCTTCCCGGACCTGCTGCTGTTCAGCCTCTAACTCCTGCAATTTGTTACCTGTACACAGCAGCTCTTGCTCAAGATGGTCAATTACATCCACTTTTTCCTGGAGCTGTTTTTCCAGAAATGCTTTCTCATCTGCATAACCATCAATGAGGCCTGTAAAATATCAATTTGAAGGCAGATGTAATAGACAATCAAAACGAGTTCTTTTCTAGTTGAAGTCGCTACTGTATTTTGACATGTGTGCACATGCATGTTAGATGCTCAACACCTCACAATTTCTACTCCTGTCCCTACTATCTTTTCACGATGAACAAATTACAGGAAAGACAGCAGAAGACCAAATACAGCTCCTAATTTTCACTCAGCACAAAACATCTGGAGCAAACAGGAACTCCAAAGCCAAGGAAAAACACATATGTAATAAACTCAGGAGAAAGAAATTTAAATAAATTCAGTATAAAACCCTATAAATCTAGTCTAGAGTCAGTATTAAAAGGAATTTTACCCTGCCTTGAGAATGTAGAAAAACTAAAGATATTTCCATTTGTTAACAATGTAGACCCAGCTTTTTTTTCCAGATTTGAATTCAGAGAGAACACAGACGTATAGGACTGGATATTGAAACAGAAAATACTGAGCAAGTAACACCATTAATAGCGTTTCAAAAATTTGAGACAATACCAACTCCAGTAGTTATTCCCACCATTTCAGATGCTGTTCAAAATGAATACTTAACAGATATGTGGTTGAGAGGGCATTCCCAGGTTAAATGGAATGCACACTCCCACAAAAGTTATGAACAATGAAGTCTGCTAAAATCACATGCTGTGGTATATTTACTTCTGCCAGTATTTTCTTCTTTTTTAAGAGATGTAATGAAAGTTGTCAGAGTTCAGTGAACAAATTTGCATTAGCTTTTCTATCACATCAGATAAGTCATATCTGACACCACTAAAACACAAGAGGTTTGAAAATGTCTCAGCTCCAGCAGTTTTTGTGATAAGAAAGAAATGATCACAAATGACACATTTTATCTCAAGAGAAAACCAAGTACCATCAGATGTATAATGAATATTGTTCTGCATACCTACCTAAGGAATTTGATAAAGAATGTAGTTTTTCAGAGTATGCTCACAATTCAGTTCAATGGGCAGAAATTAAATAAAAGGAGTTCTATGGCATCTTTATTTGGTTATACCAACACCAACAAAAAAAAGGTGCCAGTCAGTTAGAAGTGCATTAATTTCAAATGAACCTAACTTACAAGCTCAACTGTGCAATATTCTTATCAAGGGCTAAAAGTAACATTTAATTCTGTCTCTTATATTCTAGAACCAAATCAACACAGCCATTCTGTCCTAATGTATTAGGCTTTTTTACTTTATTATTGAAAATCTGTGAATAAAATTTCTATCAAGACAAAATACTATCCTCCAAAGAAAGCAGCAACATAAAGTTGCCTACATTATGAAATTCTTCAATACTAAATATTTTGTAACTCCATCCATGTCAGAATATAAATTCTTAGGCCATTTATACCTTGTGGAAGAGTTCGTATTTTTGCATGTTGTGTTCCAAACAATTTTTGTCACTCTTAACTTAATCTTGGGGGGGGGGGGGGGGAAAAGGTAGTAACACCTATTTCAGATTTGAATCTACTCCCTCTGAAATCAATGTTCATCCATTCTGGTTTTGCTAAAGCTACTGAAATGTTGCAGCCAGTACTGGTGCTGCTGACACACAATATTTATGCTGTGTGAACTGACAGGCCACCAACTGCCCCTCACACCACATTTTAGACACATGGCTTAGAAACCTGCACTGCTTTTCAGCTTCTGTGTGTCCCAGCTATTAATAGCATACAAAATCATGATGGATTATCTGTCTGTGTAAAAAGAACAGAAAGCCTGGCAGGGTAGCATTCTCCAGGAGTAACATTCGGCTATGAAACTTTGCTCTATGCTCCCATTTAGAAACAGAGAAGTCTGCTGAACGTCAAAACTATCAAAAATATCCTTCTACTTACTACTATAGAGATCCTACCCATAAAGCAGGTGTTTTTTGCATCCTTTCCAGATGCTAATTAGAGATAATTGTAGAACGCTGGGTGGCTACAAAACAATGAGATATCCAAACAAGAGAACAAATAAAGGGTCTGTCAGATTTGAACATGTTTTGCTGATGTCAGAAAAGATTATTTCCCCTGTTGTAAGACCCTACAATTTTTAATTGTTTCCTTAATGCAAATACACTTTTTAAAAGATCACTTCAAACAGTGCTAACTGAAACATAACAACCCCATATCATCACATTCAGAGTGAAGATTCTGTGTCAAGGTCAAGAGGCAGCAGGCACAAAACAAAATATGGGAAACTGCATTTCAACATAGGAAAATAAGTTTGGGGTTTTTTTCCTTTCCCCTTGTTGATGCTGGTCAAACCCTGGAATGTGCTCCAGTGGTCAAACACTGGAACAGCCACCCAGAGAGGCTGTTCATTCAAAACTTGACTGAATACAGTCCTAGGCAAGCTGCTCTACCTAATCTTTCTTTGAGCAAGGGGCTAGAATAGTTGATCTCCAGAGGTGCCTTCCAGCCTCGACTATTTTTGATTTTAAGCTGTTAACATGTTATGATGAAATAAATTAATTTTGAGGATTCAAACACATACACAACCTATTTAAAAAAAAATATTATCACTTATATTTTCAGACAATAAATGAGTCAAAACTGGAAAACAGAATCATAGTGTGGCTGATGTTGGTAGGGACCTCCAAACATCATCATGTCCACAACTATTCAGAAGACTGATAACATTCTAAAATATGCAAAGACATGTATCAAATTTTCAATTTCTTTACCCAATTAATAAGTAAGTGGGTGCAAAGTCCAACAACTCATCAAAAAACTACTCACCTTCAGCTTTACTAAGCTCCAAAGCCAACTGCTCTCTGGCTTTGGTTTCCTCATTAAGACGTTCTTGTAGCTCTTCCTGATACCTGATAAATTCTGTGGCCTCTTGTTGCTTTTTGAAGGACTCTCGCATGAGTTCTGTCTGAGTAATTTTAGCATGTTCAAGCTATCACAGGAAAAAAATTACAGAAATTAGATAAACACCTATTCTATCATTCCTATTTACTTAACAGTTGCTTTACAGTGTGATGGGAAGTTGCACATAACTTAACTAGACATTTGATAAAGTCTTTACTGAATACTCATTTGCAGAGTACAAGATGAAGACTGAGTTATAACACTAAGCAAACAGGCTTTGTCAGTATAGTGAAATCCATGAGCCACCTGGCTAAATCCGTGTCTTTGTTCCGGTAATTCCTGATTTATGAGTTTACACTAGATTCACCTTTATTTACACATGAGTTTTGCACTAAATACAAGTAAGCTGTCACCCACCATATACTTAGAATGGCTAAAAAACATTGCAGAAAACTCACAGAAGCCTTATTATGAATTGACTCAAAAGGTGCTTCACCTCTCTTTCTCCTTAACATGAAGATAGAGAACACCAGGAAAATGTGAATTTTGAGTGTATCACACATTTCAACCAACAAGGGAGTAAAGCAATGCTTCTTTCAACTGTAGCCACCTAGTAGAATTACTAAGGATTTTTTTTATTCTTCTCCACTTGTCTGGTGGGTTAATACTTAACATCGACTAACACAGAGGCAGCACAGTCTCACTGTGCCACTATCCTGAAGTACTAGAAAACCAGGTCGCATAAAATTGCATATTAACAAGTTCAGACATAACCAAAATGGTTATTTCTAATTAATTTATAATTTAATTGAAAACTAATTAAAATTAGAATTACAAAAGCAAAATAATGCATAAAGAAGGAACATTGTTAGAATTTTTGATTACACAAAATGTCCATCTAAAATAAAAGCAAACTGAAATCAATCACCAAAATCTTTACTTCTCAACTATTAACAGTCTACACCCAGTTCTCCGAGGGACACAAACACAAACAGTTACAGCTGAACTCTGCATGAGTTCTTTGTGTAGCCTGTATTCAAAAAACCCCATTAATTTTGAATAAGAACAATGTGAGAAAATGAAATAACATATTTTCTGATAATTTGTTTTTCTTGGTTTTAAATAAAATTTTTATATTCTGGTTATTGGCAGATATTTGAAAGATAGCAACATCCAGAGTTTCGATAAAATATTCTGTCTCTCAATTTCTTAAAAAATAAAAGCTTTCTCACTAACTCCAGCTAAGTTCATGAATATGAGGAGTTCGCCTTAAAAGGTCAGAAAAATGGGCTAAGGAACATTTAATAGAACAGTGCATACAAAATTATCCACTTACACTTTGAAAAGAATATCTGACTAATCAATACATTCTCTTTTATAATACACTGAATTTAAATACTTGATTTCTTTTCTACAGCATTCCTTTTTCGATGGACATCATTAACGTGTTCATGTGAAGTATTTATTCTGATAGATGTTAGAGAAAGGTCTAAATACTGCAACTGGTTTGAGAAATTTTTAACAATAACAGAGCATTATTACTTTATCCTTATATTTTCAAGTGTGGGGGGGGGGGGGGATCTCAGACGAAAGGGGAAACATATGATAGATTTACTGTTACTAGACAACTGTAAAAGTCAGTTCCTGAAATGCATTAAATATTCCAGTTAAAACTCAGAATAAAAATTATTCTCCAGCTTTTTTCAGTAATAACAACTTGAATTAATATTAAAAATACCACAGGGCAAAACAAAAAAGAAGTATAAACACAAACATGATTTTTTAAGATCAAAAATTTCTCCATGGGATCACTGCGAACAATCTGCCAGCTTTTGCTAGTTACCATTACTAGTCAGTACACCAAAGCTAAAAAGGAACAACTTTGACTGCAGTCTCTCCCCCAACGTAAATTATTCTCAGTGAGAAAAATGAAATATAATAAGTAACACTAAAGTGCTTTAAAAGAAGATCTGAAATATCTGGAATTTAACATATTTCTGTGTCTGATAAATTTCTTTTACTAGAAATTATAAGAGAATAGTATAATTAAGGCTTTTTCAGTGCCCACTAAAAACTGACCAGGAAAAGGGCCTGTCAGCAGTATATAATAAACTTTCTTCTTTTGTTAAAATTATATAATTTTTCACTGCATTCTCTTCTATTAAAGCTTAATTTCTTTAAAAAACTTGTATACTTACTGAATACGGAGGTGTAGGCAAGGAGATTTTAGAGACAACTTTTAAAATGTGCCCATTTTTTTTGTGGCTGAAGTGAAAAATTGAAGTATTTACAACTACAGAATTATTCTCATCCAAGTGTTCAGTGAAAGGAAAAGGATATGGTAAAGGCACACGAGATTCAACCTCATATGCATCTTCTTCTTGGCCTTCAGTCCACAAACCACCAAACAGATTAGATGCCCAGTAGGTGCGGTAAGAATCCATTCCAAAAAATATTGCTCTTGCTGTCTTCTGAACCGTCCTGCGGGTATTTCGCACTAGCTAGGCTGGCTTTAGAAATTTCTGACAGGAGTTTGTAACAGAACACGTGCATTTAACAGTCTGAAGACACATATCAGCACAGTCAGTGACAAACCTACTCAGAATCAGCAGGAAGCCTCAGATCACTTTTCTAGCAGAGTAATTCAGGGGTGGATTAATTCCAAATAGAGGTACAAGAAACCTTCATGTGGTCATTCCTAAAAAACCCTTCGTAGAGAAGTTTCACATGAAGAAACAACATAAATCCTCTAACAGCAGCTGGCAAGTAATCTCCAAGGCAAGGAAGCACAATTTTGTTCTATCTGCACAGAAATGCTGCAGCAGACAAGCAGGCTGACAAAACTGAAACTAAAAATTTTCCAACTCCACTATGGCAAATGAAAGAAGAATACAGGTATGTCACTATTTGCATTCATCCTTGTTCCTGGAGTTAATTCAACAGGAAGAACTTTCTCAAACTCTGCTAGTTTAAAGGCTTCCTGCTAGTATCTACCAACTGAAGGAGTTCAGGGGAGTGGCCCAGTTTATTTACCTATACATAACACCAGCAGGTGGAATTTGAATTAATACACCCACTATATGCCTTGCCTCAAGTTTCAAACTGCACTTCAGGTCTGAAAGTGTGTGTTCAGACAGGTCTCATACAGTTACTTTGAAGGCTTTGCCAGGTCTTCTCTCACTCTTTTAAGCTCATTTGAAGAAATGGGTACATGTCTGTATGCACATGATTAGAGGAAAGGTTAAAATCTTTTCTGCCTGTAACCAGTTTTAGATTATAAAACAGTACAGACTAGAAAAAATATTCAGTTTCTGAATATTTAGAAAAAATTTTTTAAGTCACCTATATATCCACAGTATATACAAGAACTGTATATAATCCAGTGAGCACACACCAGACACTGCAAAGCAGACAAGCCTGAACACTTGCAAAGCCCCTCTACAGAACAGCCAGAGAGGTGTCAATGTTTATACTCTGCGAAAATGTGTGAACAGATGAATTTTTTATTAACTTAAGAAAAAAAAGCAAAACATATATGATCATCAGGGATAAATCCATCTTTGTGTAATCGATATTAATAAAGAGAATGTGTCTGTATTTGTTTGAGCCAGAACTCTGTTGATGGTGTTGGCAAAGTTCTCACCTACAAAGCTATGAAGGAAAAATAAAGCTTCTCAATCAACTGACATGAAATAAAAACAAACTGTTTAGAAAATACTGTTTTCACTGGTATCATGAAAAGCAAATATTTACTGTAAAAATGTCAGCCACAAAAATAAAATAATTTAGGGCTATGTATACAAGTATTGCATTTAAAAATCAACAGTAATGTCCAGAAAAAATAAGCACCAAGTGGAATAAAGAATTGATGGTACTTTCATTATCACAGCATGAGTTCTTCATTACTGTAAAACTTGAAAATTTATTTTCTCTGTATCACCTCCTCTTTAAATGCAAGATTTCCCACAAATGATTAACTATATTTTTTAAGAACTCCACATACTGAAGTATCGGTGTATTCTTTTTTATTATTATGGAATTCTAGGCCTTAAGCTGAAAAAATACCTCAAAAAGCCAGACATCTCTTTTGAACTAAACTCAAGCTCAAAGGAAAGAGAATAGTTACAGAACAACTTTGCAAATAAATGCCATGTAGAAACTGATTTATAAGATCCACCAGACTACTTGCTATTTAGATAGCAAGACCAGAGGTGAGTTTGAAGAACTTGTATTTAAATTACTTTTAACTTTAGTAAGTCAAAAATTAGTTTTTTTTCTTTCTTTTACAAGAAGAGTATCAACTTCATGGTTTAAGTATTTTTCAAAAGCAATAAATACTTTTGAAGCATCAGACAGTTGAAGTACCATAGTATATTCATCATCATAGATTTTTTTCTCCTTTCCAATAGTTATGACAAACACACTTTACACTTAGAGACTGTTTAAGTAATAGTATTACTAAGTTAACTAATAGATCGGTCTGTAGCACAAAACACACTGTAGCCTTTGAATTCTAGTCTCAAATAGATTAAAGAGCTACTCCAAAGTTTAAGTTCCTTAATAGACCTTAATACTTTGATACCTTCAAATTGAAATGTACACAATCTAAAAGTAAAGCACACTATTTAAGCAATGTGATTTGAACTGAGCTAGGTATATACCTCCCATTTTAGTTAACAAGGAAGTACTCTAGAAGCAACTAACATCCCACCATACAAAGTATCCCGATAGCAAATTGCCTCTCTTTTTGGATACTATTCCTGAATCACATACCTCACATAAGTGCCGGAGTGCAGACTCCTTTTCTGACAGCAAGGTGGATATGTGCCTAACAGGCCATGTTTAAATCGTAGTTGGAAGACAGCAGGAGAGCTCCACCTTTTTGGCCAGTCAATTGACTAAAATGTTTGTCAAGAGAACTAGGCACAGTTCCCCTTAATCCTCCCTCTTCACAAGGGCCAGCTCTATGCGCCCTGACACCTCTTGTCTCATCTCTGGATTGCAGCAGAACGCAGGTGATCCATATGAGCAATGAAAGACTGCCCTAGATTGATAAGCATGCCCAAATTAAGGCTTCCTCTGCAGACAAAAGCAGATTTCTAACAGAAAACTAAATACATCGGTAAAGTCATGCTGGAGCATTCTTTTTTTTGAGTGGAGGCACCCGAAGAATTGTTTCAGCTGTCAAAATGAGCCTATGGGTTTTAGGCTTATGAGAACACATTCACAAGAAAAATGATGAAAAGAAACCCAATTGAGACACAACATTTAAAATGTGTCTCTATTAAATTACCCCACCTGATTTGAAGTTTCATTGATAGCTTCCAGAAGCTTTTCAACAGCCGCCTGCAGTCGAGAACTAATATTCAGAATGAGCGCTTCATTTTCAGGATCTATTTCCATCCCACTTTCTGCTAGATGTTGGCTCAGCAGTCCTTCATCTGCTGCTCCTGACCACATGTTAATATCATCATCTCCCATACTACTACCATGATATGAGGAACAGGACTCTGGGAAAAAAAAATAGTTATCTTTTCACATGGACTCTTAGCAATTCAAAACATGAAAAACTGTACAACTGAGTTACACTTAGAAAGACAAGTCTGAAAATTATCAAAATATTTGTCTTGATCACAAAAACAGAAAGGGAAATACTGCATACTAAAACTCACACGAACAAGAGAAACAATGTGTTAATTAAAAAGAAGCAGAAGTGCAAAAGAAAAGGAGATATTAACAGACAGTATTTTAAACATATTTTCAGTATGCTTTGGGGCTCTGACACTCATCTTCAAACCTTTTTTACAATCAGTAACCCTTACCACTTAGAGTAACTTGCAATAATACTTGCAAGATTGCCTTCAAAATACAAATCAGTTTAAAAAACCCAAACAAAACCAGAAAGACTGTCAGTCCTTGTTTCACCCAATTATGTTACTGTGCATTAACACAGAAGTGTTCAAGTCAGTGAATCAAACACAAGTGAGTAAAAGGAAAGGCATGCACGCAATTCAGACAGCTTCTCAGGACAAACAGACTGGAATACAGAACAACAATATTCAGCATTGTTATTAGTGAACTGAACATTTACTAAAAGGGGTAGCTGAACAAATCAAGTCCAGTGCAGCAGGACTGCAACTCTCCCTGCTGCTGAGCCACCTGGCACCTACCTGCTTCTCAATCTTCCTGACATTTAATTCCATTTAAGGACATTATCCATTCTTTCTGAAATGCCAGACACACAAGGTTTGCCTATGGTATTAGGCTGATAGCCATTCATCTAGAAAACAGCGAATCTGCCATATCTAGAACTCAAGGCTGTATTTAAGCAATGTAAGTTAAAGCAGTCTTGAGATGTTTTAAAATCACACTTCCAGTATGAAAGAACAATACAGCAGGTACATTGTGATAGTAGAAACTATTGTTGATAAAAGTCTTTTAAAAATAAAAAAGTGTTTTGTCCTTAGGCTGATAGATTTGAAATGTCAGAAATAAATGCTACTGTGGAAAGTTTTTTTAAAATGACAGTTTGTTTAAAAGGAGTATATTTCTGAAATATATTTAAAATACAATAAATATTTCGGTGTGGTGCTTTTTTATCTATTACGTGTTTTTGCTTAGGATTTTCTCAAAAAATATCTTATTTTTCAGGAACAGCAGTATGACTCAATGAATTAAGAACAGTCAATGCCTGTTTAGCAATGAAGTTGCAATACTGGGTTATCTTTGAATTCAAGTTCCTGGTTACTCCACCAATTGTGACTGTTGAACTAGAACAGTTTGTTTAGTTACAGAAACTGAATTGAAATTTTAACAGGTCAATCTTACAAACTGCCTTTAAAAATGTAGTCAGGTCTCATTGTTTTTGACTTCTAACCAGGTAGGCAAATAATATTGGCAGGCATATAATAATACGTGTACTCTTGTTGATGTTGTTTGAACCTAGCAAGCAAATCAAGACTCTAGTTTTGAGGTTTGTTTTTAGCTTTTTTCTTAACAAGCTGCAACATGATTAACCACCTGGTATACTTAAGATACATTGCTACCGGCAAGTATTCTGACAATAGTATCTGCAGCCATATATATGACCCGTTCACAATACACTAATCTATAGTGATTTTAAATGAGGAAGGTTTCATTTCATTTAATTTTCTCTTCAAATTGCTAAGATTTTTCAAATGCTGACGCATTTAGTAATTTTTTTCTTCCAGTTATATTTTTACTGTTTCATATCTCCTTTTAGATATGTGGGATGTAATGTTACAAACTGTTTTCACACTCCAAAGGGAAAAAACAGAAGCACACTATATGCATGAATGGAACAAATAACCAGATGAACAGGATATACATTCACATGGCACCTTTCATCTACACAGGATTTCAAAGCACTTTTGAGTACTGCACTTTGGAACTTCAGTTATAAACCCCTGTAGTGGAATCACCCTAGCAGTGGCTAGCAGCCATTTTCTGCCAGCACACTAAATGTTTGCAATGGTTTATAGAACATGAAAACTTTCCCATAACACCCTAATACTCCATCCCCCTGCAGTGTAAGGAAGGCTGCAAAATGAACAATTTCACATTTTTTTATTCAATAGCGTTTTGATTTCTTACCACCCAAATCTGGGCTGGGTTTGGGCGTTTCAAAATATCAGTAGTGATGCAGAAGCTTTAATATCCTCAGAGTAGAAAGGACCTTCATTTAAGATGGACATTGAGCAGCGTCAGTATTTCCAAATGCTGTGCCAAAGTACTGGTTAAAGACCGAGTTGAAGGAAAATATATTCCCTGGTGAGCCACTAACACACTTACTGCAGCACCTGATGCTCTTTGGAGGCCACCCATCTTAAGAACTGACCAGGTAAGACCCTGCTTAGCTTCAGAGATCTCACAAAATAAAAGCCCACAGTACAGTAGCACAGCTATAAACAAGATAAAACAATGACATATTAGTTATTGCACAACCTTATTCTTTCCTGAAGGAGTACAAATTATCTATGTAATGTTCCTGTTTTCCTTCTCAGGTTCAACCCATAATTTATGTCCTGTCACCCTTCTACTTCAGTAAATTATTTGCTTGAGAGGTACCTCTGAATTGTGCAATGATGATTGTGTGTAAAATACAAAAATAAACATTATACAAAATTACTTCAGAAATGTGCAGTTGTTTGCAAAATCATCTAAACTGGCTGTCTGGAAACTTCTGGAGAAAAACTCCAAAAACTGATGCCAGCTCAGAATGTAATTTTTAAAAGCCAGGTCCAGAATATGTCTCTTACATTAATAATATCATTAATATTATTTCTTCTTGCCAGTGACCAGAACAGCACCAAGTGGCTTCCAGGAACTCATAACAAGACTTTAAAATCCTGTTTTACTTATGACAGTTCTTTTGTAATTCACTTCCATTTCTTCTGGGTGAATATAAAATAAATCAACATTAAAATACCATTCTGTTATATGAAATATATCAGAACAAAACATCATAATTTAATTGAAACGTAACTATAAAAAATGAGGAAAGAAAACGTGAGCTGCTGCAGAAAGTAGTAAAGTTTCCATGTGCCAAATTACAGTCTCAAAGATAACAAAAGAAAACCAAAAAGTATCAAATGCACAAAAAACTTGTAATAATTCTGTTTATACAATGGGTTGGCAAGTTAAATGTAGGCATCCATATTATGATTTCTACAAAGTGGAACTTAAGAACACAAACTCATGTTAAATGTCTTCCTAACTACACAGTAAAAGTCTCTATATCTTTTTCCCCTCAAAATGGTCTTAGTACACAGCATCTTTCCACATGATTTTCAGTAGTGGAAGCAAGAAATAGAAATGTTGTCCAGTTTCATTGATCACCCCTGGCAGCTGAATGTTTAATCCCCATTTTGTTTGTCCTTATGATGCTGTTCAACCTCCCAACCCAACAGAACTAAATCAAATTTCTCTGTGCTCCAATTTTGTTTTTCAGTCAATACAAAATAATAAATAGAATATAACTGGCCTAAGTAAAACTATCATCTCTTTGTAAACTCTCTCCTTGTGATGAAAAAGAAATCAACCAACCAACCAAAGGTTTATATTGTTTCCTTTGCCATGGAGCATACAGTTCAGTACATCAGATGTCATGGCCCACTAAATATTAAGAAAAGTGCTTAATTATACAGAGCTTGCTCAGAAGTTTCAGATACAGAAGTTGTTTATGAGCTGCCAACCGACATTGATGAAGCAATACATATTTTGCATCATGTAGAGGCAGTATCTCAGTTTACTCCTGGGATTCCACTAAGGAATTAAGGTTAGGGATTACAAGTAGAAAACAAAAAATCAGTTTTGCGGCAATGCAGTGTTTAGCTATTTACTACCTTTTTCCTGGTACACTGCTCAGAAATAAGGAGCTCAGAAAGTAGGCAAGAGGGTTTAATATTTGAGTAATCCCATAACCTCACAGGCTTCTTCAGAGCAACCTGCATTACTGCAGCCTCTCTACCCAAGTAAACTCACCAGATTACTGTGCATAAATGCTGTTGACTTTACAACTGAAATTTGAACTTTACTCACTCTTCTAGAAATAACATCCTGCATTTGCAGATAACCTAGTTAATGTCCCAGATAAACCCTGATGCACTCTGTAAATCAGGTGTGGTTACAAGTATATGACCTTAATGATTAAGCTTTTAAAAATGCTGAAACTCAGCAGAAACAATAAGCTGAGTTTTGCTTGTCAATAAATATGGATTATGTTCAGAAAGTAAGAGAGAATTCACTTCAATAAACACATTATTTTACTACTTTATTATTAGATTTTTATTGGCATAAATTTATTCCTATGGATTTCTAACTAATTAAAAAGGAAGATCTGTTTGGCTAGGTACCAGAAAATACAGTAACATGCACAGTTTAAAAAAAAAAAAAAAGCAGTGTCTACCTACTTCTTACTTCCATAAAACAATGGGGAAAAATTTAAAATTTGTCCTCTCAAGCCATTTAGTTAGTATAGGAAATTAATAACAAGAGTCCCATTGCGGAAAACACTAGCAGAATTTGTCATCTAATTCCATTTGAAGAAAGGTGAAATGCTTTAGCTGATGAAACAGTACAACTACTATCATGGCTGCATAACCCCACTGGCAGAAAGGATGCTGCTGTATCATTTTAAGACCAAAAAATGAGAACTGTGAATACAATTCCAGAGATACACTACAAACCATACATTCAGCCATTATAGCTGCTGTATGCTTGGCTCTTCTTTAATTTTCACTTTTTACTTTGGTTACTCCTTCCTTCATTGTTATTTCTGAGTGTAAGGAAACAGGCAGAAAGGATGCTCAAATGTTGCTCTGTATCAAGGACAGGCATTACAAGAAGAGACTTACTCCTTTCTTACAGAACAGTGAAACCTTGCATACCTCTTCAAAATACACTAACAGCAAGCACAAGAGTTAAAACAGTCAACCCTTGTCACTAGCACAATGGAACAGAGCTTCTTCTACCTGAAGAGAATACTTGTTCATTAGAAGACTTCACAAGAAATTAGCAAATCATTCCAATTACAGGGCATGTTGTGTGTCTAGACAGTAGTATTATAAAAGCCAGGAGTAAGTCAAAACAACAAATAAAGGTACTTTTTAACTGTGTTTTGCTACATACATGTAATGCAAGTAATCCCTATTAAGAATTGTTACTGACAATAATTAGTGACACGTACAAGTATACACACTGATGTGCAGGAGCAGGCAAAAAGTGAGTGCATCAAAAACTAAGGCCAGAAGTTTAGTTATCCAATCTACTATTTGAGGAAAAAGGCAAAGACGCAAAAGCCTGAAGTTTCAAAAGATAATTTTTCTCACAATTAAATATAGTGAAATGTGCAAAAAATTAAAGTTACTTTTTATCTTTAATGAAACAGCAGTACAAGCATAAAAGTGCTGTTAACTTGAAAAAGTCAAGATTTTTAAGACTACAACATCATACATTTCATTGCGGATAACCTTTTGAGCAATCAGTTGAAAAAGATGTCTCTGTGTTATAAATTCATACAACCTTTAACTTGCCCTGGGGCTTAACATGACCTATATTTAAAGCCAGAAGGAATCAATAACAAGCAATAATCTACATTTTGAAAGAAAGAGGTAAAGTTCATCTTCATTTACTAGTTGCATTATTGTCCTGGAATAGACATTTTCTTAATACTGAAATGTAGTATTTGACTTCCAGTTCTTTTTCTCATTCATAGTAGTTAAAATTCCAGCCAAATCCAGATGTATAATGTGTTTCATGCTTAACTGATTTGTTGTCCATTGCTTCCCCACAAGATCCAGGATGCACACGCACAACGTTAATGATACCTAAATGGCAATACAATCGAGCACCTACTCTTGCCCAAAAGAGAAATGGACACACACTATCCTAAGTGCAGTCACAAGAAAATAAACAGAGCCCAGCTGAGTTCTTAGACACTGGTATGCATCTAACAACATCAAAATGCTCCTTTAGGCTTGTGCCAACTAGCACTCCTGCAAACGGCTGATGGGCAAGTGCTGGCAGTTAATAACTTCTTGTAACCACGTCCAAAATGGGATTTGCATACAACCACCTCTTTAGGAAGCGAATGAAGTCCACAAGCACAGATCTACAGGCTTGTCCCATGCCAGCTGGCCTCAGTGACCAGCAACATACCTATGTACTTCTAGTGCACCAGTGGAGATACAGCGCTTGACACTAGCTCCCATTTCCCATACCTACAGAGGAGCGTGCAAGTGGTGGAAGAAGCCATGGAGCTATGTTTCATTCTCTTTGCCTCCTTCAACAGAAACTGTTCGTTTTTGGTTTTTTTTTGACTTCTCAGTCACTTTCCCATTCTGTTGCAGACTGTGCAACAAGACCCTAAATGTGAGTTGTAACTGGTGTGGGGCATGACCCAGACAACTCCTGAAATGTTGTCTCTTAAGCAGAGATGTCATATGCATTCAGATGAAAAACAGGTTGTGGGGTTTTTTTCTCTTAAAAAAAGTTTAATTTAAAATGGCAAAACTAAGCGTATTTAAATATGTAATTAAAGCATGCAAACAATACTTCTTAAGAAATATAAAACTGTGCAATCAGTACCTTTCTCATACCCTACACGGATGCAGGGTTTTATTGACTCCTCTGTCTCCAAGTCCCATCCAGCTTGTTTGGAAGGCTGGACTTTCCCAGACCGATCCAGTAACCCAAGAACATGCTGACCAATTGTCTCCTCCATTGCCACAGTTGTCTTCACAACTTCTAAAAGAATCTTCATGAGTTTTTCATTAGCCTTCTGAAAAACATGCCTGCAGGACATAAACTAGTCAATCCTCTGGCTTTTCCCTGATTTCCAAGTGGGTTTTATCCCTTATACAGCGGTGCAACCAGAAAAGATTTGCAATTGAAATAGCAAAACTAAGATTTCTTTTTTAAGGCTAAATCCGAAATCATATAAATACTAAATAAACATTTGTGTTAAAAGTCAGTTCTTTGTACAAAATATGTAAAAAGTCAAATTATTTATCATTATTTCTACTTTTATCTTGTCATTTTATCTAGTCATTCTTTTAAAACAGAGGTCTACTTTTGCCTGGTATTCATTATAACATTAATCCTTTCTCAAAATGACAATTAAGAAGATTGTTCCTCCACACAGATCAAAAAAGTCACAGAATAGTCAAATGGGATTATAAAATAAAACAATCATACTAATATAAACTTAATTCACATATATTCATATAATACGTATATAAATATATATACGTAAATAACGTTTATGATTCAATGTGTGTAATACAAAATATATAGTAAAATAGGCTAAGATTTGTGTCATCCTCTATGCCATTATATTATTAGGCTTTAGAAAAAATAAGACACTATTTAACCTAAAGTACATAAACTTAGAAATATGGTTTCCTAGAAAAAAAGATGTACATTATCATAAATCAGAATAAAGGTTATAAATACAATTAATTTAACAGCAAGAATATGATTACCAAAATTTACGAAAAATATTTTCATAGCAGTTCTAAGCACCTTTCTTTAGAAAGAAGAGCTGAAGGTGTTTCATCAGGCTTTCTTCCCCCGTCTTCATGCTCAAAGATCTGCTCTCTCACATCGTTTTGGTTTTCATTTTCATTCTGAGTAAGTTTTGGCAGAGGGAGAGAAAACAAGAAGGACAGGAATCCTGTCATGTCAGAATTGACATGTTCTTCTTATATAGTAGAATATGAAATTTAAAACCTAAATTAGTTGTCATTTCTTTTTTAATATGTCTGCACCAAATTATGTATCAAGTAAAAATCTTACTACATGGAAAAAAAATATTAACAAAAACAAACCAGGAAATCCAAGGCAGGGCCAAGAAAGAACTTTGTTACACTGATTAAACAGCTGTTGTACTTTCCGTTGGCATTGCTATAGCAATATGAAAATGTGAGTTCACTTAAGGAAATAGGTGTAGTAATAATCCCCACACCTTCAAGCTTTTCAACCAGCTTCTGCTTACTTGGAGTAACAAAACTATGTCTATCAGTATCACCTCTTGAATCTTAAAGCTGCTCTGCTCCAGCAATACCCAATATATTCCAGAAAAATATATTACATATAAAAAGATAGTAGTGAAGAGGAATCTTCTACTGCTTTTATATGCTACCATTGCCCAGAAAGTCAAAGTCCGTATTTACCTCTGTCTGCGTGCTGTTGTTTTGTAACTCACAGAACAGCCTCTCCTTTCCCAGTACAGAATGTTGTTTTAATGATTCCAGTTCTTCTAAAAGCATCCTCTCTCTCTCTGCAACCAGGCTGTCATTCTCCATTGAGACACGCTAAGAAAGAAGGGTTATAGAGGCTCACACAGTTTTTTAAGCTTCTGAGTAAAGTGAGTCCTGTCACTTGTAATTTTTACAGACCTTGAACAATGACATTTCAATCCATCTCTTTAAACCACTACAAAAACACTGAAAGCTTTCTAGAATGGAACACAGTAAAAAATACTTAAACCTTCTTCAAGATTTTCATACCATTTAAATTCTCTTTATGAAACAACGGTCACAATGCAAACTGGAGGGCATTTCTGAATATTACATGCTATAACATGTTTTGCACAAGAAAAAAGATGAGAATAACTGATTTTTATAAAAAGCCTACACACATTCTCTTTTAGAAGAGCTAGAAGTGTTCATGGCTTAAACACAATGTATACATTCCTATGCGGTTCTTATGAACATTCATACTTGGCATTAAAAACTGGAAAAAAGCCAGCAGCCTAAGTTCTACTTAATGATTTTTATCAATTTTAGGAATTTGCAACCCTGACAAAGATGCAGTTAGAAACTGAGAAAAAAAAAAAAGGATAAAGCACACATATATAGAAAGGAAAGATTATCAGGATAAAACATTCTTAACACCTTCAAAGCATCTAGGAGAAACAGACACCTGATGTTGCTGGAAAGGATTCCTAAGGTATAAGTGACTGGCTTTCTAGATTCTAGAGCTCAAGCCCAGACTTAAACACAGCAGAACCAGGTTTGGAAAAGGTCTGAAGCTCCACTCCACAGTGAAAGCAAAGAATTTTAGAACTCAGTGATTACTATCTTCATGTTGGTAAAGTTGTTGAAATAAAATCAGAGCAAAACATGTTCTTCTGCATTCTGTTTACTTTGTCTTCCAATGGAAGGAATCCTTGAAAGACATGTCTATAAATGACATTATTTTTGAAGTATTAATAATTAAGATAAACTAATGAGTTTCATTAGCACATCTACTGCAAGATTCAACAGACACAGAGTGACAGCAAATTAAGTTTGAAAAGGCAAAGAAACATTGATGTTTCCCACCAGACCCCACAGATTTTGTTTCATTCTAAAAGCTGGTAAGGACTTATCTCCCAGAACTCAGGAAAAAAACCCCAGTTTTTGCCAGAAGCCGCTGACACTGTTCAAGTCAGAATGATAAAAACAAAGAATTTTATAGTATTTCTAGCCATGGCTGGTGGCTTCATTGATGTAATGGCTGCTAAGCTGCATCCTGCACAGGGCCATGTATCTGGGAAGTGGCACAGCTGACAGTGCATCCACACTCACTCTTCTGGCTGCTGTGCAGCACTGCAGGTTTGCTCCACGTTTACCGTTTAAATTGATCCATCACTGAGTGATTAAGAAATATGTCTTCTATAAATATATGCATATATGCATTTTTATGTACACACACACAAATAGATATGCATGTGCGCACATGAGTGTGTATGCATGCACACAGTAAATATGTGCATGTCTCTCTCTTTATATAAATAAATATAAATGCATAAATATATATAAATCTGCCTGGTGATGTCCCTTTGTTAACCCATGTTAACTCAGTGGTTGAACTCTGTATTACCTCAGCTAATTGCACTTTAAGACTCTCCAGCTCTGCTAAGAGTTGATCCTGATTTTCTTTCTGACGCTCCATTTGCTGCATGTGCCCCTGTCTCAGTAATTCCGTTGCCTGCTGATGCTCCTGGTACTGCCGCACGAGCTCCTGCCGCATGTCCTCCAAGCGCTCCTCATACAACAGCAGCTGACTGGACATTTCTGTGTCTGCGGCTGTCATCCCACCGAAGCTCTGAAATAGGGGAACTATTCTAGCATTTTATGTTCAACAACTGTTCTTAGTAAATATTCACATAAATTTTAGAAAATACTTTCACAAACTGAAGTGGCTGTCATGAAAGCATTATCATGTTGCCTGCTTCTTGGAAGGTCCAGGCTTAGAATTATTCTCCATTTAAAAGAATTTTTTTCCAGTAACTGTCAGTGGTATTAACTTTTATGCTTTTTATGACTGCTTTTTACCTTATTTATTCCAGCTAGGCCCCACTGCATGTTTGTGAAATGATAACTATATGCTTTACATAATTTAATAATTTTTGTGTTCAGCTGATATCCTTTATCACAAAAGACTTAAACTGTTTATGCACTATTTCTAATCTGTTTCTTGTATAAACACTAGTATATAACCTATTTAACAAAAAATCTTTAAACAATTTATTGTCTGCAATACAGGTGGCGTCATATTCCCCTCCTTAGGCATAGCACATGGGAAAGAAGGGTAGAAGTTGTCAACCCTTTAAAAGAAAAAGGGAGATACTTATATGGAATTTTCATGTTTTTCTTTTCTGTTTACTTCAACACTTACCAATGTTTCTTCTGCTGTAAGACCTTTTCTATGGGAAAATGGTTCTTCAGAAATCACTGACTGATGTGTGGTCTGTCCTAATATGCAATCAGGGCTACTATTAGAATGAAGCTGCTCTCCAAGAGAGTTCATCTCTCCAGACTCTTCACTAAGTTCCTTGCAAAGTGATTTCAACTCTTCTTCATGCTTATTGACTTTTTCTGTTGCTTTTCTAAGAAGACTGTCAACCTCTTCCTCACTGTGATGCTTCTTAATTTCAAAATGCATTCCCTCTTGATGTACAATCTGTGTTGGTGCTTCTTCCTTCTGCCTAGCAATTCCTGACAATTCAGTCTGTTTGGCAAATGCTACACTCATTGACACAATAACCTGAATAAATAAGAGAAGTCTGTATTAGTTTATGCTTCACAGCATCTCCTATTACTGAAGAAATCTCATAGATGACCATCAACAATATAAATGTAACTACCAAAAGTTCCCAGGGGAAAACAATAAGGTAAAAGAACAAAGTCACCTTGTCAATCTTGAAAATGGTCACATCTTAAAATACAGACATGCTGTATTTAAGGCAGTTTAATAAACTACAATGTTATTTACAATAGATTATTTTGCAGAGAATTATCAAGTTCTTTTAAAAAAAGATTCTATTAAGCAATTTTAAAAAGTCCTGACACACTGACATAAGAGCAGCTGTGCTAAGCTTTCTCAATCTAACCAAGCAAGTTTGATCAACATGGAATTTTGGGCTGTATAAAAAAAGCAGTGATAAAGCTTGATACTCAGCACAGGAATTTTACTTGACCAGAAAGAAACTACTTGCACTAACCACAGCTGCAGTCACAACAGCTAACTTTTTTATTGCTAAGTCTCTCCTAATACAAATAAACCCCTTTTCCAATCATATGAGCAATACTTTTCTAGATTTAGAATACAGTCATCTATAGCACAAGCAAGAAAAAGTGTGAAAAAATAGTATAATAAATGCAGAAGTGTTACATGCAAAAATACCAAGATCTTCCTTTCCAGAAAATGTGTTTGTTTTTTGAGCTTAAACTGATCTTAACAAAATGAAACATTTTTTTCCTCATAAAGAAATGTTTTCTTGGCAGCAGATAAGAGAATATTTTTTTCATTCTGCAAAGAAGTGGAAACTTTTTTGCAAATGAAAAAGTAAGTAAATACACAAACAAATGAATATACGCTACCTATAAAATTTTAATTTAACTTTTCATGTTTTAGAGTCACCAGATCCAAAGAAAAACGATGCATTTTACACAATATATTAAAATGCATAATAAAATATGATCAGGAAATAGTATTAAACTGTCAAGGGCAAAATCTTTTGAACTGACCTGCAGTTAAGCCTATTGCAGCAAGAAATACCCTTTAAGTCTCTGGATTTTTAAAATAAATTCCAGTGCAGAATATGTCCAGTGTACATTGTCTATTTTCTTTGAAGTTTTAAACACCACCACTACAACCCATATGAATAGAAACTATGAGCTAGGAATAGGACGGATAGCTAAAAAACCCCAAAAGTTTTCCGAATATTTTTTAGACTTTCCCATTCAGAAGCCAAACGAAACAATTCCTGTAAATAAATCATACAAAAGTTAGCATATGCTACAGCATCTGTCTAAATGGCTGAAAATTGCTAATAAAAAATTTTTAAACATATTCTAAGGTAATGAAATAAAAGTAATACCTTTGCTACTTCTTCTTCTAATCTTTCTTGGTACTGCTTTTGTAGCAATTGAACAACATCCAGATCATTCTGAATTTCAATCTCCCTACCAAGCTGTAAGAAAAACATGAAACCTCAGATCATGTATTTGTGATTTTATTTCATTAGTTTCGAGTTTGAATCTGGCAAGAGATTTTTTTCCTCAAGTAAGTTTTCTTCATCTCATACAAATCACGTAATTTTGTACCACAACATAGAAGAACCAGGAAAAAGACTGGTTTCCACTTCAAAATGAATTTTATAAGTTGAGTTTGCAACAGCTCTTCTTCCAGCACTATCTGAGATGTCAAAAGCAGTGAAACCAGGTCAGGAAGCACAGAATCACAGTACAAAACAACGTTGCTACTTTGCAAAATGCAGAATTTTTGAACCAGGTTTCCAGCACTACTAGGGGAGGAATGCATGGGGTCTTTCCCATTTGCATTTGGTCTATCAAAATCCTTGGGATTACTTTTCCAAAATTTCTCCTAAACTGTGCAGTGTGTACTACCAAAGTACAGGGATTTCAGTTAAATTGCTCCTTTCCTAACTCGTGTTTCAAGAAAAGTCACAATATTTTAAAGATTCCTGAAGAAATCCCAGAATTTGAACACTAATTCTCTTCTACTTTAGGAAGAAGTAGCCAACTGAAATGTCTTGTTTCAGAGATGAAGAAAATAAATTTAAACCCAGCATCGATAAAGCAAGGCTTGTTGATTATAATTTCCAGACATGTTTTCCAGCAAAATTTAAATATTTTTCCCCTAACACGGACTAACAGTATAGTACAGTACTAAGTTCATAACTACCTTAATACTACCAACTATTAGTCCATACTTCAATTTCATCTCAGAACCCTAAGCATCTAAATTACATCACTCTTATGCATATTAGTTGTCAACTGAGTTATATGATACCTCTAATGCTTTATCTGCTCTTTTCTGATGAAGATTTTCTGTGCACTTTACTTTCCTGAAGACTTCTTTTAACTTTCTTTCTGAATCCGCAGATACACTAAAAAGGTACAAAAAGCAGAGAGGAGAAATAATAATTAAAAATCAGTATTTCATTGTCCCTTACTTGGTGAAAACCAGAATGTGTTAAGGGGACCTAAACTTCGCAACAAACTTTATTATGACCTATCGTTCTAGAAAATAATTAATTTCAGGCAACTTCATCTACACAAGATTTCTTTAGATCTAAAGGATAGTGCCTGGAGTTTTGAGGATTAAATGTGATCTACCGAGTTGAAGTTTTGAAATTGCTGCTATAAATCTTACATATATGAAATTACTTTTATACATTATTCCATTTATAAAATTCTCCTCCCTTTACTAAAAATGTGTCATTACTTAATTTGCAGTGTTCATGGCATTTCTTTGTAAGACTCTTAACAACTCTTGAAGGAACAAAACTACAGAAGAGCAATGTGTTTATAAAGAATTCCTTGAATTTTGAAGTAAAACACCTAGCTTTAAATGAATGGGTATTTGAAACACTTCTTGAATGAGTGCAAAGTTACCAGCATTGAAAAACTGATTAATACCTTGTGTGGTCAGAGGATACACCAGCAATCTGTATCTTATCCTGCAGATGGACAATCTCTGTCGTGTACCTCTCTTGACTTTCTCTCAGCTGCTGCTGGAAATAGGACCGGAGGTGTTCCAGCTCCTGAGCATGCTGTTCCCCAAGTTGTTTTTTAAGGTTCCCTATCTCCTTTGAACAGTATTCTTGAATTGTAGGATCTATATATAGGTTATTTGAAGCAGGGGGTGAGAAAGAAAGAAACTACATTAACTTCCTCACAAATATTTAGCGGTGATGGACTGAATAATGAATGTAGTTAAAAAAATTTCTGACATCCCATCAACTACTTTTCCATAAAAAAGAATGATAACCTAATCTTCCATTTTGCAAAATAATATTTGATATGGGTAACAAATTTTAATTGTGGAAAACTAAAAAAGACAAAACCAAAAATGTATCACAGAATATAATTCTGAAATACTTTACAGAATTAAGAAAAACAGAGTATTGTACTGCAAAATCTGAAAAAATCTCTTATGTTCAAGCTGTAGTAAACTATAAATCAGTTAAAATTCAAAGTCATTGTCTTTTCTTTTTCTCTGTCTATACACACATTAAAGACAGAATATACATCTTTTTACCCATTAGACTCTGTGAAGGAGTCTGTAGACTTTCCTTTCCTGTTTCCAGCTGGATAGGTTCCTCATCCTTCCTCCTTTCTGAAGAAGACAGCCATGGTTCTTTGACCTAAATAATAATCAAATACATGCAATTGACAACAATTTGTTTAGCAGTAGCACAAAAATATTGTATTCAATGTTGCACTCCCAGTACAAGAGAGAAATTAACATACTGGCACGAGTTCAGCAGAGCTGCAAAGCAGATGGGAAGCTTGGAGAATTTGTTGTACAAGAAGAGGTTGGAAGAGCTGGGCATGTATAATCTGAAGAAGACAAAGTTGCCCACCAAGCTTGTGAAATCCCAAAATCCAGCTGGACACAGTCCTTGGCAACCTGTTCTAGCTGACACTATTTTGGGCGAGGGGCTGGATTAGATCAGCTCCAGAGGTGTTTCCTAACCTCAACCATTCCACCATTCTGTGACATGGACAGCAGCTTTCTCCATTTGCTCAAATCACTGCCTCCCTCTGCCACTCAGCCAGGACAACAAACACATTTGCAAACACTTCCTCATTCACACAGAAGGAACTGATTCAACAGAGAAAATTCAAATGTTCATACACTCTATGCTCATATACTCTATCAAAATTTACCTGTTTACAATCCTTTGTCAGCTGTGTTTGAAGTGCTTTCAGCCTGCTGTATTCTTCCATTATCTTGCATAGAAGTGCATCCATACGTTCTTGCACAGTTAAATTACACAAAGAACCAGGGGCTTTAAAAAAAGAAAACAAACATTCCACCATAAATTTTAATAGAAGTGATTTGTTCACAAGTTCTCCTGTGAAGAACTGTCTGATAAACATTTCAAAACACTGAAACAAGTGAAGCCTTTCCAGATTTTGAATGCATTTTTATATGTATTGATATATATGTACTTTTCTGGTAGGGCTGCTAGCTTCTTCTACAAGAGAAGGAAGAGGAAAAACTCCAAACACTTTTTTCCCACCAATTTCCACTAAAATGAAAATAGCGTAAGAAAATTTCCATAATAAAAATAAAGGGGTTCAGAATAATGAGGAAATCTCTAAAACCTCTATTTAAGCACATGAATTAGTACCTGAAAAAGTAATGGCAAAATTGCCAGTCCAAAGCACTTTAAATAAGAAGTTTTAATCAGCATGACAGTACAAAGTCATTACCTTGAGCTCGACCTCTGTGTACTGGTAATTCTACACTGAGTTTTTCTTCCACAGCAGGCCTACAGAAAATTTCCTGCTCCCTATCACCATCTCCTACAGCAGCTGAAGAATGTTCATTCTGACTGTCACACAAAGCCTGTATGCCAAATGAAACAAAGAAAAAAGTAAAAAAATTCTTGTTATTTTATTAATCGCAATTCACAAAGAAAGTAAGAAAAATAGAGGAAAGTAGTATTTTGTATTAGCTTTGATGAAAACAATGGCATAAATGTTTTGTTGAATCATAAGAACCTAGACAATCTTTAAAACTCCTGATAAAAGTAACAGATTTGAGAATACTTTTCAGCTAAAACATAAATGTTCACCATTTCAAATCACTATCTATTTTGGAGCTGCCAAGTATTAAAATCTTGTAGAGAAAGGCCTCCTTTATTAATGTAGAAAGCAAACTTACACTGCAAATGTCTCATTCTCAGAAGCTGCAATTTTACTTGGAAGAAGGATTCCCTACAGCAGAAATTTGTATCTTTTTAGGGATTATAGTTCATCGTGTTCTTTAAGTGTTGAACAAATCAGATAAAAGGGCATGGCTTAAAAAAAGCATGTAATGAAGAGAATACCCCATGTTTGTTGGCGCTATGTGGTCAGCAGAGCACTGCTATATTCACAATGGGCAGGCAAAAAGATTTAGCCGTATGATTTCTGGAGATAAAGGATACTTGAAAAGAAACCACTTGCTCAAAGCACAGTGGAATTCTTTATTTAAACATTTTGCACTCAACAAACACCAATTTCAACTTACAAAAGTAAAATCATACCTTCTCTGAAAGCTCAACAAAGAATCATACAAATAGGCAGCATTTTTCACACTGTGAAACAACTCATGCGAAGCACTCATTCAGCTGTTACTTTCTGCAAGGTATCATGGACTCCTGCCTAATCTCTCCTATGTTGGATCTCAAGTTAAATAGTTCTGCTATTTGCTTTCCCAAAAAGGTGTAGAAAAAAGTCCAGCAAAGAAGGTAAAGAAAACCCCAAACGACAAATTCCATCCATTTGAAGTATTACAGACTTGAAAAGCACGGCTTATAATGAGTGACAAAAGCAGCTTAATTTATCTAGAAGTAAGTCTAATAAGTAACTCAATTGATGGCCAAAAAATACCTGCAAGGGGCATCAATTACTACTATTCTACAGGAAAAGACAGGGCAAAATATTACTATAGGTGGCTGATATTAGAATAAAGACTAAATACAAGCTTCAATTTTTGACTATAATATTTATTTTCTAAAACCAATACAGACTATTTTTTTTAGATTGACACTTTTAAGTGTTTGAAAGATAAGCTGCAGCTAAGAAAGAAATTACTATCTTACTGCAGATATGAGAGGTGATGTCCTGTCCATCAATATGTGTGTGACATCACTGTTGAATCAAAAACGTATATCCAGAGACAAAGAGAAAGGAAAAAAGTACTTCCAAACTAGTAGACATGAGACCAACATTAGCTAGAAGATTAAGACTACATGTAAGACAAAATACTTGTCTGGACAAGGACATAAGCCAGTTTAGGGGAAAAAAAAAAAAAAACCAACAAAACATTTCGCAATGCTATTTTGGAAGCTCAGGTTTAGCAGTCTCTGGTGTTGAGATCAATGCAAAGAGAAAAGCTTCAAAAATAATGTAGAAAAATATGATGACTCACGGTAATCATAATTTTTTTTGTTTCCAAATTTTCATTTTTAAAAAGGCTTTTTGTTAAGTCTTACCTGAGCCAGCCTGGAACATTCCTCAGTTACAGCTTCATTCAGTTTTTCTATAAGTCTCTGCGTAGATTTCCCTTCCTCATCTATGAGTATAAATTATTCATATTATTTTTAAATATTAGATGCACAACAACTTTTCAAAGGACTAATCTCCTGCGTCTGTGAGGCTGCCTCTTCAGCTTGAAGTAGGGCACATTTTTTTGTTCCCCTCTTTACTGTTCCAACACATGGAGGGTTTCAATTATCACAGTTGAGCTGCACTTCTAGAGGAATGTTGGAGGTTGAGGGGTGTGGAATTTTTCCCCATTCCTGGTGCTAGGTTACTAATGGCTGGATACTTAAGTACTATTAACTTCTTTTGTAAGAGACAAAGAGCTAGCTGGGCGTGGGGAGGGGAGAGCAGATGTGGTCATCAGAGAAGGCACTTGACCACCAGCAACGGGAGAGGCAGCAGGGGGGAACTGCGGATCTTCTCAGCTGCGGGAAGATTTTGGATCGGTGCCTTTTTTTCCTTTCCTTGGTAAGTGAGCTTTTCGTTTGGGAAAAAAGGTGCGTTCCTGGGGTGCACATCTCCCTGGCTGTGCTAGCAGCTTCTACGGAAGGGGGCCAGCCACCGCTGCCCCACACTTTTTCCTGCCAGAACGGATTGAGGAGTCCCTGACACCTTCTGTTGGAGAGTCTGGGTGATCCCATCTCTGCAGTTCCTGCTCGGAGCTCCTG
>VZTX01020049.1:267820-318409 GCA_013400915.1 Pardalotus punctatus | reverse complement strand
CCCATATCTTTGCCTGAAAGCCCTTGATTCCAAAGTTATAATAATTCAGAGGGAAGGTGGTTCACATTTGTGGGTTCTAAGGGAGGCTTCCACCTTCCTCAGCAGACACCTGTCTTCAAGCCAAGACAAGGAGCAAGAGGTAAGAAATGGCTTTGTGTATTAGTGACCTCCAGAAAGATAAAAGTGTACAGAAACATACTGGAGGGAGAAGAACTTATGCAAAAAAGTTAAACAAGGGCAAAACATAGGATAACAGAAAAAGCTGGGATAGAAAACCATCATTATAGCGTTAAAGCTCATTGAAGCAGAAAGCAGTACCAAAGTTTATGTGTGCAGGGAGTCAATGCACCAATTAAAAAAAAAGAGAAAAGAACAAATCCAAAAATATTTTGCTGATGCATTTGCTTATTATTTCACCTTATAGGTGAATCTATTATATAGTTCTTTACAATTAATTGAGCTAATACAAACAGCAAACTATGAGTTGTAATAGTTTTGACTCCTTATTTTTTATATACTTTTTTTCAAGATACCTGAGTAATAGACTACATGTAATGGGTAAGCAATTTGTTAAAAAACACTTCAAAATGTTCTATAGAAACAATTTATTAGACAGCTACATGCACAAACTCTTGTGCTTGTTTGGTTGGGTTTTTTTAAGACACGGTTTTTCATGTAGAGCTTCATTCTCATAATTTTGGTCAAGTTACCTGCTTGTTGAAATTTCAGGGTCTGGAGCTCCAGTTGATGTGTTCTTTTAAGATCATTCACCTCTTGTAGATGACTATGAACAAGTTCTTCCTTAAGACTGCAAAGTGCACTCTCTTTTTCTGCTTTCAAGGATTCACGAACCTGGTCTACATGAGCTGAATAAACCAGGGATAGGCAAATCCGCTGTGCTTCCATTTGCAGTTGCAAATCAGTCTTTGAATAAAAAGAGACAATTTACAAAGAGTGAGAAACAACAAAATAGAGAGACCCATTTTTGGAAATTTCTGAGATCAATAATTAATAAAGTGCTGAGTGGAATGATGCATATACTGTATGCATTAGGTAAATTTAAATATCCATAGTTGGAAAACTGAATTTTAACAAAATAATAAGACACTTCTTAAACTTAAAATGAAAAACAAAATCAACAAAACTCAATATGCTTCAATTCCTATTTTGCAGCAATAAAATCCCAATGAATTTTAACCCAGTGAAGCAAACACAGTATCACTACTAACGGAGAAGAAAGTGTACTCCATACACAGAGAAAAGACTGTATTGCTAGCAGACCTTAAAAACATTGATTTCCAAGGCTTGTAGTTCTAGTCTGCCCTTTGGGGATGTTATTGCTAAAGAAATAATATGTTTAGGATATGTCAACAGGGAGCTACTTAGAGCTGAGGTTTGAAAAGGTTTTTAGACACCTCTGGGCCACACTGATTTTTAATTGTATGGCAGGAAATTGTAAGATCCTTATCACAGCCTTATGAAAAACAAACCAACCAATCAACCAAATCAACCAAAAAAGCCTAAACCAAACCATCACAAAGCTAAATCTCTTTTATAATCTCACAACTATTTCCAATGCGGCTTTGCTTGTGATTTTATTTCTTAGGAAATGAATGAACTACAACACAATATTAGGCAAATGGTGGCATTAGTTCACTGTTAGGTGGACTTTTTTAACATGAAAAAAAAATCTATAAAAGTAGTAGAAGACTGCTTAACACCTATTTGCACGGAACACTTGGTTGCATACATCTTGCAGCATGCTATTGGACTTCACCAGTGTATAAAAATATAAAGCCAAATTTGTGATTCCACCACCATATTAAATACTGGTAATTCAGTACTTTTCAATATACATAGCTAAGTAATAATCCTTTTCATATTACCTACAATTTACAATACCAAGAAATACAAGCAAAATTGCTCCAGCAAAACTTCGGAGAATAGTTCAAATCTCACAATACGCATTCTCATTACCACTTCCATATACATTTCTTAAGAAGTGATTACCACACATACACAAAAAAATTGATGGTGTAATATTAGTATTTCACCAATTAGGTATTTCAAAAGTTTGGTCAAAGATGACTGATGAAGTTTCATTATTTTTTTATATTGCCTGAAAGAGTACTTCAATAACTGAAAAATTAATCTTAGAAAAAAAAAGATGTCCAAAAAAGTCTTCCCCTTAAGTGAAATGCTGCATCAAAATATTAAGTACTCTGGTATTCTTCTTACATTTTTGTTGCTGCTGTTGATTTAATTAAACATAAAAGAAGATTATTTTTTCCATTCAAAATGCATCCTCATACACATTGACTATGATTATAATTCTGGTCACTCATGTAATCCCTTTCAACCACTGGCCACACTAACACACACACCTATACTTCAAAGCAGCTAACTGGAAAAAATATGAAGCAAATTTTCAAGTGTGAGCTCCTACAAATTTTCATAGCTAAAGTATTTTCTATACTGTTTTCTGTAACATACCTGTTCTGATTTTAAGGCATCCACTTGCTGCTGAAGGTTATTTTCACTCTGTGTAGTGGCCTCTTGGAGGACAGTTTCCTGTGTCATCCTGTCTGGCATCCCATGCAAACATTTTACAGGAGACTGCCGGTCTGGTTTCAGCATTTGCTGCTCTGGTTTCAGCATTTGCTGGACCTCCTTTCTTTTTGTTACCTCATGACTGCAGTCTTTACCAGAACTTACATTACCTTTTAAATTTATGCCTTCACCAGCTTTACTCCTTGGCCCAGGGGGTTTATTCCTACTTTCAGATGCTGGAGTAGCAGTCTTGAGAGATTTTCCTTTAGAGCGTTTTGTCTTAGAGTCATTACTACTACTATTTGTTCTCTGAACATTACTAATTATGACTTCTAGCTCTTTACATTTTACTAAAATTTGCTCTTTCTCATCTTTTAAGGATTTGACTTTTTCATTTAAATTACAGATTTCACTATCCTTTGACTTTAATTGTTCAGAGAGATCAGAAAGTCTCAGGGATAATTCCACTTTCTCACGCTGAGTAACCTGAAGTTTCTCCATAAGTTCTGTTGCATCTTTCTCAACAACTTCTCCAGCCTCAAATATGTCTTCCCTGGACACCTTTCTTTCTTTACTCCCTTCAAAACCAGAGGCTTTAGTTTTAAATAAAACTGGTTTATTGCTTTGTAAGTGGCAGAGTTTTTCATTCAAAGCTTTGATTTTGCTTTTATATTCAGCTTCCTGCTTTTTCTTGTTCTCTTCTAACTCAGTTTTTGCCTTCAGAAGACTTGCACATTCTTTCTGCAGTTCTTTATAGCTAGTTTCAAGTTTCTTTTCCGTCAATGAAAAGGCACTCTTCTGCCTTTCAGTATCCTCTTGGAGGATACTGTTTTGGTTTTTAAGTTGCTCGTTTTCAGCAATCAGCTTTTCTATTCTTCTTTGCAAGTCAAAAATTTCTGTCATGGAGCTAACACTACTGTCACAAAGTATATTTTCTTCAGAGCTTACCAACATATTTTTTAATTTCTCTTCCAGAGTTTCATTTTCCCCCTTAAGAACATTATTTTGTGTTTCTAGTTCTGAACATTTTTTTTGAAGGCTATCTTCTCTCTCCCTCATTTGTTCCTGCATCAACTCAGTTTTGAGCTGCAGCTCTTGTATTTCTTGTTCAAGGGTACCCTTCTCTTTTTCCTCTTGCCTAAGCACTTCAATCTCCTTCTCCAGTTCATGGATTTGAAGTGTCATTTCTTCAGATTTAGAATTTACAATAGACTGCTGTAAATCTTTCAGGTTTGTAATCTCTAATATCAACTGATTTTGCTTTGTGATTAAGTTGTCCTTTTCATATTGCATGGCTTCTATCTTTTGACTCATTTCATTTTGTACTTCATCTAACTGCTGTTTATGCTGCATATTCAAATTGTGTTTAAGGTTTTCCATGTTCACCATGTGCTCTTTTTCTAAGTCTTCTTTAAGCCTGGAAAGTTCCTCTTCATGACTAAACAGAAGTTTTGTTCTTAGTCTTTCTAATTCTGCTTCCTGAGATTCTGCCATCCTGTCCAAAACTGCATCCTTCTCCCTTTCTAGCATTTCAAGTTTTATTTTGTAATTTGTGGTTTCTGCCTCATGTTTTAATTCCAAATCCTTCCTAAATTCAGAGGCAGAAGCCAGCTGAGTTTTTAAATCCTCAATCACAACCTGGTATTTTTCAGCTTCATTTAATCTACATTCCATATCCATGATAGTTTGCTTGGCTCTTTGAACCTGCTCTCTTGAAAAATTCAGTTCTTGAAGAAGATCTTCAATTCTAGTTTGTTGAAGAGATTTCTCTGTTGCAATAACTTCCATCTGTTGTGACAATTCTTGCTTTATTTTTTCCCTTTCCTTGTCAGCATCTTGCAATTTCACATTCAATTCATTAATTTTAATACTCATTAAATGCATTTGATCTTTATTAACATTCTCATTAAAACACAGACTTGAAGTTTTCTCCAATTCTAGTTTTTGTTGCAAAAGACGCTGTTCTATTTCCACTGCATGTTGCTTAATTAATTCTTGCTTCATTTGTACAATCTGCTGGCCATGCATTTCATCCAATTCAGCCTGCAGTTGTGCCAGTCTCCTTTGTGTTTCTAATTCCATTTTTTGCACAATGTCAGCTTCAGACTGGCTGTCTTTATAACATCGTTTCTGCAGTTCTTCCACAGTTCCCATTAATTGTTTTATTTCATCAGAACATTGTCTTTCTTTCTGTTTGTAGGTGGTAAGTTCAACTTTCATATTACTTATCTGCTGGTTCCTCAGTGAAATCTCTTCTTTCAATTCTTCAAGTAATTTACTGACATCTGATAATTTTTCCTTAAGCTGAAATGAATTTTTTTCCTCTTCTCCAAGTTTTGCTTCCAGCTCTTCAACTAATGCTTCTTTTTCTTGTAATTTACTCAAATCTTCTCCCTCTTTTTCCTGTTTTTCCTTAAAAAAAGAGTAAACCCATGTTCTTATTTTTAGCTAATTATCTAAACATATAAGAACATTTGCAGACTTAGCTATTTCATCTTGTTTAGAAGGCTAGTGATCATTTATAAAACATAAATATAAATTATCTGTTTACCTCATTTGGAGGTTTTCTAAACCCTTGGAATAACTGAGAACCCCTACCCCACCCACATCATCATGCCCCTCCCCTACTCCCTCCACACCCCAGTGTCTCTATCACTTTAAATAAAATTTAATACTTTAAGGTGCTTTTAAAATGTTTTCCATCAAGGACAATTTAAAAAGTACATGAAGGAAAAAATTAATTCTTTGCTTAATGCAGAGAAGAATGTTCAAGCAGGTAATTTAGTGGGTTTTTTTTCTAAAATAATGTCATTTATTGAAGGTGTTTGCCCTAAATATTTCTACAACTTTTTAAAAAACAATACGTAATACAGACATAAAATTTTCAGATTTAAATTATATACATATTATGAGTTAGTTAACAGACGCAGTGTCAAAAACTTAAAAATCTCTGTATGCATTCTATGCATCACACTCATTATCTGTGCTTTGGCTTTTTTACTTCAAAGGAATCACAAAATCATGGAAATTGTTTAGGAAAAGAGATCTTTATAGTAAGGAACATACCATTTCATATGCTGTGATTTTCTCTTGCAGATGTGTAATCTGCTCTTCAAATTCTTCATTCTTTTTTTGATAATTCTTAAGCAGACATTCTTGTTCTTCTAGCTGCTGCTGATGTGAAAGTATCTGTTGCTTGGCTTGCAGTAAATCAGCAGCTGTGCAACTATGGCTGCTGCTCCTTAGGGCTTCACTTGCCTGCAACTTGAATGTAAAAGAAATAAAACCTAAAATACATTAGGTTTTTCAGAAACAGCTTACATACAGAATTACATACAGAAATAGTGATCTTTCCTTTCTTCTTCCACATCACAAGCTCAAAGATTTCTAAGTTCTTTTGGAAGAAGTCAAACATCTGTATTCATTTGGGATGGCCAACCAATAAAAATATATTTCATATTAATTAGATATTCATAGTGACCTGACATAGGACAGTAGAGTCTCAGATACACCACTACATAATTAAACTAATTAGTTGCAGCTATGGAGCCCAGAATCAGACTTTTAATAATAAAATGTCAGGTTTCAGAATATAACCCACTTGAAGTTTAAAATAAGCTATATAATGTACTTAAACAGCATAAAATACTACAATATACAACACTATAAGGTGTAGTCTGCACCTATGGCACCTCAATCACCATGTTTTCTAGAAGAATGTTTCTCTGAAGCTTCACTTTATTATTTAAATTACCTTCTAATAACACCACAAAGGCAGCTTTTATCCAAAAATATAGGAAGGACTGGAACATGAAGCTGTGGCCCATGGAAGTTGATGGGTGAATGTTTTTATTTCAAAGGGAACATTTCTGCCCAAAGCTCTGAGAACTAATTACACAAGTGTTTTTCCCCAGGATAACTGCCATAATTCATATATATCAGACACTATTACCACATAATAGGAAAGAAAACAGACTAATCTTTATAATTTAATAGTTAATTATTACAATAAAACCTGTACTATAACAACTGTAGGACCAGGAAAATGACTGCTGATCTATACTAAGAGACTGATTCTTAAAAAATGCACCAAAAAATTTTCTGCAGGAAGCAGCTATTTATGGAGCCTCCAAAGTGACACCTCATTTTAAACCCAAATAAATGTTGGTAGCCATACAACTTACATGTTGAAACTGAATTTGCAGTTTTTGACTTTGCTCAGTAAGCTCCAAGAACTCCCTCATGGTTTCATCCTTTTCTTTCCGTGCCTGCTGTAGGTTAGTAGTGAGCTGAGTGATAATGTCATCTCTTTTTTTGATAGCAGCTTCAAATTCTTGCAACTATAAAAAATTAAATTTAAACTATCAATGCATGCAAAAACCACAGACAAAAAATACTGGCTAATTTTAGTTAAGTCGGAATAACTGATCCCTAACCCTTCTGTTTAAAAGGTGTCTCACTAGTAGAGCTTTTATATTTTCCCAAACTGTATTTGTAAAAATTTCAGAAACAGGGCTTTTTCCCCCTCATTGAACAACATATGACCTCTCCATAAAATACAGTAATCAAATAACAAAATCTGAACTTTTATGAAGGTTTTTAAGTTAAATATATAACTTGCTTTTAAAATAAAAAGTGTGGCCACATAAACAAACCATCATAAAGGAAGTCAGAAATCTACTAATAGTGTTCCAGCAATTTTGTACAACTACTTATGTCCACACACTTTTCCCACAATAAATGCAAGTTATATCATCTCTCACTTGAAGTGCAACAAATAGCATTCATTGTACTAAATCATGTAATAGATACTATGCAGTGTCCTACACTGCGAACCCAGGGAAATAATTCATAACTACATGAGCTGCAAAATGGATACAGCACATTTAACAGATGAAACTTTTGTAATTTGTACTGATGAGGAAATCATAAGAGTACAAAAAAATTCTTTGCAACTGTTTTATTTTTTTGTAGGATTACACTCAAGCAGTCAGAAATTCTACAATATTAATTGGCAATATTTTTGTGTGCATTTATATAAACATGTTTCTCACTTTAAAATCCCTTTTCCAATTTGAACTCATTTAAGGCTAGTGGGAGTCTCATCTCTACATATTGGAAATTTCTTAAACCATTAGTCATCTTTGGTAACTGTTTTGTTTACAATGTTACCCAAAAAAACCTTCACTGAGTTATATGCTGTATCTAGCCTGTTAAAATGGTAATGCTTCCAGATAAAGTGCTTTTTACAACACTGGAGTCAACTCCTACTTTAAAAGTACATGCCTACTGGAAATATTAGATGTTTGTTATAGTAGAGAAAATTAGTAACAAATTAGGAACTTAAGTGTGTTACACCTTTGCTTTTGCATCTGCTCAATGAAATTGAGCAAGTAAATATGCCAGTTCCAATCCACACAATGTCATATAATTTTCATATTTTTCATTATAATTTCATTTTTCATATAATTTTTTTTAAATTCAATTTCTGCTGCTGACAAACAGGCAGAATTAATGCATACAACTATCTTCCTATCTTCCCCGCTCCCCTTTTACAATTCTTTTGTTTCTTCTGAAAAATAAACCATATGCATTTCTCAACTGAGATATTATGCACTGTACCACTATCACACAAAAATATACTCCAACTATTAAAATATTATTGTACCACAGCCCCAAGCCCAAAAACGCTCAATTTTGTTTTAATATATTTTTATTTTATTTTAAAAATTGTAATTATAGCCATTTAAAAAATGCAAACATTTTCACTTTCAACTCTTTCAGGAAAAACTAACAGTAGTTACAATGTCAGAAACTAGAATGACACTTATTTTCTTTATTATGCTATAATTATGACTATTATGTTTAGCACAACAGATACAAGACACAGTAATTAAAATTCAACACCAGACAAAGAAATAATAAACCACCTCTTCTGGGGCAACCACTTAACTGGTGCTATGGTGGATAAAATGATATCTATTTTCACAGATAAACTACAAATTAAAATAATAATAATGCAATAATAGTGCAATAACAGTGAAAATAACTGAATATTGGAACTTTAAAAAAATTCTATAGTACTTCGCAAAAAAATAGCAAAATACAGTGACGTGACCTGAATCCAAATTAGGAGAGAGACAAGTAAGACATGAAGCACAACAAAAATCTGACTTGAGTGCATCGTACCAATGGCTTAAACTGGAAGGTTATTCTTTGCTTCAAAACTTAACTTCATATTCCAGTGGTATTGATAACATAAGAAATGCTTATCTGTAAACCCAAATTAGTAGGTGTTTTAAATTAAAACATTCTGACACAGTTGGTTTTGAATTTCAGACTGTGAAGTCTGACATACAAATACATTTTGGTTCAGTTTTATTATTCCTTAGGGAGAAAAACGTAAGTTTTTTGATCTTGGAGAAACAGGAAGTTATTAAAGTCTTTGCATAGAACTCTTTGCATAACTATAGAAGAATTAGGGCTTTTCTTAAAGAAAACTGTCTTTCCATTCCTAATTTGAAGAAATTCACTGCAAAGACAATTCAAATTTTAGTCACAAAATACAGAGGAAAAGGACACACAGTGAAAATGCTATTCAACATAATAGAACACAGGGTATATAACTGAAAGAAATTATGTGTAATTAATTCTATATCGCACACTGAGTGCATTCTGAATAGTTGCCATTAAGTGTGAACTCTTTCCGGTGATGCTCTGCATTTTTGCATGTGACCAAATAGCAAGTAGAAAGCAACATAAGGTAATTATACCTGTTGCAATCCTTCTGTACCATAGGCTGCCCTCATTTCTTCTATCTCTCTGCTTAGTTCTTCAATCTCTTGTTGTTTCCCAGCCAATTGATTCTCCATCACCTCTAGCTGTGTGTGTGAGTGCTGCATTCCATGCTCTGAATGAACGTCTCCAACTTCAAATTCTTCTTCCTAAATCAATCCAAGTTCCTTTACATGCCAATTTTTACGTTTTGCCACAGTAAATAAAGTCAAACATCAAATTCTGTCCCAAATGCCACTGCAGAACATTAACATACAATACAGCATCAAAGATCTTATTGCCATAGTAACCTCCTTTGTTAGTATAAGTCGCACCTCAAAAGCACTGACACAAAATGTTTCTGTGAGTTGTGCTCTATAATCTTAGCCTTAATAAATGGAGTAAATTGGTTTGCATTTCAAGTTTAATTAACTATATTAATATAGCATTTATTTAATATTTAATTAACTATATTAATATAGCACATAATGCAGATGCAGAGCACAGCATGCAAAATAAAGTATTAGCCAGCAACAGTTTTTGTTCAAAACAAACCTAGGTTTTTAGTATTCTCCATTAGTATTATGTTTCAATTTGCAATACTGTACCCTGGTTAAGACTGCAGGTATATCTGTTCTTGTCACAAAACTGCAACCATTTACCTGTATAAAGACAATTTCTAAATACATTATTTGAAATAATGCTTAATTTCTATTTCCCACTTACTTGAACCTTATGTGGCAATTTCTGCAGACCCACGGGAATTGTTACACAACAAAAATTTATTTTATTTGAAATAAACAATAGCTTTCTATATAGCAAATTGCATCAAAGTAAGCGTAGATAACAAGCAAAACACCCAAAATTGCAAAAATAAATACCATTGTCTAAAAACAAAAATCTTATTACGAATCAACATCCAGAGAAAACAAAGGAATTCAGATTTAAAGGCCAATGCAAAGCTTTATCTTTTAAATCATTAAAATACAGTACTATTGCATTTTAAATTATATGTTTAATATTTCTCTATGTTACTGAACACAGTTATGCTTTCTGAAAGATTTTTATACACCACAAGGTTTAGTCTTTCTGAAAGCCACCTATCTCTTGATAGGGGATGAAAGGCAGTATTACAGACTTTCATTCTCAATTTGAAGGAATTTTGTGAAAGTGAAAAGAAATTATACATTTGACATAAGACATTTGAAAATAAATCCTCTTTCACTCACCTAACACTGCAAGCCCTTTCAGCTTCTACGAGAATTTTGGTTCTACAAACTGTACAAACCAAAATCGGTAAATCTCCAAAAGACAAGCACAAACCAAAGTAGCAGTTACAGGTTAAAAAAAAAAATCCAAATGAAAAGAACACACTGTGTTCACGCGAGTAACAATCAGACAGGCAGGCTTTTAAAACAGCAAATCAATGTTCAAAAATGAGAATGCAAGAACAGCTGCATTTCCCCTTCGAGCTGTTTTTTACATCAGAGCCTGAAACAAAAATAATGGTACCAGAAAAGGAAAGGCGTCATAGTATTTCAGATCCAAATACTATGTTTAAATCAAAAATTAAGCTGAACTGCTCAGATGTCTGCATAGCCTAGATCAGGGCTTACTTACAAATAACTATCATGCCTGAGCAAATCAATAAGTGCACTGTTATAAATGGGATCAATACAGTCATTGAATTTGTATTAAGCGAATGAATAAATCTGCATTAGAGAATTTGCAAAGCTGACACAGTGCCCTTGGAATTTCTGCCTTTCTCGGTAAAAACAAGACACTACAGAGATTACTACCTTACTTTAGAAAGAATAAAGAAAATCGCAGCAAAGAGCAGTCCAGGCAACTCATAGAGGCACTGTGTATCATTTGTGAATTGCCAGATGTTTGCTCTATGTTCAGACACAGATGTCTACACAGCGCCTGGCACCAATGTCTTTATTTAGATTTTGGCACATGTCCCAGATTAGTAACACTAGTAGTTTAATAGAAACTATTATGAAAACATTCTTTTCCCCTTTGTAACTCCCATTTTATTTAGGCTTAATTGATAAAGATGCAGTATACTATCGTTGTAATCTATTACAGTGGATACGCTACTCTTCCTGTGAATCACAGCTATGTGCGACTATCAAAGAGACTTTATAAAAGAGCTAATAGGAAAGGCACAAAAGTCTTATCTCATTAGATGTTCCAGACTGCTCAGCAGCTGAAAATTCAACAAAAGACCTTTACTTTATAAAACAGATTTTGCTACATACATTCAAAACAACTGCCTGGAACAACAGAAATCCTGCTCTGTTTCATGGGAACCTAACTCTTCAACATCACACAAGTGATGCACATGGTAGTCCATGCTGTTTCTCATCTGATATCTTCTTCTTTCAAATGCCTTATGTCTTCTGGCAAAGTGCAAGTTGAAACATGACAAGGTAACAAATTGCACTACAACCTGTGAAAAAAACCAGCCAGGCACCCACAGCAGAGCGCTGTGTTGAGGGAAACTTTGGGAGCAGCCTGGCAACCCCTGGCATGACAAATTCTGCGGTGTAAGAGCACACAGACAGTTGGTAAAGAGTTATTAGCTTCAAAAGATCTTAATTTAATTTTCCACAAGGCCTACAGTACTCCTGTGTTTTGACTTACGGTCCCAGTGATTTCCCCATTAGAGATCTTCTGCAAGCCTACAAGTACTCTTAATGTCGATTCTTATAATTTCTTCTTTAAAAGCTTTGCAGTTCACCTTTAACACTGAAACATTCTTATGCCTTAATTACTTATGATGGGCTTAGTTACATACTCCAGGAAACAATTAAACATTGAAAGAATCAAACCACATACCATTTTAACATAATGAAACCAAGAAGTAACAAGAGCTCTGGATAAAATTGCATAAGCAAATAATCACAAAATAAGAATAGATTAAAATTTACAATACATTACTCAGCAGCCACAGTTTTGGTGAACAAAATATATGAAACAAGCAAAGGTTATGCAAGTCTCTCAAAGGACATTCTGTCTGATTGTTCCTCCTTCCTTGCATTTTCAAAATAAGTCACAGAAATAGTATTTACTATTATAAAGTGAAATATAATCTGTATTCTATTGGCTAAAAATAAAGGTTTCATTTACACTGCATCAGTTAATACATATGCTTAAGGCAAACGAAAGGAATCTTCTTTTTGAGAAACACACGGAAAACCAACATCCACCACTGAATTAAAGCAGTGATTCGTGACAATTGCCACCAGAGGTCAGGACTACATTTATGAAATCACTGCACCCTGTTTAATGTTCCTTAGACCTTGGAAGACCTGAAATTGTATCTCAAAACTAGCAATAATAATATATAAGGTGCAACTACTTAAAACATTAATATCAGTACTACACAGATTTCCCTTTATAAATAATAAATTCATGCTTAGCATAAATCAATACCTACTGTTTTGCTTAAAAGACTTGTTTGATTGGTGGTAGAAATATACAGAAGCATGTGGAATAGATTAAAAATTTTACCCCATGTTTTCTTTCTTTCTCCACCCTTTCTTTCTACATTTTGGACATTTCATTCCTTCATAAAAATTAATATTTAGACCTTGAACATTGCTTGTCAATGTTCTTAGCCTCTCCTCAATTTTCTAGTTATGTCACAACTGACTATCTCAAACTTAGCTAAAATTAGTAATTAGGTCAACTTGGGAAAATGAATTTCAGCATATTTTGCATTTTTTTGGGGGGATGGTTTATACTCCAGAAACAAAAGCCATTTTCAGTTTTTGATTAAAATAGTTACAATCCTATAATATAACTATGGAACTAGTTACCATAATAGTAACTTCTGAAAGAGAACAATTAATGACTTTTTAAAATAGAATGGCTTAATATATTTTTCTATATATTAACAGAACGGTAGCAGGTTTCTTTATGCAGTAGTTATGGTTGAAGTATGGAATTTCATTATAATTTTTAAAAAAGGAACAACTTTTTAGACTTTGTATTAACCATCTTTTCAGAGATATACTCTGCAAATTGGAAAGAGAGAGTCCAGAAAAAAAAAAAAAATCAGGTAGAACAGTCTCTCAGTTATACCATAAAATTGAGGCATATGGAAAATGTATGGAGGCAACTTTATACAGTTATAAAATCCCCCAAAATTCTAACTGTCAGAAAAAGCATAACTTCCCTTAGTTCTGAGTTCCAACCATAACCTTAAATAGCTAACCACCATTATAATTTAATTTAAGACTATGAAAGTAGGTGTCATTGTTGCTCAAACTGAGGAATTTGTTCCAAAAGACAAGCTGGTCATATGAAGGATTTACCAGTCTTCAGTTTGGCTACTCCCCTGATAGTGTAGGTATTAGAAAGGTGGCTGAGCAAAACTAAACAAAAGATCATATTTACAATAAATTTCCTTCAAGACAAGAATTCTTATATTAAACGTAACTTCAATTTTGCTTAGACAGTTACACCGGCTTATGACTTTGTGTCTGGTAAATCTCCTAAAGAGGGAAATTCTTATCACTGAATTTTATCCAATTCCTTGAAAGAATGGGCTGAAGAATTAAAAACATCTGACTTAATTTATCAACTACAACAAAACAACCTACTTATGACTTATTTGAATTCGAAGCATGACAACTACAATTCAGCTTAATTTCTGACAAAAACACTAAAAATAATAAAGATGTTCTAATCGATGAGCAAAAAGATGGATCAATAGGCCTATGTTTCTACACATGTGTGGTTTCTTCACATTCTGAAAAGGAAGTAATATATTTGAAAAAAATATAAGCTCAGGATTTTATGCTACTTCATAATTACACTGTTACAGACAAAATTTAGCTTATTCTCATTTTCTACTGAAAATGCTTCAGATCATTTTATTTACAGTGTGTCCACGAATGGGAGCAGGGCTTTTAATAATAAAAGTAACATTACAGCTGATATGAAACATACTGAAAAATCAGCTTCTAAAATACCCACGTTCCTAAACATGTTGTCTTCACATTTCAGATACCAACTAACTGTAATGAACTGGAATTAAAAAGAGCTTATTAGAAAAGACAGGAATTCTGATTGCTTGATCTTGTTTTTCACCAGAGCCAGTATCAGGATACTATTTACAAGTTTTTTTTCTGTTTTATGTCTTAGAAAGTAACTCCAAGTGAGGTAGAAAGTCTTTTCACAGGAATGAGAACTGCCTAGTAATGCATCTGTCATTGCATTTTAAAGGAAATCTGTAATTTTAAAAAGGAACATTCAGACTGCAATTCTATTGTCTCCAGTATCTGAAAAATTATCCCTAATATCCTCTGAAGGTATCTATGGAAATCTTTGAAGAATGAAGCAGGTAAAATTAAGTGTTTAGATGTGAAACTTCATGTTACAATGAGAGCCTTAAATTCAACTGAAACTGAAGCCCAAAACACTAAAATCAGAACATATCCACAATTGCCAAGAGGCATTATAACAGATGTTTTCTATATCCTGTTGCCCTGTGCAAAGATGTTTTCTTGAGCTTTGCAATCAGTCTCCAGCACTGCTTCCTACCACCTCAGAAGTGATCAAAATTTCAGTCATATTTCACTATATACGTAATATGCCTCACTTGTAAAAATATATGAATATCAATGACATTGTCAACTGTTTTCAATGGTTTATTCTTCACATACTGCAAATTCCATTTAAAAGTAATCACATACCACAGTGATGCATATTCCAAAAAGGTGCAGCACAGTCATGGCAGTTCTTCAAAATTATGTCTGCTACACTCTCAATGGCAAACCGCGTGCACATACCACCCAAACATCTTACCACACAGAAAGCAAAGTCATATTCTTTTTGTTCTTTACTACTTGAATTCCTTGGACAAAATAAACCACATTTCACCAATGGAAAGTACTTGCTAAATCTCTAAATTGATTTTTTTCCCCCAGGTAAAATTTGCTTCAACCCCTTTGAACCTATCTCTCCATAAAAATACTTCTCTTTCTTTCATTTCTAGCACTCCCTAGCAGCTTTGCTGGAATCTTTTGATTCTAACTGTCAGTCTCAGATGTATTTTTTTTAAATTAGCAATACAAAAAGTATGCTGTGGGAATAAATGCAGTTGACCAAACCAAGGGTCCACATGTTCCAGTTCTCTGTATTTGAAAGTAACCAATAATGAATGTGAGGGAACATTTCACTTGTACTCCCATGTGCCTTCTACTAATGCACCAGAAGGAACTGGGGTGCTTATAAACAAGGGCAGGGAGAAGAAGTGGGCAAGAAAGAGCCAAACTGGAGAACAGAGGGACACGAAAAGCATTCAACTAAAGGCCAAGACCAACTCTATGGAGGAAACTGTAACTGGGATTTAATGAGAGAGGCTGGAAAGAAAAACTACTGCTTGCACCTTAGGACAAGTTGAGCTGAATGCTAGGAGGATCCCAAGTTAAGAATAGAGAATAGAAGAGAATAGGTTTTCAAGGGAGAGGAAGAAAAAATACTAAAATAAGAAACAAAAAACAATGCTTGGAGTAAGATGAAAAGGCTGAGAAAGAAACTGGGCTTCAGAGTGACTGAGAAAGGCAAAAGAAGAATTGAAAGAGGCTGAAAAGACAGAGCCAAGAAACCAAGCAAGGAGAAAAGGGAGATGGGCTAGGGAAGGTGAAAAGGTTGACAAGAGCCATTACAGAGAAAGCAAGAATTCACAAAAAATCTACACGACACAAAACAGACACAGAGTTGATCAAGAGAATAGCCAGGGAGAAGGAACAAGTGAAGACAGGTCATTTGTTGAGAAAGAAAAGCTGTTCCCGTTTTCAGGGCATGCCTAAACTGTCCACTGCAGTAATGATTTGCCTTTTGCACCATGACGTGTGTGGCAGGTATGGGACATCCCACCTGCTGTGTAGATTCCTTAGGCTTCATAATAAGCAGCTTTAATACTAGCACGGAAGAAATAGTTATTCTAATACACAGTCATCTTCTCCTACAAAAGGCTAAATCAAGAAAAGAACCAAGTATTCTAAACCAAATTTACTTCAGCAATGAGCTTGATTTACTTCATCCCCTCTTACTTGTTGCCAAGCTTAAGATTCTGGATGTGCTCTAAAGTTTTTAAGCACAGAGAACTGCAAAACAAAATCCTGACTGTCCCTACAGAAAAGTGACTGTTTGAGACATGAAAAATGAGTTTTTTTTAAACTAAAGCCAATTCTTACTATATTCAGATGTTCCACGGCTATTTCTTGCTGGCACGTTCTTGACTGACTTTTACGCATGAGGTAGTTTACTCCTTCTGAACACCACTGTTTTATCTGACAAGACCCAAGTTCCATACACACAACTACCCTTCAGTGTGACAGAGATGAGCTGTAGATGCCAATGTGTGGGCTGACTCTGGCTAGCAGCTAAGCCCCGGCTCCAGTCACTCACTCCCCACCAGCAGGATGGAGGAGAAAATTGGAACGGCAAAAGCAACTAAAATTCATGGGCTGAGATACAGTCAGCTTAATAAGTGAAAGAAAACAAACTAGCCAAACAACAAGCAAAGCACAGACAATCACTCACCATCTCCCACTAGCAGACTGACACTCAGTGAGTCACTGAGGCTGCTTTGAAACTCATTAAAATGTAATCGACTTGTTAAATAGTCTCCCACAGAAAATTAGTAGAGATTATGCACAGCCACTGCTCCCATGGCAATACAAAGCATTAATATGACCTTAAGGATGACATTGCTACAAAAGTTTATATACCTACTGCATTATTTATTACAGTAGCCATCCCATTATGGAATTGACATAATGCCTGCTTTAATGGTACATTGATCATACCAGTAATAACATGAAGCAGATTTGTCCATGGTATCACATCTGCTCTTTCTTTCCTTCTTTTGAAAAACTATGCACAGCATTGCAGTAAACATGTAATGGAAAAGGTTGAAAGAAAAGCTAGGAAAAGCATTACTTCAGTCTTACCTCAGAACTGTAATCTTCTACTGTGGTGGAAATTTCACTTTCTGGCTAAAATAAAATATTAAAATATTTACAATGATGGCACTCTAAAAATACTAAACAAGACATTTTCCATTTTACAGTATTTGAAAACAGTGAGGTGTACATGAATTTGCTAAGAGTATATGTACAGCAAAGGTCACCTTCACTTGCTTGAAATCCCAGCTTTAATAAAGTTATTGTGCTGCTGAGCTATGATCACAGAAACACTATAATTACATGACAAAATCTTCAGACAACCTATAGGTTCAAAACAGTATTTTGGATATTTAACTTAATTTTCTGGGGTTTATTTTTGCTTGTTTTAAAAGAACTAAGGAGTACTACGAAAAGGACTTATCTCTGATGTATCAATTTTACCTAATTAGGAAGTTTGCTGGCTTAAGAACACAATGTTATATGGAACATCATTTTCATACATGCAAGACTTTTGAGGTTGACTAGAATTTTAAAACAAACACTAGTATTATCCTTTAATTTCCATGGAAACCAAGGGAAGATAAAAGGACAAAGACTCAAATCTTGTGATCTAATGAAGTAGAGGAATTAAAGGAACGAAGCCTTCACAAACTGAGCAAAAATGTGCAGTAGCAGACACCTGAATGAAATACAGTGTATCTTGATGAACTACATAAAATGTACCAGGTTAGAGAATCAAAATGTTCATTGGAAAAGATGCAAATTATCTACAGAAGGTGCACTATCATGGAATAAGTGCACTTGAAAAAAAAACTTGTAAATTTCAGAAGTGTAACCATGAGTTAGAGCAACTTTGGCTAAACTGATGTGTACATAATAGAGCTTGTCCAAAATTCACTTAACATGTTAGCCAGGTTCACATTAAATCAGTCTCAATTTTATATTGAATTCTGTCAGGCTTATTTTCAAAGAAGCATCGTAAGTTTTGCATTAGTAGACACAGGTAAAATTTGGAATGCCAACTCTTTTGTTTCGTTTTTTAAAAGTAATCTGCCACTCAGACCTCCTGAAGCTCTGCAGCTTTTACAATTCTAACAACATTGATTCTACATATTTTGGATCCAATAAGCAGCTCCAGAATGTAATTAACCTAAAAAAAGGGTATTGTTTTATGTACACAGTGCACAGCATTAGCCTAAAATATTTATTTGGAAGTTAAAAGTCACGCAGTGAATTTAATTTTAAAATAAAAAAAAGATCCACCTCAAAAATAAGACAAACTGAAAGAGAAATCAAAATTATGTTTTAAAACTCTAGGGTGACAAAAGTGTTTCTGCTATGGAATACCAAATTAGTATTTAAAAATATTTAGTTTCCACACAAATATATTTTATTTATATTCTATATATTTATATGAATATTTGTGTATATATACAGTTACACCAAAGAATTACATCTTGTTTTTGTCTATGTCCTTGGTCTAGGACAAAATTCTCTGGAAGAAATAAAATCAGAGAAAACCACCTTATTAGGGTTTTTTCATAACACAGATAACAAATATATGGTCATTATCTTCCACAAACAATGTTTCATGGTTTGTTCCAATTCAGGAGTCTTCATAAAGAATGATTAGAAGCATACCTATAAAAACTCAGAAGTATTCCTACAAATTTATATATATATAGCTAGACCTAAGAACTCTCCAAATCTTTAAACACAGCATGAAATATAGGCACTTTACCAATTTTTTTGCAAAAAACAGAAACAAGTAATCCAACTTCTTCAACAGTTTTTCCCTGTAATGTTTTTGAATTATATAAACAGTCTCTTATTTATGAAGAGGATGAAAAATGAATTTGTACATCCTGGGATAAACTCAAACCTAGCAGATAATTCTAGTAAAGGGCAAAGAATTTGTATGTTGAAGCTTAGGCTGGAGTGAGAAAAAATGAATTCTCAAAGGAAGCTGATTAATTTTGTTATGGCAATTAGGCCAGATATTATATATTTTTAAAAGTTAATATATTGCTGGTCCTTTCTGAATACCAATCTAAAATTTAAAAACAAACAAACAAGACAAAAAAACCAAAACCAAAACAAAACAAAAAAACCCCAAAAAACAACAAAACAAAACAAACAAAAAAAGAAACCCTAAAATATTATTTTAAAAATTGTCAAAACCACATAGTGTTCCATCAGTTTAGGTGTACAATATCTGCTAGCAGTATAAATAATCTTTCTGAAATGTCTGCTTCAGTCCTGGATCTAGGTAGTTTTTTGCCTGTTAAAACCAAGTATTTTTGCCAAGGGATTCTAAGATTTTAAGTACAGAAAGATGGGGATCATCCAAACCCTGCTAAAAAACAGTTAAAGAGAATTAAATCCTATGAGCTCACACATTAGACCTCAGCACTGTCAGACTTCATGTTATTCTTTTGTTATCAGAATCTGCAGCATTAGAAGTAGTCAATATTTTACAGACAGTCTTCCTGCCCTCCAAGCAGCTATGCTCCCTTCCTAAGACCTGACCAACTTTATTTCAAAATCCAGTTTCTTGCATTATAAAGCCACCTGCTCCATATGCTTCACTTCTTCTTTGATCAACAGAAGTAATTAGGTTTTACATAGCTCATTTGAGCCACAGGGGTCCAGTCTGAAAGAAAATAATTTCAAAAAATTCTTACTTCACACTCTTAGCAACACAACATCTTTTGATAGGATAATGCCAAGAAGGCTATTCATCAGTTCTCTCAATGCTTTATGGAATTTGAAATAGGTATTTGTTATACTCTCACAGTTCTTTTGCATGTATTCTATTAATTATGTCCCAGAGCATTTTCTTGCTGCAGTTACTCTCTTCTGGCAAAATACTTTAACTCATAATTTAGTATTTTTTTCACTGACAATGTAGTTGATCATTAAAATACATTGAAGAGACATCTCAAAGACTCTTCATAGGCAACTATCTGCATCAATTCTGCAGATGGTACCTTTAATGATAACAGTATTCAGAAAATTTTAGGAAGTCCCATCTGCATATATACTTCAGAGGAAATACTGCAAGCTGATACAAAAAAGGAGCATCAGCCTGTGGAATACAGCAGGCCCATTTCAGAGTAATCAGTTTCCATATGCAGTTAAGCATTGCCCAAAAGTCATGTTCTTGGACACTGGACACCCAACATTATTCCAAGATTCACAAAAGAGCTCACATACAAAACTGGCCACAAGAACTGAAAAGTGATTTTCATATTTCTTTGGAAAACTTCCATAAGTGACAATAAAACATTTTGCAAGCAATTACATCCAGTACTAAACTACTCAAGTTGCAATGGATGATGGTATAGACAGCATTCATGGAACAGAATTCTACCTGAAGGAAATTACTGACTTTCTCATGACCTCAGTAAAAACTGTCACAAAAATATAACTACAAAAAGCTGGATTAACTCATGACAAAGTTATTTTGACTTTTATTATTTGATATATTTTGGCCATTTTCAGATGGGTCTCTAGTGATTCACAGAGGATCACAAGTAAGTCTAATTACAGACATCATGACTAGAAGTGAGGCAAAGAGAATGTAAACAGAATATTCCAGTCATAAAAGCCTCTCTTTAGGTCATCCTGTACTTTATGGGTCTCTAATAATTGTAGAACATTCTGAATATGAAGGGCTATTCTCTTATGTTGTCTTATCATGTCTTCTTCAGTTCCTAATATCAAAACCATTCAATTCAAATTCCCTGGTAATTTTTCACCCAGACCAATCCACTATGCTCAAATTTAAATTGACTGCATTTTAGTGGAGATAAACCACTGCCAAATCTGAATATAACCTGCAGTGAGGTACTGGACTCTGCAGTGTGTCAACTTCGTGTGTCAAAAAACACCATCAACAGCCATAACCTGACCATTCCTTTAGGTTTCTATTCTTTGGAAACATGGCCTTATAAATGTTTAATCTAAAGTGAAACACCCTGTAACTCTGCAAAGACCATTCTCCAATACATGTAATTTATGTGCCAGTAAATCTATTATATATCTATATATATCTATATATATATACAGAGATATATATATATATCTATATATATATATATATATATATAGATATATAGATACATATATATCTACATATAGATATATTTCTATATATATCTATATATATTTACAGAGATAAAGGAAGGCATAATACCAGAGGTTGTCTTATGAATCAAAGAAAATTGGCAACTTATCTTGGCAATCTTCTGGCCAGATGGTGAATGGAAAGATGGCTGGCTTCAATCAGAACCATATGCTGCTGAGAATCTATTACTTTCTCTAGTGACACTGATTCATTATTGAACAGACTATTTCCAAATATTTGCTTTTCTTCATTCTTCAATTTCAAAACACATTTTAACGGACGCTATATTATCTGAAGTGAATGGGCTACTTTTTACTATATGTATCCATTTTTTTTTTCAAATTCTCCATCTTATTGTACACCCCAGAATATCTCTTCTCTAGTCAAAGCCTTTAGTTGCTCTTTTTTCATTCTTCCATCATAGGAATGTCTTACCACATTCACCACTTAATGCCTTTTCGCACTGAGGCACCCTCTCTGTTTCTCCATACTGTTTACATACTTTCTTACTTCTACTTTTCTTCCTCAGCTCTCAAGAATCCTACCCAGTGTCTCCTTAATCACTTGTCTGTTCCTTGTCTGTCAAATTGTCAGGCACTAACAACAGGAATACGTTATAGAAATGAAACAAAGAATATGGAGCTATAAATTTATCACCTACTTCAGTTAATAGTTAAGCTATTCTAAAACTATTATCAAATGGATTTGTCCTGTGAAAAACAAAAGACGAGTTACTAATCCAACCTTAGTCAATTAGCAGGTATTCTTCATTACAGAACTTTGAACTTTTCTTTTCTAAGAAGCTTTGTATAATAGCTTTTACTACCCAGGTGACTCAAGGACAATTTTACTGTGACACAGGTTAATTTCTTTTGCTTTCCTGGCATTAGGACATTCCTACAAAGCAGTGTGCTCCAATGCATCGTTTCAAGACTTCCCAGAAAAGGTGATCTTAGCAATTATTTACCCTAGAAGTGTCTTTTGCTTCCTTCCATTTTTAATGGCAGAACATCACTAAAAGAAGCAATTCCGAACCCAAGATTTTAACTGATTCCAGTTTATTTTATTGTGTGTTCTAGGTTATTTTCACGTCTATACAGAAAAGGACACTATGGATGTCAACACCTAAAGATCTACGGGTGCGACAGAATAAAGACAAAAAATATTCTCTTTGTGAGAACAAGACAAAAAGCATTCAATATGAGAGACTTTAACCAATAAACACCAACTGGCATTTCTCTAAGAAATCTTATAAATAAACTGTTCCTCCAACAGTGGATGGAAAACCTTAGATATTATAAATAAGTTCAGATGGAAGGTAAAATAGAATGGCTAAACAATGGTATTTTTTCCAGAGTTTTTCCAATTAGTTTCTGCAATTGGAGGGAATACAGGGCAATAGAGGAACACACCCTTAGGAGCAAAGTGGGGGGAAAAGAAACCTGCAAAAAAACCCCTGTACTCTAAACACTTCTGTAATTTTTGAAAACAAACTCTTCTACCTTCACACAGGAAATAAGCTCCCAGAGGAGTATCTCCATTTCACTTTCTGGAATTTGTATTGAGTAAGAGAACAATTTTTTGTTTGTGTTTGGACATGCTAATTCCACTGAGGACTAAAAAAATCATACTAGAAGAACTACAGGGAGAGAAACTTCTACCCACAAAACTACCACAGAAGAGCCCAGTCCAGATTTTTAGACAGACAGGCAGTATAGTCAGATGTTCTGAGTCTGTATTTTGCAGTACAGAAAGAACAATTCTAAATATCAGTTCCAGTAAAAGATGAAATACATAAGTAGAACCAAAGTTTAGCTAGAAAATGATCCTGCATAATGCTTCCAGTAATCCTGTCTCACTCTTCTGACACAGCAGCCTATAAAGATTTAATGCTGGGTGAAAAAGCAAACAGCTCAAAGCTGTAATTCTCCATTGCAGAGATTAGCCTGAAACTGCCTATTACATTGGCTGCCATTTCAACTAAGCAAGCTCCAATCCAATTACTGTAATACAGGCTCTCTGTCCAAATCATTGCACTTATAAGACTAAAACCAGGAAATTATGAGATATACTAAAACTATTTCAAAGTTTTTCCTCTTCTATTAACACTGCACAGTCTTTATCAACCACCTTTTAACTACAGAATACTTATTACTTATTTATGAGTAAGCAGGCCACACACCACATTTAAGAAACAAAAACGCTCTCCCAATTGGGAACAGGTTTTTTTGGGGGGAAGCAAATACAGGCTTAAAAGTCACTAATACTAAGCAACTCAACAGAGTCAAATTATAAATGTACATGATCACCATGCTTATTCTTTTAAAATTACATTTAATAAAAAGAAAAAAAAACTTAACAAACAAACAAAAAGAAAACCACCCAACAAACCAGAAATCCCAGTGTATGTCCTATATTTAAATGTAAGATAAGGTGCTTTGGGAGCAAGACAGACCTCAGAAAAATCATACCCCATCTTAAGAATGTATCTATGCATGCAATCTTTAGCAACTGCAGCACAGATTTTTTTTCAATTCTAAAATCATCTATGTCTTGTACTGTAGGCATTCAGAGGCCAACACAGGCCACTAGGACCAACCTGATCTAATTAGACCTGCTTTGAGCTCAGGATCAGACTAGATGACCTCAAAGGTCCCTTCTAACCAAAGTCATTTAATGACTCTGTACTTTACCCAGTTTGTCCAACTGTAGTAGAGATATTTATCCTAACAGAGGAAATACATCAGCACAGTCCATCTGCAACTTCAAAATATATCTGATTAAAGAAATCATTTAATACAGTTGTTATATTTGTGTAGACTATGGAACTATTAAAACAACAGTTTAAGTGATTCTCTCTAAACACCTCTCTTCCCTGGCAGTCCTCTCTTGCTAGCTGTTGATAACCTGATGCATTTCATCAAGTATACCTCTGTCTTTTCCTAGAAGGCAAAAGGTCATATATTCATCCATGAAGATATTGCTATTAAATTTCTTATCTCCTCCAGGAAAATCTGAGTTGAACAGACAGTCGAGTTACTACAAACAGTTCTGAAGCTCTAACATGAGCTTTCTAAGAATTAAAAGCTACATATTAAAGGCACAATACCTATAAGGTTCAAAATATCTAGTGTACTGATATATTGTAGGCTTGCATGTATGATTTAGTCTGTCTGCTCTTCTACCATAGTAAGTTTGGGGTTTTTTTAAACAAAAATGCAAAAAAATTCCAAAAGTTGTAATTTCTCAGTCCTCAGTTGCTGGAAATTTAGCAATGGAGCCAAAATGGTTACAAATGCTCTATTCTAGCACAGGACTGGCAAGCCGAAATTAAGACCACATCTCTCAGAAACGACACTGCATTTATCTGCACACAGCTGGAAATCTGCATTGAGATTCTTGTTCAGAATGCCACTCATATCATCTTAGAAGCGTTGGTTTCACGAATGGAGTATGTTACTCCATAAATAATATTAGCCTCTCTTGTCCTGTGTATTTGTAATGACATTACATGAATTCATGTCCACTTAGAACTTAAATGGACCGCCAATGTACATCACACAGGATCTCACAAACTTCCCAGAGCATGTACTTTCAGCCACTAGTCATCAGGATTATATTTCATTAAGTAGTAAAAGCAGAGTAACTGTTTATGAATGCCTTAAGCCACCCAGTTCTCAGTAGCGACTTCTAAATTCATTCCTTCTCCTGCTTAACCAGAGCGACTCAAATTACATTATGAACATAAGAAAGATATTTCGTTTTGCATTTTCATGTAGCCATAAGTGCAGAGATTAAAAATGCACTGCAATTTGCAACTCCAAATAAAACAAATATTGCAGTACAAACGAACTTTCCATAACCTACAGAGAACTGACCACAATGAAAAACATGGTGCCAGCAGGCAGGTAGAAAGTGCCTTCTCTGGACATACTAAGAATAAGCAAGGAAATAGTGTCCAAAATCTCATCCAATTTCTTTATTCCCACTCTCAAAATGAATTGATTATTTTATGCCCACTCACCCCCAGAAGTGACTGGTTATAGCCTAAGACAAACTTACCTCAATGGTGTAAGCCTGGGGGTGTTTGATAATTTCTCCACTATGCAAAGTCCTGATAATAGCAAAGTCAGCAGTAGCAGCTGCTCCCCTTCGACTGCTGCACGTGGATATTTCATCACCTCGAGATCGATCACTTTCAATCCCATCTTGTATTGATTCTTCATCTTTGATGTTTGCTGTTTTCTTCTTCTTTTTCTGCTTCTTTGATCCATTTTGACCATCAGTTTGTGCCTTCCGCTGCCTAAACTGGGCAAGCTGTATAGAAGACAAAATCTTGTTAAAGGTGAAAGTTTTCCTCTTTATTACTAATGACATCCTCTATAAAAGCTTACCCACTATTCTACATAAAGCTTCAACTAATCACTACTGAAAACACGCTGGAAGTTAATGTTGCATGTGTGAGACAGACTCAGATTATTTTTCCATTTACATAGTTTGCTTTAACAAAATGTAAACCAACACTCTATTAATGGATTCCTTTTCAGTTTCATACTCGCAAGTTACTGTTCCACAGACTGATACCTAGAAATTAAAACATTCAAAGGCAAAGGTACAAATGTCATTATAAAGCACAAATGCAATGAAATAACCTGATCTCATTTTACAATTTTATAGTAACTTGAAAATAATTTACAGAAATTCCTTTTAATTTTTATTTCAGAGACAGATAAAAGCAAACTTGTCTTCCAGCAAGTACCATATGAAGTTTTTTAAAAAGTTTGCTGTAACTCAAAAAGCTGATCAAGTTACTGAAAACATCATAAAGAAATAGCAAAGCAGCAAAATACATAAGGGAATAGTCCAAAACCAAAAAGCAAGCAGATTACAAGACACACTACCTTGTAGCAAAACATGCTGATGAACAAAAAGTCACAGGTGAGCCAGGCACACAGTTTAAAAACCAATTAGTATGTAAGCTATTCAAATACTGTAAGACACTGCCTTTTGAAGAGCTTATCACTTTTAATCACTTTACAGTGGTTTACACAAGAAAATCCATTTAAAATATCTTTTTCTTAACAAGAACAGAATTTTTGATCAAATAAGAAAAACAAGCACATCAGGTTTTACCAACTAAAATTCAAAATTTAAAAGATCCTATCAATAAAATCTGAAAATGAGAAGCATTAATTTCCAATTGAAGCATCCAACATTAAGTGTTACAATACATTTCATAAATGTAGCTCCAATGTAAAGCATACAAATAAACTCCCTAAAGCTTTAAACTTTCAACATCAACTAATACTCAAATAGCATGCTTTTTTTAATAAACATGCTACAATTGTGAGAAAAATATATAGAAAAGTTAGCATATTTGCTCATGATATTCACCAGTCGAGAAAGCCAGGCTTCCATCCAACTTCTTCAGGAACACCCAAATCAAACAGGACACACGGATCCCCTTTCCCAGCCACTGTTTGGTTACAGTGCAAGATATCACTTGAAGTGCTTTCTAGTTCTCATCTGGCCCCAAGAGAGCTGAGAAGCCCCAATCTAAATAAAACACCTCACTGACAGATCATTTCAGACTTGTGGCTGGTTATGCTTTTGTCCCTTTATTTGTATTTCTTTATGGGTTTCTTCAGCCTCCTCTCCTTTCTTAGGACGACGGACAGCTTGGCATATGGCTACTGCTCTGTTTACAGGAGGAGGACCTGAAGATTTGCTGAGCCAAATATGCTCACCTAAGTACTTAATGCTTACCTCCTCCCTACTACTTTTCTAATTAGTTCAACTTCAGGATTTTTTTAGTTTATTTTTTAAAATAGGTATCTTTTGTTAGTTCACCAAAAAATCAATTAAATCAAAAAATTCTAAACAGGAAAAGAAAGGATAGTCTCCTTCTACTTCAAAGTTTAAGAGAAAAAACCCCCAAAACAGCCAACCAACCAACCAACCAACCAACCAACCACCCTCCAAACCAAACTAAACAGAGATTTAGCTTCGCAAAAACAGGAAGAGTAAAGGTGTCAGTTGTCCCCTTAGGATATTACTACATTCTCCTAAAGTTGTAAGTTTATCTCAATAAATATGTTCAAAAGTTTATTCAAAAGAAAAGCAGAATTTGTTCAAATGTCCCAACGACAGAAAGCAGACAATCTGACTTCAAGTGTAACTATCAAGAGATTTTGCTGTATTTGTGTTTTATTTTTAAGTAATAAATTACATGTAGCCTCACTGGTCAAGAACTCTCTACCCCAACTTGATTGAAACCTTCTGTAATGGAAAGTTAAGTTGGCTTTTTTAAAGCAGCTTTACAGTCTTTATTTGTCTACAAAATTAGATGTGTAGCTCAAGGACAAATGAATTACTCCTTGTCTATCCTCAAGTATTTTGCATATTTTAACTGAAGCATCTGGGCATGCCAGATTTCCCTACTTTCAAAATTAAGTTGTTGACTTTCACTTCTTCAGAATTAACAGATTAAAATCTACCATGGCAGTTACAAGCAGATCCTATTTTTTTTTCTGTTTAAAAACTGATGAAGATGAGCACATATGAAAGCTAAATGCATGTGAAAATGAAAATGTTACATTTTTGTATTACACAAGTTCTCAACTGACAAATTCTGTAGGAGCACCTAGGACTTTGGAAATAACTGCACTAGTAGTGACAGATGCATGCACAAATCATAGCACTTTTTAGCCCACACATTTAAGTACACACAGAACTGTGTGGCTACTAATGCAACATAGCTTTAAATTCATATTTTTAACCAAATTTCAAATGCTAGAAATGAGAGAAGCAGCACAGCAAAAAGCTACTGCTGACCAAACACATTCTGTGATGCTCACATCAAAACAGGGGAGGTCTCAGATACCAAATTCCTTCTCATGAACTAGAGTCGAGGATCTCTGTTCCAATGACAAGCAGGGAAAAGTCCACTAGCAGTCATGGGAGCTAAGGAAAACAAATTCTTTAGAATTAAAACTTGAAATTAAAAAGAAAAATACTTCCAGATTTTGTATTGCTAGAGAAAGAGGTTTTTCTGGCATGAAAAAAAACATGAAACAAACACAGACTGAAACAATGTCTTATCCTGTCCTCCAGGCACACCAGTTTAATTAAGTCAGAACTAAGCCTGTGGAGAACTTAATGCTGCTTCCATCAGTTCTGAATCTGCAGTTTTGGAACAATTCAATGTCAAGTTTCTCTTGAGTTATAAAAATTGCAAGCAAGAGCCAGGTATGTAAACACAGGAGATACTCATGGAGCAGGAAGGATGCAAAGAAACAAGCTGAAGGACACTCAGAACAGGCTCTGTGCAGTGATACGCCTCTGAGAGCCAACAGAGAACAAGCACCTTCCCCTGGGAAAGCATAGGGAAGACAGTCAGCTGTGACCCAACTTACCAACACATTTTTAGCACACATGAAAACCAATCCAGAGCATTTTTTATCAATATTCACCTATCTGTCAAGACATTGCCTCCAGCTTCTCCTATCATGCTGTATAAGACCTTGCTTGGATCCTGCAAGCAGTAGTGAACCCCATTAAAAATTTCATCTGTGTTTTTCAGTAGTGAAGAACAACTGATTTCCCTCCTTGACTCTCAGCTTTCACAACTACATTAACTAAAAACTTGCAATTCCCAGCTCATAGGTTTTTTCAAGTCCTGCTTCTGGGAAAAAAAAGCAATCCTCTTGGAAACAGCCATGTTCACTTAATAGCATTTAGGGAAAAAAAAATTGTCTGAAATATTTATACCAAATATCCAGTGTATAATGAAAGGAGAATGAAACTGTTTCCTTCCTTTTAATGCATAAAAAGGGACAATAAAATTGTGCAGGAAGAATGACTTGTTTACTTTCAGAAGTGCCATTTACAACAGCTACTCAGCTTTCCATCAATTTGAAAAATGGGAAATGGATATTAGCACCAAATTCTATCACAAGAAGTTGCCTCTTGTAAACAGAAAAACATTTACTGAGAGTCACCAGACTACAACAGAGCAGCAGGCAGACTGATAATGGCTATACTTTTCAAAATAATTTCCCATGGTAAAAGAACAACTGAACAGAAGAATTTAGGTATTTAGATGATATACGCTTTTATCTAGTTCTAATTATAACTTCAAACTCATTAATCCCAAAACAACATGCTAGCACCAATTCCCACATCACAGACTGCACCAAAATTACCGACCCCTGGAACATTATTTTCACTCCTAAATGTTGGTATCCTCCAACACGCAGAAAGTCAGAATTGTGGAGAAGAATCAATCGTTATTAGGAACTAAATACTCCTGAGACAGAAGGGAACTAACTTGCAGAGTGGAGGGGATTACTTGTGTAAACTGTGTCAATTATGATAGTTAATGTACTGCTATAATTACAACACCAGCATTATTTATTTATTCAGCTACCTTCAGCAGATTCTGACCTTTGGCACCTGTGCCAGCAATCTACATTGCTGGGTTACACTGTCCATTGATTAGTCTCACATACAGTCTGACTGAACTATTTCAAGAGTGAAAGTCCATGCTAAAATAAAATTTGGCTTCAACAGAATGCACAATTTAATCTCCTGTTAAGCACTTAAAATAAAATCTGAAAAAAAGCTGCAACATTTAATCACTGCCTAAGTGATTAAATGACAATGCTGAAAAAATCCCTGAAAATCAATTAAGCTACATTTGTAAAGCGTCAATATCTGTATTTTTAGTTCACATGCTTAAAAGACTTTTTAGAACTGAAACACATTAAGAACCATTTAAAACTGGATGCTGCTTTATGAACGCTTGTTATTCCTTAACATTCTCAGATCTAGACAGCCTCATTTTCAGAAGTATTACAGTAAACAAAAATTGAAATTGCTCAGTGCTTCCAAAGAAGGATGTTAGGAAATAAGATAAAGCAATATTTGCTGTAGTTACTGTTTAAAAAACAACTTCTAATTGTTAAGAAATTAATACAGAACATCCCATACAAGTACAAGTACAGTCACATTTCATGTACACAAATTAATATTATTAGAGTCAAACTTCAACTTTTTAAAACCAAACACATCTCAAATTCAGTGCTATGCAGACACTTCTTACAGAAAGAGCAGTCTGTTCATCTCTCAGCTCCTCTTGAGTTCAAAACCCCTATTTCTTTTTTATATTCATTTAAAGAAAAAGTATAAAAGGATGAGTCAGACTTACAGACCGACAACAAAAAGGAACTTCAGACAAGCTGCTACAAGCAAGTAATTACTCTTATTTTTAAACAGTACAAAAAAATGCATTAATGGAGATCTCCATCATGATTCTTGCATTTCTCAACTACTGTAACTTCAGAAGATGTTCCAGACACTGCTTAAGCTTCAGATGAATGTGTCCTTCACACAGATGAGGACTTATTCTTTATCAGAAGTTCTCAAACAGTCTGGTGTACAGGCAGAAATGCTCTGTGCTGGACCAGGTCATATTCACATCACCCATCCAATGCAAGAAGACAAGGACTTCTAAATCTTCTGGTCTCTAGCTAAAACAGTAGTTAGTGGCTGAAAGACAAATTGACAGCCCTATAACATTCTTTATAGATAATCTGGATGATAAAATTGAGTGCACCTTAAGCAAGCTCATGGACCACAACAAACTGGAGGAAAGCCAGATACTGCAGAAGGAAGAACCATCATATAGAGAGACCTCAACGTTCTGGAAGACTAAGACAACAAGAACTGCATGTGAGTTAATAAAAATAAACATCACATCCTGCCCTGGGCTGGAATTACCCCATATCACAGTAACAGCTGGGGACTGACTGGGGTGGTGTGTAGCTCTGCTGAAGAGGACCCAAGAGCTAACCAGGCAAGCTACCCCAGAGCAAGCAGCATGCCCTGGCAGCAATGAAGAGAAACCATTAAACTTTGAAATGACTCTCAATGGCTGCCACAGTAAAAGACTAAAATACCTGTTTTGTGATTAAATACCTACGGTATGACTGAAAAGCCCCTACACAATCCTGTTTTGTAGAACAGAATTTTATAACAATAATACCATTTGTTATTTGAGACTGCCTCGCAATACAGCAGAAAAAACCCAGCGATCCTAACAAACAAATCTTGGCTTCAGTGCTTCAATGCAAATGTTTTAAGTGCAGAAAGCATATTTTAAACTTTCTTATCTAGCAGATTGAAAGTCTCCACAGGAGCAGTATCTGCAACTGAGTGTACTGAGGGTAAGAAAAAATGAAATAGAATTTTTTGTCAGGTGTTGCTTGAAACTTTCCACTAACACAAAAGGCACAAATTTGTCTCAGAAAGGTATATTTATTCTGCATATAGAGTGAATGCTACAGAGTCTGCTTTAAACTGCACCTGAATGTATAACATGCATTGTGGCAAACTGTGTTGTGTAAGCGTTAACTACAACACATCCCAGATTTGGCTGCCAGTAAATAATAGCACTCGGATATATCATGAAGTTCACGGTAGTTCATAAACAGTCCTGCGATAGAAAGGCTCAGGCTTTTCTAATGATATTGCTCCTAATGCCCATCACTGAGTGATGACAAGGTATAAATTCTGAAAGATTACTGAGAGTGAAAGTGCAACCAAAATATGTAGACTGAGGCAGGCTGCTACCTTGTCTTAAAAGGTGAAGGATTAATTTAAAAATCACCTGCCCTACTAATGATAGGGCAAGTGACTATTCCCCTTGACCACACGTAAGCAATTAGTTCTACAGAAGCTTTCAGTGACACAAAAAGTATAAAAAGCAGAGCCCTGAGGTGGGATTTGTTTTGATCATTTATTAAGCATATATACATCCCAAGAAGTCTTGGCCAGTGTGTCCTGCAAGGTAATAGTGACAAATCAAAAAGGCCAACCTGCATTTCAAATTTTGACATGGTTCAGAAGTTGACATTTGCTGTGGTTTAAATTTATCTATCCCACCTTTCCCTGGATAACTGAAAAAGTACTGGCCATAATCTCTCTCTCACCCATGACCTGGTTTTATGCTTCCAATACACAGTAACATTTTTATGTTTCATAGCAGCAGGTGAGAGGCCCTCAAAGGGGATAAGGAAGAGAGTCTAAGAGACAGCAACACTGAGATTTAGGCAGTAAACCTCACCTGGGCTGTTTAAAATTCATTGGCTGTTAGGACACCAAGTTTTATAAAAGCTTGATAGTCTATCCCCCAAAGAGATGTTGAACAGTTAACAGGTAGAAGAAAGAGGCACTTTATCACGTTTGTCATATTGTCAGAAGGTCTAAGCACTGAGGGTTGTCTTGGCAAAGCACTGACTCCAGAACCACAGGTAAGTTTACAGTGCCTGCTTCTTCTAGGTTCCTGATGTCTATACTAAGGAAAGCAGAACTCAAAGTAAGATGAATGAAAAATTATCAAATACAGAGGATAAACAGATGTCTTCCTAGTGAAGTCCACTGATTCTATTCTGCTAATCAACAAATTCAAGAGAGTATCACAACTCTTTTCAAATCCTGAGATAAATACCTACAAAAAGAAGATAACTGAGCAAGCAACCTGCAAATACTTTAAACATATTATGTCACATAGCTGAAAATCCAAACTGTAAGTAAAGAATTAACGTTCTTTGCAAGTTTCAATCTGCTTAGCTGCTGAGCCAAACAGAGCTTTACGTTATTTGTTCCATTCAACAGATGCTGAATTTACTAAATGGGAAACATTAGGCTGAATGAACAAGAAATAATCACCCAGGAATGAGATATTTCCAATCTACTGATTTTTATGTTGCACTCACAGCCAGATTTTCCCAAACAGCTTGAACAAGACCTTAGAATGCCTCCCCTTATGGAGACTTAAGTAGCTCATAAGTATTAGTTGATGACAATAAGACTATGAAAATTTCCAAAGAAGAAATCCTATGGCCTCTTCCTAAATAAAAGCTTGAGTCTTTCAGTTTCAGAGACAGCCATTCCTTTGCAGTCCTCTGAAGAAAACCAGTGGAATCACCACAATTTGCAATTATAGCTGAGGTATCATGAAGGACAACAAGAGGATAATGAGAGGAACAGCACCTCAGGCAATTCTTTTTAGCAGTCTTTATCAAGTTAAGAGTACTGTTGGCAGGGCTAATTACCAAGGGCGCTGAACTGGAATGAACCCCGCCAGATGGCACTGTGAGCTGGAAAGCCTCAGAATTAGCGTGGTTCTGATCTGGCCTGCTCTTCCCCGTCCCGGGAATTTAAATAGGAACAGATCTAGGAACAGCTAAGTTCATTACAGCTGGGTTATTTTCTGGACAAGGAATAGAAGTTAAGTGTATGAAAATTCTCTCTAAGTCAAGTTACAATGACTGACACAAATACACCAAGCACATTTCAAGTGCTGGACTGCTTCAAGAAAAGCAATGCCTCAAACTAATTTCTAAAAAAAATTGCTCAACTGGTCTTTAACTAAACTGCTTCTACATAAATGATTTATATATTGACCCTATCTACTTTTAAATTTTACTCTTCTCATATTGAATGCTGTCTCTCTGCTGATACAGAGCGTGAAAAACTTGTCTGACCCACATTGTTACCGAACATTCCCAAAGAGAAGAAGAAATAAGTGGATTGGGACAAGCTGTTAGTGATGAAAATGGGAGGGCAACAGAAGCTTGTTTCATGCTGCTCTCTAAAAAAACACTGATCATCCATACACGAAGCCTAAAATATTAGGAAGTCTTTGGCCATCCAGGCTAAAGGCGCTGACAATAAAACTGAGCCTCCCTTACTCAGCATTAAGTGATGATGATCACTCCGGTGCTGTCTCAAAAGGCACTGTCTATCCATTGCTTTTGCCCAGTTTCAAAGGCTCAGTAACAATGGGAAGGTGAAGGAGTTTAAGCACTCACAGAAATGCACCCCTGTTCCACCAGGTTTATGTGTTAACACACTTACAAGTAAAACTGGATTTTGAAATATTCTTCAGCTAGGCTGAAGAAAACCCAAATGGAGCAGAGACAAAGTCAAGTCTTCAATATCATAAAACCTTTTGAAACAATTTTTGGAGGGGAGGTGGGGAAGGAGGAAGACTTATCGCAGTGCAAATGAATGGATTCACAAACATGTTTAAGAAAAATGTTTCCTCCTCTGCTCTCTAAGCCTTTCTAAAATAATCCAACTTGTCACAGCAAGTAAATTCCAGGCCAGAGCTAAAATTTTGTCAAATAAATTTTAATAAAGGAGATACAAATGTTTCAGTTAATTTTAACTTTATAAAAGAATGAGGAAAGAAAGGTTTTACTACTTACTTTGCTCAACTGCCAGTTTTTAATGAGTCATATGATGTTCTCCACTAATTCTTTGAACCAGAATACTTCATGGCTTTGCCGTGTCATCCTTCACATCTCATAAAAGTCTTTTGAAAAGCTGCCCCCAGAAGATGGGTTTGCATATTAATTCATTCTTTAAAACTCATCCTAATACTAGAGTTACATACTCTGAAAGCATTAGTTGCTTTCCATACAGTTGCAGTCCTGTTCATTGGACTGTATGAACATGTTATGCCACAATCCTTTAGAGACAAAAGTTTCAATATTTATCTTCAGGCACTTCTCTGGGGTGTTTTGGTATCCACATAAGACTATGGGTAACTTCAGCTGTGACATCCATTTAAGGACAGTAAGCCCACAGAAGTGCCGGACACTAAACAAGATGTAAATGCAGAAATTTCAGTTCTATTAACTGAAACAGCTGCTGTTTTAAGGTGTATGTAAGAGTCTGCACTATGATTTTAGTATCAGTTTCCTATGAATGAAAACACAGGATGTGATATGTTTTGCTGACACAAACAAAAGACAGACTTTAGGAAGTGAACAGACAATTTGATCTCTGGTGATTTAAGTGAGGCTATCAAATGATCATATCTTAGTAACACTTAACAGCTGAACGGTAAGCGGTAGAGGCTATGACATATAGAATAATAAATACAATTTTTGAGCTCCAAAAATCTTACCTATCATGGTCTTGATGTATAACATGATATCCCTTCCTCTTAATGAAAAGTTGCCTAAATTTAAAGTTGTCAGATATTGTGTTAGAACTTAAGGATAACTAATAAAACTAAGCCACTGGTGGCATGTAGTAGACAAAATTAGGTAGGGTACACATGATACACATGACACCAACCAAATGGAAGGTAGATTGCTGTGTATATCTACTGGCCTAAGGCACACACAGCAATGAAGACAAAGCTTGTGCTCAATAAATAGGATCAGATGAAGATAAAGGTAAAACAAAAGCAAACAAACGAACAAACAAAAATGCCTGGGACTTGGAAAAGGTATCACATCTTAAAGCTTTTGGAACAGATTAAGTAACTGCCTACAAAACACATTTGGCAGAAAAATCATTAGACAGAAGCCATAATTAGTACAATATTTCATAATGATGAACTCTTCAGCAAGCCTCTGAATTTTTGTAAGGTTGTACAATTACAAATGTGGTTAAGATTTTAAGTACTTTTCTCCCACTCAATTCCTGATGAATTGAGCCTCATGAAATGAGTTATCTTCTGAAAGTAAAAGGCAGATACTGCCCTCTGGAACACAAGGAAAAAGCACTTAAGCATTAAAACTATGTACTAGTTTCCAATTTTATATCTGTTTTTTCTTTTAATACTGTGTTTGATTCAACAAAATTGTAAGCTTAGGCCTTACATTTACTGCTGTTGATTACTACACACCCAGTGCAGTCAAGTGAGTCACAAAGAGGATCAATTTTTCTCATTCTTACCTGCAGAACCATACTTCATGAACTGTTCATAATTATTTAAATGAACCATAAAGATGAATATACCACAGACCAGAAGAAATACAAAAAGAAGAAATGGCTTTCACAGATGGCAAACTTCAGTCACGCTTATAGAAAAAAATAAACCCCAAACATTTATTTTACAGCATAGTAGCAACTTAGAGGTTAAATATAGACATTAAAATATTAATCTATTCAGAATTTCAATTTTTGGAAAGCAGGGGAATCATCAGACATATGTCAGTATGCTGCCTTATGTACCACCAAAATAAATTTACTAACAGTCTGAGAATTGCTTATGTAGTTAACTTCAATTTATTTCTTCTTAAAGCAACTGGTTTAACACCTGTTAAACACCAACGAGCATACAGTCGTATCAGCTGTTTGACTAAATATAGTTAAATCAACAGCTGGAGACGCCTTTAATTAATCCCTTGGAGTTCTTGCAGGATAACTATTTTAAAACAACTGCAATACAGTAACACGGTTTAGAATTAAGCATGTTAATTGCACTATATTTAGGTCTTAGAAAGTACTCAAATCAAAAGAAAGGTCTTCCAGTATGGGAACAGCATAAAAAGCAATGAAATTATGTCATTAAATACCAGAAGCAGTCAGGTGATTAGTAAATTTCTGCCTTGTTCTGTAATTTTCTTCACATGCTGCCCTTCTTCCCCAAAAAATAACCTTAGGAAAACATTCCTGAAACTACAAGGCAGTAAAAAAAGAAGTCTATCTTTTCCTTGAGCCTAAAGCAAGGCTAAATTTCAGTCTAAACTGAAAGATGGAAAGAGCCAAGTTCTGGTTCTGGTGAAAGAGTAATTATTTTCATGTCTCCTATGTAGTAATTTTTCTCCTCAATTACCAATTTCTTTGTATTAACCACACATAATGGCAATTTATCACATCCTACAATACACACTTTAGTCCTCATTTCAACAGGAATCTTAGAGGGGGAAAAAGTTACATGCCATGCTGAACTTCACAGAGTACGCAAAACAAGCCTGGTATTTCAAACAGAAGTTCACAGCGTTTCTTTAAAAGCATTTTAAACTCTAGGTAAGAGTAGTCCTAAATACTTTATGGCCTTTTGACTTTAATACCACTGAAGCAACCCACTCTGACTTTGTGTCAGAACATTCTTTATTATCAGTAAGATAAAGGTTGCAAATCTGATTATTTTTTTTTCAAGAAAACTTTAAACAACTTCTACTACAACAAAATAACATGGATTGCTTAATGAGAACAAATGTTCTTATTAGCTGGGCACAGAATGCTTCCATAATACCAAAAAAATAGTTGCTTCTAAAAATCCCACACTCTAACTTCCCAATTAATATCAAAACCCATATAGAGTAATTAACACAAGATATTTAGACAATGAAATTTAAAATACCATAGAAATGTTTTCTTTAATTCAGAAACACACAAAAATCACAACCATAAACAACATCTACCATTCTCTCCCCATCTACTAAGACACTCAGTTTATGGCCATCTGTGCCTGCCAGTTAGAAGACAACTCTAAAAATACCAAAGTATGTCAAAGCAACAGTTTCCAGTAACTCCACACTGTGCTTGTCAATCAAATTACTGGCAACCTGCAAGTTTATATGCTTATAATACAGACACTTTATTCCCCTTATTAATTGTCTTACATGTTTAAAAGTTAGGCTGACATTCTTCATTTTTATCAAGATTGAACTATTAACATGAAGCTATAAAACCAGAAAATATAAAGCTTCAAGAAGGAAAGTAACAATCCTCATGTTTCTAATAATGGTATGCTAAATACAAATAACTTGCACTATATTTGATTTTCAGCATTACCAGACTCCTTTATGTTTTTCTTTATAAGCAAAATTTGTATGTTTTCAACTGGAGAAAAATCCCCAGAATAAATTTACTTTCACTTGTTTTATAGATTCTGTACATTACTTAGAGTGGATTCCTAGTAAAATACTTGAAATCTATTTTCCCCACAAAACTACACTTACATGGACATTATGGTCCAAATTAAAGAGACGTTCTTCCCCAAAATAAGTAGATGAAGACAACACCTAAAGAGATGGACTTATTTTAGGGAGCATGGAAAGAGTAAAGCACTATCACAAATTATCTTAATTGCTAGTCATCTTACTGCATTACATCACAAAAATGAAGTTTTTTATATAATCCTTTTGTTGCACAGATTAACCCAGCTCCTTAAGATGTAGTATAGTACTGAACTATTGAATACATGCATATTTATATTTTTTTTTTACAATCAGCTTTATATTGTGTCTAATCTAGCACTGTGAAATCAAGTATTTGAATGTGATTCTCCCAACACAAAGGAATATTTTACTGCAGTTGCTTGGGAAGAATAAACTTGTATCAAACTATTTCCTCCATTCTCCAACCACCCCAATATATACTGCAATGAAACAATTACATGGGGAGGAGCAAGACAGAGGTAAAAGAGAGCTCTGTTGCCTTCTAGCTCCCCTTCATTTCTCGATCAGTATTTGATCATATCAGCCCATTATCACCCAGGATAACAGCTACGATGCTACCAAATAATGTAATTCTGTTCCTCAAGTTATTCTAACTTTGTTTCAAGTAAAATCCAAGAATATTGCCTACCCAAGCTGACCACATTAGAAAAGCACAATTTGGCTTAAAGAACTCATGACAACAAAAATTATTCCAAAATTGGGATTGTAGGCAGAAATCAGTTTTGGGGGTCCTCCGGTTTCAGGATATGCAAATAACAGTGCTGGCCACTACTGAGAAATGCAGGATCCTTTCCTGACTTCAAGATGGATCACACAACATCAGCTCTTTCTTTCAGTCACCAGAAGATTCTGCAGGCTACTTTTACAGCCCAGTAATGAAATGGAAATTTAAAATTAATCCTTTCTGCCAATGGTTAAGTGTGTGAACTTCCCCCTACCTTCTTTAATGCAGCTATGACATGATGAGTTTTCTGCCAGCCTGTTCTTTCAGACTGTGTCTCTGATAAGAAGCCCTATGCTTCAATTCATTAACTGCTCTGCCTGAGGCAGTATGACCCATGAGCATGCAGAAGGCACACTCCCTCCAGTTCTGCAGGTCATTTGCAAAACGTCCAACTGCACACCTGAGGAACATTACTTACCACCAGCTGGGCTTTGCTTCAGCAGTGTGAGCAGAGCAGTCCAGCTAATTTTCTGCCCACCTTGCAGACAACCTATCCAAAACACCTATCTCCAGTTTGGTTATAAACAGCCTGCAAGAGATCGCCATCAAATGCCTTCCTAAAGTCAAGGTAAACAACATCCACCCTTCTCTCCCCATCTACTAAGACACTCAGTTTACCACAGAGGACAATTAACTTGCCCTTGATAAATTCTGGTCCTGCTCTTGGCCTTCATGTGCCTAACATGGGCTCCAAGAGGATCTGCTCCATCATCTTCCCAGAAACTGCAGCCACACTGTCCTTCCTATAGATCCCCATACTCCTTCTCCCCCTCCTTGGAGATGTTTGCTTTTTTCCCTCTGCTTCATTTGAAATCTCTAATGGCAATGACCTTACAAAGATGAGCAAGGAAACAGCCTTGTAACAATAGCACCCAGCTCCCGCAGGATGCTGGGATATATCATACTCAGTCCCATACATGTGTATACACCAGAACTGCTCAAGTGGCCCCCAGTTTGATCTTCTGTACAGTGGATAATACTTCAGTCCTCCAATTCTGCCAGTAAACTCAGGAACCTGGGAAGCCCAAGGACAGTCCTTACCATTAAAGAGGCAAAAAAAGCCTTGAGTGTTGCTTCCATGTCCTTCTGTACCAGATTATTTTGAATTCTAAGCCTCTTCACCCACTTCAGTTTAGTACAATCACACATTCTTTCCAGTGCTAACAATGTAAATACTGAGTGACACAAGCTTTGTGAAAAATTGAATAACCACCTACTTTGAGAGTAAGCCATTAAAACAAATACTGCTAAGTCAAATTTTCTATTCATTTGTAATCATGAAATGACAACTGTACCTTAACCAAGCCTTTGGTTTGCTTATAAGATGTTGTCAAACAGTGTCAAAAGTCTTTAACAATTTCAGCAAGTTTTGTCGGATCAGCCCTAGCTATGTAAAGGTGGTCTCCTATTAACAGCTGTACAGATCCCCAAGGACCTTAATGTTGACAACTCGTTCAGAGAAGTCTGTTCCGTTTAAAGAGCGATCTCTGCCAGTCTTTTGAGACTCCTCAATGAGCATACGCAGTCTTACTGATAAGTGCAGGAAAACTGCAGCCTTGGTTACAGTGTATTATCAAACATCAATGTAGCTTCCAGGGGGCCAGGGCTGGGGATAATCAACATTTCTCAAAAATCATGAATACTGATTAGGATCCTACAATAAAAATCCTGACACGTCTACAGAAAATCATTGTCAGGCCATTGCTACTTCCTGTGGGATCCTATCAATAACCCATTCCAGCTCCCACAGTTCATTCTTCCACAACACACTGCAAATAGTCAACTGCAAAATCTAATCAGTTAACTTTTAAAACTACCATTTCTAGAGCACAGGGCTTTTAAGATGCAACAATATTGTAAAACATAAAAAATTGTGTGGAGAGAATCTGTATCTGAGGAGGCTTTGTCCAGACTTCTTTATATAGCTAATGCAAGGAAACTTATATCACAAAAGTATTTGTCATTTGTGTTGATGCTGCAAGAAAAGGGCTGCAGTCCACTGCATGTTTTTCCTGATCAGCAGGACTCCTGCACTTCCCAACAATGCATACTTTTCCTTCCTCCTGCATGGTAGCATTTAATCATTATACTAAATGAAGAAGAGGAGTTTATTGGCTGAAAAGGGCTGAAGAAAGTATTTTTGGATGTTAAAAAAAACCCAGAAACTATTGATTTAGTTTGAGTCTCTTTGTACTGTTTACATTACCCTGATTAATGTAAATTCAACCTTTTCCTCCTAAGAGGAAACCAATTTAGTTGCACTTACATAGACTGTATCTACATTTTTCCTCTCAACAGTGTCCTCTTTAGCAAAAATGTAGTTATGACAGAGATATTTAAAGATAAAAAATTAAGAAAACTAAAACCCAGCAGGTAGAGGGAATATATAAAGGCACAGCAAGGTCTGAAGAGTTGTGTTTGTATCTAATTTCTCATTAAGCAAGAAGTCTGAAAGAAAAAGGCACCTTTAGAATGAACAGATTATGCCTAAATAAGACTTTATTAATAACCAACACAAGATTATAATTTTTTTCAAGCTGACAAGCACCAACTGGCATAGAATCTGAAAGGCTATATCTTTGGCAACAAGACAATCAGCTTTTCCAATACAGATCAATAGCTTAAATTCAGTTCAAGCTACGCAGGAACTGATAGCCATTCCTTGTTAATAAACATAAGTGATGTGATGATTTCCATCCACTTCTCAATGCAATCTTTTCAGGAACATTGTGCTGAGTTTTCAAAAATAGTCTGGAGAATTTAGATACATTTTTAAGAGGTTATTCACAGGCATTCTAGCCACCTCTGTGCTTCAACTCTGTATAGAAACAGAACAAAACTTAAATTTTCATTGTAAGAAATGTTTGTGGGTTTGTTTTTTTTAATTTAAATAAATTGCAAACACTTTAGAACAAGTCAAACTCAGTTGCATTTCATCATTTTCCCACCTTGTTTATAGCACTTTTACATTAATTCCTACCATGTGGCAGGTCTGGCACTGAATGGACAGAGTGAGAATAAAGCCCACAAACTGCAGCTTGTGAGAGACAGCTCTGCGAGGAGCAGGGCAGACATAAGGGAAGAACCAACTGCATGAATTTCATGCTCAGTGTGCAAGGCTTGACAGGCTTGTACTATTTTGACAGGTTTTTATTACTTTTTACACGCTGCTGAATCATGAGAAAAGCAAGCTCACAAAGACACTGATACTGCTCACAAAGCTGCAGACTTGTCCATGAAGCTTTGTTGGTTTTTTTTAAGAAAGCTAATTTGAATTCCGGGAATATATTCCAAATAATGAAGAAAATCTAACACATCCATCTTAAGAAATCTCGAATCGGGACATCCCTTATTTCTTTTAAAGCAGCAAACTAGGCTATCTAGCACAGCATACAACTGAACATACCAAGACAGGGTTTTCTTATCACTGTTATGGAGCACTACCTGCTACAGTAAATAATTTCTCCTATACACCTTTTAATTGAAAAGATACATTCTCAATATTTATTTGAATAGATGTATATGCAAATATATGGGTTTTATGTTAAATTGGCTACCTCCCTTAGACAATCTAAATGGATTTACGAATACTTAAATATTTTCCCCTTGTTTTGCAGTTGGATACTGGAGGTTTCTTCACAGAGAAGAGTTTAATGACAAGTAAAAAGGTCAGCAAACAAAACCAGGATTAAGGGATAACCCCTTCCATCAAGTCACAGCCTACCACTGAAGTCAGATTTGAATAAACTGTTATGCAATTCACTCTGCTTATTCTTTGGAACACCATATTTTATCAATATTTGCACAGAAACATGTTCAGTCCCATCATCCCATCTACTCCATCTCTTCAACTCCACCCATCTTCTTGGGTCTTTCATTTGCTATCATAGTTTTATAGATATGCTGTAATTTTGCCATGGCAGTACAGTTTTCATCAAATCTAGACTTTCCTCTGAAAATATCACAAAAATGGTAGATACTCTCTTTACTGTTATTATCTCCCATTGTCACGACTTCTAAAATTTCTTCATGTTTTGAGATTTAGAAGCACAGTCCAATAAACCACCTCTTCTTTGTTTTGCCATGATGCTACAACTCAGTGTTGTTACAACTGTGATTTGATCACTCCCTCACTACCCTAAACTTAGTGTTTGCTATCTAGACTCTCACATTCTTTTGCTCAGCTGACAGCTGTTGAATTTGTTCTGTCTGGAAGCTTGCTGGGGCTCCTTTTTAGAAGAGTAGGGAAGCAGAACTGATTTTATACTTCCAAGAATCTACAACTTCTAAGAAATCTGAACATTTTTATTAATTCTTCTGCCTTTTCTCCACTAGTTGTAGGAAACGTAGTTATAATATAAAACATTGGCTTCTCAAGAAATCATGTGAAAATGAAGATTAAGATTTCCTTCAATAAACAGGAACACCAGAACCATCAACACAACAGGGTGTGCCAACTCTCTGCAGTCAACAGACAAGTGTCTCATCATCACAAATTTCAAGATCTATTTACTTTATGTTTCAGGTATGGCAGTTGAAAGACTGCAATTACCAATTGTGTTTTGTTGAACTGTGGTGCATTTATCATTCCAAATTCAAAGTGACATGTTAGCTTGTATGAGTAACAAAATAATTTTGAAACAAATACAGAGATACCTTGAAATCTCTCTCTATGAGGCAGATATTTAAAACAGAGCTTTCAGATCCTAAATTAGGATTCCCAACAATTATGTTACTACTATATAATCTTATGTTGCAATATAAGGTAGTTCAACAAAGTTGGACCTACTTCAGCAACCTTTTTTTTCTTTTCATCACATTTTTCACTATTCCAATCTCTTAAGGTGCTGGAGTAACCATATATTATTTTGCAGTTAATACCTTTGTATATCAGTATTTAAAAGCATGTAGTTAACTGTACTTCTTGGCATATGTAGGTGTTGCCAGAAAATCCTCTATTTTCCTGTCATGAAAAAAATACAGGATTTTCTGGCAACACCTACATATGCCAAAAAGTTTAATTTCCTTGGAGCATCAGATACACTATACTGAAAGTTCTTTAGAATGAATTTGTGGTGATGACCAAGATTATTTCCAAATAAGTATCAACAAACAAACAAACTTGTCTAGATTCTGCTATAACAGGGGAAACAAATGTTGTAGTCATCTCTGCTTTGCTATTGCAACACACATACTAAGAAAATAAGTAGCTGGAGAGAAGACCATATAAATGAGGGGGTGACTAGTCTTAAAATGGAAAAAGTCTTGAAAGTAGGCAAAGAGCAACTTTGTGCTATCTTTTCTGTAATTCCTTCTCCTTATCCAAGGAACAAGAAAACATTTTAAATTGCAATTTTACAATGCCACTTCTTGCTTTCACAGTGCTACTAACAATATTGTGTTGACTTATTTCTCTATTTTTGTGAAATTCACTGGCATTTTGGATTAAAGAACAATTCTCTCTGAACTGGCAAAAGAACAAAGATTACTTTGAAGTGATATTTCTCTGCACTCTCAGAAGAAAGCAAGTATAAATTTCAGCTCATTCTACCTTGCACCACTATTGTAAAGTAGAGAGCTACTTTAAAGGCTTGAACAAAAGGGTATACTGATAAAAACATCTAAAACCAATAATCAAGTCCTATATCAAAAACAAGAATATATCTCTGGGATGAGGGAAATGGAGATCAAAACAACAATATGAAGAAAAACCACACATGGAAACAGGAAGACTTCTAGTAATTTCAATTTAAAAGAGATTTGAAACCCCAGATTTCAGTTCAAGTAGCTTTTTTAATTTTTTTACAAATACCCAATAGAGTCCACAAAAAAATGTTCTACATGAGAAAAAAATTAATTAAAAAAATCTTAAAAAATTTAAAAATTTTATAAATTAATTAATTAAATTTATTTTTTCAAAACAAAAAAAAAAAGAACACTGAGTAAACTGTAAAGAGCTTGTAGACCTATTATCCTCAAAAGAAAAATTAAACTAGTCATACCAATTATTCTGTTATTAGCAACAGAATGTCTTGAAAATCATTTCACAGAGTTCCATTTGATCTCTCATCCAAGCTTATGTACCACCCCAGTAGCAATCAATTATCTAGACGGAATATATTTACACCTCAAATGTATATAAATCTTTTTTTCTACAATACAACACAGGTATCCACTGTTTTGAATAAAAATAAATGTATGCACACCAAGCTGAACACCCCACACTTTGTTTCTTTCTCACCTCTACTCAACTTCTGCCTTATCTTCTTTCACCCAAAAAGTTTTAAAACCGTGTTTTCTCTCCACAGAAATGTTCAGTCCTTTTATCTGTGATTTTCTCTGCAAGACGAAGCTTTTGAGCTTACTCATGTTCACAATCAAAATATACACATGCAATTCCATATAACTCCTATTATTTGCATTTAAAATTGACAGACGCGAAGGAGGGAGTAGACTGAAGCCTGTAAAAGAAAAGAAGCCAAACCCCACAGGTTCTGAAGGACCTAGAAAAATAAAAAGCTTCGCAATACAATAAAGGAATGCCTAGGAACTAGATACAGATTTCCGAGGATCTTCACATGCAAGAAAAAGGGCTCCTTAAAATAAACTGATCTTCATGACAGTAGTTTTTCATAGTTTCACTGTACTCTTAAGCCAAAGCTTTCCCCACACCTTTCCAGGAAACATAAGAGATCCAGTTGCTTCCTCTCTTGTCCCTTAATACACACCAGCCTCTTCAGATATATGACAAAGCACTGCTGCCATTCTGTGATCTTTTAACTCAAAAAGCTTCTTCTGTCCATAATTTATGAAGAATGACCACGATGACTAGGGGTTTATGATGAAATCAGCACTTTGAGAAATGGCAAATATGACTTCTTTCAAGAGAAAAGCAGAGTAGGAAAAGGCAAACTGAAAAGTAAATTTTTCCTTCCATAATTCTGTTTACTTTTGCTCAACTTATTTGAGGCAGACAGGATAAACAAAATGAACAGTCTACACTGGAATGCAAAAGATGATGTGTTAGTAGCCCTGTTCTTTAATGACATATACATTTTAAATCTGTTTAATTTGACTGACCCTGAAATTAGCTCAGTTGGTTGGAGCATAGCACTGATAACACCAGGGCTGTGGGTTCAATCCTTGTCTGTGACTCTCTTAAGTCACTTAAGAGTTGGACTTGATGATCCTTGTAGGTCCCTTTCAATTCGGAATATTCTGTGATCTGTGACTTCAGTGATGAAAAACTCTTAATAATCACTGAGATAGTGCTTTTTTCCTCTTCAGGTAAATTACAGGGAGTTTAAAAGGACTGCGTTTTACACACAATCTGTACTTTGAGTTCTTCTAGGGGATTTAAATTAGAGCTTTAATCACTGAATCACATAACTATTCCATGCTTTGCTTGAGTGTTTTATTTTAAAAAAACCCAAAACATCAACACCTTTCCTGAGAATTCCAAAACTACTCAGCCCAATGAAGCCAGACATGTGAATAATATCTTTTTCTCCCCTCAAAAGAGAAAGAAATACAACAATGCAAACAGCAAACATTCCCAGACTCTTAGACAACGCTATTTGAATAACACATATCATTTTCATCTTCAGCCATCTGAAATATTTACATGCATGACCAGATGACAAAATAAGCAATTATTTCTTCTGACTATTCAATTTGTGAAGATAACTTGCCAAATTAGTTATACAACCTGTAATACTTGTCCACTGAGAGCCATTAGAGCTTCCCCAACCAACATCACTGTTCCATCTGCTCAGTGATTTTCTGGTATAGATCAAAAGCAGTAACAGCCTTACTCTGTCCTCAGGTGTTTACACTAAACCAACTCACTAATTTCTTTAGGGTCTCCAACAATTACATAGTTTCTAAGAACACTGCAATGGTGAATTACCAACATGCATAAAAGCTTTGAGAAACAAGGCATTAAATTACGTATTTCTAACATTAGACCTTAAATCCTAGACCAACCCGAGAGAATTTACAAAGTATATTAGTATCTTTCCCTTGTTCACCCCTCCCAAGGGGGTGAACCAAGCATACACCTAAGGAGTGCCCTTTGTGCAACAGAAATTTAAACATATATTTAAATACTTTGCAAACAAAATTTCAGTACTGTAAAATAGAGCATTCCATAAAACTTGCTATTGATCGCTTCATCTCAATTTTGCCAGCTAAAATGGCTGTACCTTTCATGTGTGTCTGTGTGCACAGAAATTAAAATATTTTTATAAATTTCAAAAGCTTTTCGCCAAAAGACCCTCAGCTGCTTTCAGACAAGGGAATCCAATCACTGCTGTTTTTATTCTGAAGCTAGCAAACTCTTCTCTGTATTTTCGAAAGTTGATCAAAACAGTCCCACATCCGGATAAGAAAAGCCCCCTACTAAGCTGCTAAATAAACACATTAAATTAAAATACCCAACCCAACTACCATAAATAGTACCCTCTTTAATGTTAGATGAGATTGCCAAGCCAAGTGATGCACACGGGAATCCACACACAGTATGCCATATCAAGATCTTCAGCCACCATCCTCTGAAGTATTTTTTAAGACCAGATACATATTCACTATCTCGGGCCATCAACAATAATCTAGAATCTCCTCAGCAAGGCACAAAACATACTGATGGATTTCTAATGTCACTGTTTTAGGGCACTGATCAACCTAATAGCATGCATCTTTATTTCTACTGCTGGCACTTACCTTCTCCCTTCCACTTTCCATCACAGGCAACAGTTTGCCTTAACTGGCCTTTCTGACAAACACTGTTCTTGCTCCACCATAATGACATCATGGGATAAGATAAAGAAACTGCCTGTCTGGGGAGAAGAGAGTTCCACAGAGGAACTGAGAGATCATTTCAATGGAAGGGAGTCAGACAATTATAGAGGCTGGGTTAATATTCACCAGATTTACCTTGTGGCAAAACGAAAATGAATGACTACAGGTCTGGGAAAAGGAGCATGTAATTTACAGGGTTTAACTTCCTGCCTCCCTTGCCTTTGCAGGCTTGTAACAGACAGAACAACATATGGTACAACTGCTTCATAAAACAGATGTGGTGTAGTCTCCAAAAATCAGCAGGTACAAATGAATGGTGGTGAGCCTCCATCAAGACCTTTTTATTCCATTTTTCAAATAATATACTGGCAAAGGCTGCGTGTTCACACTGAGACTCATTCCGTCAGGCTTGAGTACACTTAGCACCACTCAAGGTAAAATTCACAGTGCAGCTTCTCATTTCCAGTAACAATAAAGGAGGACTCAGAAGAAAATTCAGTTGCAGAAAATCCCCTTTTAATACACTTCTCTGTAAAAGATCTATGTGGGGGAACAGTGTCTTAGGAAGACATCAAGAAAAAGTTCCACTGCAAATAAATCCACACAAAGTCCACATTTGCCTACTTGACATGCTCAGAAAACAACCAAATGGTTGAAGAAGAAAGTTCCTATGGTTTAATATGCACATACTGAGATTTGGCAGTATCTACTTTACAAGAAAAAAACCAACCCAAACCAAACAAGAAACCAAGTCTCAATTGTGAATAACAACTCCACAGTTAGCAATATAGCAGCCACCTCCAGGGTACCCACTAGGCTCTTTTGCCAGACTTCCAATTACCTACATTCATCCTGCAGTTTATGGAACATCTTATTTATATTTAAAATTTGTAATTTCAGGTGGATGGTTTAAGGTATCTGCAGTATAACAATGCCTGCCCTTTTTGGCACAGTAACAACACATACTTAAACACATTTTCTCAGCTATTTTATTTAAATAACTCTCAGCTCAGAAGTTTTCTGGATGCTTATTACTGTGGTTTGCAGGAAATATCCACTGGAGCCAAGCAATTTTAGGAGATGCACTGATTATGCTACCATGAATGTGTTTTAAAAAGAGAAAAGCAGCTGCAGGAGCAACTCCTGCTTCTCTCTGCTAACACAATTTCTTCTTTTCTGCCTTTATCAGTGACATTTGTCACTGAAAGATAGTGACCTAATCTCCACTGTACAACACATTTAACTATATCAGTCACATGTAAAAAAAGAAGTAAATGCTATACAGAACACCAATGAAAAATCTGAAAAAACTCACACTGCTTTTATCATCTCTTTTCACATAAACCATGTATAGCTTTAAAGAGTGATAATGACTTAAATCGCAGGGGACGTTTAAAAGCATAGAATACTAAAGTGTTCAGGCAAATACTTACTTAGAAGAACATCATTAGGTTTTAGACAGAGAAGACTAGAACAATAGTGAAAGTTATGACAGGACTCTTAAAATACATAATAAGTTAGTAACGTGTACATGTCTCTTCTCAAAGTATGAAAGAAGCCACTGACTTCCTGTTAGAGTCCTGGCTTTTGGTTCAATTTTCAGTAATTGTCATTAATTTTCTGTATTAATCCCAGGCCAACAAGGGCAGAAAAATCTAAATTCTCTTGATAAACTCTTCGTTGTGATTTATAATACAGGCAAATCTACTCCATTTTCTTTGTGAATTACTTTCTAATTTTCTGCAAAAGAATTAGCCAATTTGTGATAGAATATACTGCCACCAGGATCTAATTTGTCCCAGCGCCTTTTATGAGTACTACATAATGTTGTGCAAACACCACTCTTGCACTAAGCATTTAAGGACAGGTTTTCCTATATAAACATACAATTCCATGTAGGAGAGTTTCCAAATGGAAATTTTGAACCCATACTGAAACACACTAACTTAGGAAGTTTTTTACTAATACAGCAAAATACCTATTCAGTACTTTGCAGATGAACTGTATCTTTTCCATAGTCCCCATAAATAAGACAACGATGTTTCATAGTTTCATCTTTAGCTTTTCTTCGTTTTGCCTGTACTATTAGTTCCTGCCAAGTTACATGCATATCTTTAGCATGAATGACTGACCAACTTTTCAACTCTTACCATTTAGTTATGGCTACAGGAAGGAAACAGATGATACCTAACGCCAAAACATTAATTTTATCTAGAATGCTATTAATTAGCTTATCTCATTGACCACACCAAAGTTTTCTTTGAAGTAAAAAAGAGGTCCCCCTAAAGTGTAGTCTGGTGTGCTGCCCAGAAGGCGAAATGCTGGGCAGCCGGTATGTACTGAGCCATGCTTACAGGAAAATGATAAGCTGCCCGATTAACCCTTGGGTAAGCCCACAGAGCAGCGTCTGAGCCGCCTGACAGCCCCGAGGAGGTGACGGCTGAGCGCAGCGCTGCGGGCACCGGAGCTGCCGGCGCACGCGGCGGGGTCCCACGGCTGACTCACGGCATTCCCAGCCCGCCGGTCCGGGCACCGCGCCGCACCACTGGAGGCATCGCTAATCCTCTGCCTCCTAAGGCTCTCTCACGGCATTAGCTCCACACTGAGGAACAGCTGTCGGTTTCATAAACTTCCTTAAGGTTCACAGGGTTTCCCAGGCTTATGAGGTAAACTGGATTCGCGCCTCGGCTGCGAAGCACTAGGAGGTTAACCCTCCTCCACCTCCTCCTCCTCTTCCTCCTCGGCTCTTCCTCTGCCCCACGCCGCAGCGGGTGCTGTCCGGGCTGTCACCGTCCGGCCCCTTCAGGGGCACCTGTGGCGTGCCAGCCGTCGGGGGCCGGTGTCGCCGGGCACTGGCACCCACCACCCGGCCGGGAGCGCCGCCCGGCCCCGCGGCGGGCGGGGGAGCGCGGG